>OY560204.1:11465856-12065856 GCA_961405105.1 Perizoma affinitatum
TAAAAAAATTATAAAATTACACAATATGTATATTAAAAGGATAAGGGTAAGGATCAGCGGATTTTATGAATATAATATACAGGGTGTACCATGGCAGATTACGATTTGTAAATGAAACAAATAGATGTTAGATGGAAAAAATAATTATGCGTACCAAATCAAACTTTGGGGTTATTGATGGTAGAACCTGTTGCTTGGAACTTCTGCACCCACATTCTAATTAAATTTACACTGAGTCCGTCACTTAAACGTCGAATATTAAAACGTGTACAAAATCGTCGATGGGCAATTGTGCACGAATCGCTGCTTTTAAAGTATGCTTCTACTGCGAGCGCGCGTTGCCTACTCGTCCACTGCGACATCGTGACTAAACAATCCGCACGAATGCCGCGTCGAATGCCGCCCCTCCCCCGCTACCTGGTGCAATAATTTAAAAAATATATAAATATGAAGTTGTAAATCTGCTACGGTCCACCCTGTATTACAGGTTAACATTATTAGTGCATATGAAAGAAGCTAAGGAAATATATATATCAGGATTAGGGAAGAAAGAAGAATATTAATATTGGTAGGCAGATGAACATCGCAGGAGACGAGATCCTGGAATAAAGAAAAAGAAAGAAAGAAGTCTTTATTTGAGCATTTTTTTAACAGTTCATTTCAAGCTTAGTCTAATTACTTAAATTAACCAAAACCATAAAGAGGCATAATCATACAATTTGCAGGCAAAGATTATGTGATTAAGGTCACCCAATTCATCTCCACAAGCACAATATGGATCAGAAATAACTTTAATGCGTGCAAGATGAGCTGGGGTACCTACATGAGTGCCCCAAACGTTTTCGGCTTAAAACTGTAGTCGCATGTTTACTAAGTTTCATTTTAAAAAACCAAGGCTTTGTTGGATTCGATTTTTGTATGTATGTATTTCTAATATTTGCCTTTAAAACAACCGGAGTCGTCCGAAGCCCTATCCCAAGAGTTTTTGAGATAAACCTTGGGAAGAGCAAGAATGTCATGGGAATAATTTTTATAAGGAAAGATGTTTCCACACTCCACAGCCTCGTTGGCCAATTTGTCAGCATGGATGTTGCCTGTAATACCGCAATAATCCATGCAAAATGTTTCTCTAGCTTCCGACGATATAAGAGGGTAGTTTTTAGAACAAAATGGATACCTTGTTAGTGATTGTCATGAACTAAGTGAGTCACTAAATATAACAGTTTATTTAAGATTCATAAGCAAAACATACTCTATGCCTTTAGGGATTCCGAAACACTCACCAGTTTGCAAATGTTTAGAGGCATCAGTATAGATTTGATGCCAGCCATACCATTGTTCATAAATTATTAAATTAAAATAAATGTTAGCGTAATTGCGATCAATATTCAAATAAAAATAAAAATTAGGAGGTAGTGTTAGAGCTTCATAATTGTAATGGAAAATGGACAGAAGAGGTGACAGATAAGTTGGAGCTAAAAATGTTTTAGAGTTGTGAAAACTATTTACTAAAAGAGGGGTTGATTTATGGTTCTAGTATGAAGAAGAATTAATAAGTTCTGAAAGATGTTTAATTTTAGGATGTAGCTGATGATTTGATAACTGTAATGTACGGAAGAAAAATCTACTAGATAAAAATTGGCGCCTCAGATGTAAAGGAGGATCACCAAATAAATAAATTATTTAGATTAAAATTTTGAAAATAGAATGCAAATTCTCAGTGTCTCTGATTAAATGGCCAGCCAGCATTGTATGAACAAATAGCACTGTGATAATCTATCAGCGATACTTTAGAGGTTTAGTGTTCAAGGAGTTGTTACTGTTTTAATAATCGGACACATAATTGACTAATTCTATTTACATGTAACAAATCTGTAATTATTTTTAGATTCGTTGGAAAATAAAAATATACAATTTGGTTTAACGAGAGAGTGTCCTTAATTAGTTGACCACAACTTTATTTTAAATGTATGACATAGTGTCCCACTGCGGGGGAATGATATAGTGTCCCTTTATTCCCTCAATCAGCATATTACAAAACAGCTTAATTCATTTTAAACTAAATACTTTTCAGTTGCTGGTCCGGACAGCTACAGAGACCTGCCGAGACTACTGGCGCTGACGGACAGCGGTCAGACAGCAGTGAATGTGCTGCTCTCTCTCGACGAGACATATGCTGATGTGGCTCCAGTCAGGCTGAACCAAGACAGCGTATCAGCTTTCATGTAAGTCAGAATTATTATTGCATATTATTATGTTAGCGGCAGACAAATCAATCTACCCTCTATTTCACTATTTTATTGAATCCACCCTCAAATGCTTCAGTTCCTTATGGTAATTGTACCGAAATATCGGGAGTAATTCAAACTACCCTATCATGGTAAATATCCCGTATTTAGTAAAGAATCTCTAAAAATTTGCAACGTAAGTTAACGAAAAAACAGTCGAGCGAATGCGTTTGTTACGAACGCTGCCATAACGGTAAGACGTAATTTTAATTGGCTACTTTTTGTCCGGGAACCATGAGGGCGAAGCCGGCAGTAGCTTAAAAATATATTAAATAATAAATTGATGTTTCCAGCTCGATAATGCGCGGTTGTGACAATATGTGCACATATTGCATAGTGCCGTTCACACGTGGGCGCGAGCGGTCGCGGCCGTCTCGCTCCATCGTGGAGGAAGTGAGGGAGCTGGCAGATAGAGGGGTGCGGGAGGTCACGCTGCTCGGGCAGAATGTGAACAGTTACAGAGACGCGGGGGAGGAGGGCTCGCACTCGCACATGGCTCGCGGTGAGGGAATTATTTTGTTACACGGACCTTGAACTAACAACGCCCCGTAACTATACGTTCATTTTTGCACAATATTTTGATACTCGCAAGTAAATCGAAACCTATAGGGTACCATATAGATTTATTCTCCTGACTACTCCTGACTTTCCAACAAAAACACCCAGACACAACTGTGTACCTCTTGAAATAAGAGCAAAAATCCTAGAATAAATAAAACTTCATATAGTGTGGCACTGCAGCTGACATGATGAGGATAAAAGGAATTCATAGTAAACGCTAAAAATGCAACACTTGCTCTGCATTTTGAATCACTAACAGCAACAAGGTCGACAAACTACTCGCTCTGGAAGGCCACGTCAAAGCGGCTGTAAGGAGGTCTTCTTGAGATTTAACCAATAAACTAAATGAAATAAAACAGTACTGTCAGCATCTTATTTGATTTTTGTGTTTTTCCAGCGCAGTGACAAACATAGTCCAAATATTTTTAACGCATAGGTATTTAGTTACTGCACTTGTAATAAGCATTTCTTGTTAAACCGGTCTTGATATATCTTTTAATCGTCTTTCATTTTAATATATATTAAGGTATTTTTTTTGTTAAACTGTATAAGTACAATTTCTGAGAAATGATTTGTTACATTTGCTAACTAACACAATTTTTTTTTTTTTTTATGTCAGGTTTCAAAACGGTTTACAAGGCTAAGAAGGGCGGACTGCGTTTCGCTGACCTCCTGGAGCGCGTGTCGGGCGTCGACCCTGAGATGAGGATCCGCTTCACGGCCGCTCATCCCAAGGACTTCCCGGACGAGGTGCGTACGTCGCTGCGTACATCGCTGCGCATGAGACGAACGAAGCGGCCCACTATATATATTTCGTATTTTTACGAAGAAGAAAATAGCAACTGCCATTTATTGACGACCTCTGTGTCGCAGTGGGCGAAAGCCCGCCTGAGACACAGAAGATTGCGGGTTCGATTCCCGCCGCGGGACTAATGTTTGTAACATGAGTCCGCAAATATTTGCCCCTGTCTGCGTGATTTCTATGTATTTACAAAAAAAAAAAACTAAGTATGGTCTTGTCAATTTGTCATATTTTGAATTGAGGTTGTGTGGAAGAGATCACTTTCAGCGATGAGACCCCCATTGTATCTTGTTTGTTTATGAATTCCTGTGTTTTTGTATTTTTCTTTGGTGTGCACTTTAGAGTTTATCAATCTATTTATAATGGCCCGGTCAAACTAATCCGATGGCGGTGGTGGTAGCGAAACTTCGATAACCACTTCACAACCATGTCCAGTTTTACGGGGCCGTTATCCCCGACGTTATAGCAAACGCATATAAACGGATTAGTTTATATGCGTTTGCTATAAACGATTGTTTTTTTGTATGCCACCAATGATTTCCAAAACGGCTTATCCGATTAAAATGCGGAAATTCGCAATGTTGGTTTGACTTAAAGTACGGTTTTAAGATCGGATTTTCCGTCAAAATTCACCAGCATTAGGCGACCCCCATATTTTTTCTGAAATAATCACAATTCTATTCATAAGTGAATAGCACTTAGGTCTTAAAATTTTGCAAAATTATTCTTGTTTCATTCTCCTAGCATGCTTATTTCTATAGCCCGTTCCATGACATGCATGTAACTAGTTTAATATCTGTCTCGTCAGGTCCTTCAGATAATATCTGAGCGGCGGAACATCTGCAAGATGCTGCATCTGCCGGCGCAGTCGGGCTCCACTGCAGTGCTGGAGAGGATGCGCCGCGGGTACTCGCGGGAGGCCTATCTGGAGCTGGTGCAGCACATCACAGAAACCATTCCCGGAGGTAACAACATGAGTTATAGATATATAGAAAATTATTTATTCCACAACTAAAAAGTACTGTACATGCGAACTTAACGATAGATTGCAATCTCTTCCAGCTAACCTTTGTGGAAAACAGTTTACGTAAATGATTTCACATTTCTGCGTTCAGGTTTGGGTGCCGGTGAAATTACAAGCACATGTGAAATAGTACCACGGTACTCGTAGTTCCTGATACCCTCAGAGAATCCTAGTGTGGGGTCCAAACTGTGGATATGAACTTGAAGGGTTTTTTTTTGCAGTGGGCCTTTCAACTGATATGATCTGCGGATTCTGCGGCGAGACGGATGAGGAGTTTGAGGAAACGCTGAAGCTGATGGATCAGGTCCATTACCATATGGCCTTCCTGTTCCCATACAGCATGAGAGAGGTAAAGACACTATTGCTGTGCATTGATTTTTAAACTTTAAATAAATAAATGCAGTGGCATTCGGATCCAGAGTTTTGGTTTGGGACGGGCTTGTGTTATAAAATTCCAAACACGCTCAAACAGTTTTTCTCCTAGTCATTTTTGTGGAAACTGTAAAAGTGCGAGATCCTCTCAATATCCTACTACTATTATAAACACGAAAGTTTGTAAGGATGGATGTTTGTTAATCTTTAACGCAAAAACTATTGAACGGAAAAAACTACGAACCTTATATGGTAATATTAATATTATATAGTTAAGTATAAATTAAGCACCAATACCATTACTGCTGCCGCATGTATCGCAACAATTATTTATTATATTTTTTATTTATTTATTTAATGCTGGACATTTTCACACAGCATCATCTAGCCCAAAACTAAGCAGAGCTTGTATTATGAAAACTAAATAACTGATATACTACTTATATACTTTTTTTTGTAAGTACATACATATCATACATAGAAAACACCCAGACCCAGGACAAATATTTGTATATTATGTTTTATAGTAAGTATTTTTTTTCTCGCAGAAAACTACAGCCTACCGCCGCTACAAAGACGACGTTCCCGATAAGGTCAAGAGGGAGCGCCACAGCCGTATGGTCGAATTGTACAGGAAAAAATGCCAAAAGCTAAACGAAGCGGAAATAGGAAACACGCATTTGATCCTAGTCGAGGGGGTCGTGAAGAAAACTGGGCAGATCTTAGGTAGAAATGAGTTTTATACTAAGGTGGTTTTCGATCAGATGAATGTGCCGATGGGGGGCGAAAATGTGGGTAGTTTAGTAATAAATGAGACTAGGAGGAGCTACGGAATAGGGGATGAAGATAGAAGTTATGTAATAGGGGGTGAAAAAAAGAAGGTTGAAAAGGGAGACTATGTAGCGGTGAAGATAGTAGGAGCCAAGTCCTCGGTGCTGAGTGCGGTCCCTTTGTATCACACCAGTTTGACAGAGTTCTATAGGGAAAGGGGTTGGAGTGAGAGAGCTGTTAGATTGTAGATAGAAAAAGTAAATACGCGGAAATCAATCGAATTATCCGGTTACTGGTTAAAGAGATTTATTCTCAAAATAAATTATATTAGATGATGGAAAACATGTTTTAGGATTTTGGTAGATTTGTTCATTTTGAATAAAACAGAATGTTGCTTAGTTTGTGACACTTTAGAAGTGAATTTTATTAGAATCAATAAATCATTAGAAAATTAATTATAATTACAAAATAAACACAATAAATATAGTTATTTATTACAAAAATGTTTTGTAAAGTGTATAATAGATTAACTCTAAGAATAGGCACTCGGAACTAATAAAACTATTTTTACATTATACATTTATTATAAACACTTCAATTGTTGAGATATTAAATACAAATAATCCTGTTTCTTAATGGCTTTAATCAATAAGTACTTAATATAAAGCTTGATGCAAAGTTCTAAACATATAAATAAAAATATATTTTAACTGGAAATCCCCACATGTGGGATATCAGGTTTTTTTTCCTGATTTAAACTTTAATTACCTGATTTAATCAAATTGTGTGTATATCATCCTAACCTACTACTATTATAAACGCGAAAGTTTGTGAGGATGGATGTTTGTTACTTTTTCACGCAAAAACTACTAACGGATTTTGATGAAACTTCACAGTAACTTTTTATCCGGGTACCACGCGGGCGAAGAGGCTAGTGTTTTGATAAAATAATGGCATTCATACCGGTAGCGGGGACGTGTTAAAAGTTGTCACGAACTATTTTATTTTTTATGCTTGAGCTATGCGGGGGATTTCCGGAATAATACCAAATTCGAATTCTTATTAGATTGACTACTTTCAACTACGATGTGCTCATTATCAATGTTATTAACCAACTAGGTACCTTAATAATTAATAATTATTAAATAAGGCATCAAATTTCTTAGAATTAAAACACTCAATTCCATATCTCATTTCAACTTTGTTTAAAATACCATTCTTGTTTCTTTTAGAACATCGTTTAAAACTAAACTCGTGATGTAACTATTTGTTTTGGCGGGTTTGCCCCGTAGTTTCTGATACCCACGACACGGAACACTAGTGTGCGGTTGGAACTTTGTATGTGAATGTTTAATGTTATTTCTTTGTGTGAATCGGTGTAGCTATTTAAACAGTGATATCATGGCATCAGTTAATCCTACAGGAGATGGCTTCAAAGGGAACAGAAAACCTTTGACGACCTTTGGCGCAGTGGGCTAAGGCCCGCCTGAGACGCAGAAGGTTGGGAGTTCGATTCCCGCCGCGGGACTAATGTTTGTGGTATCTGCAAATATTTGTCTCGTGTCTGTGTGTTTTCTATGTATAATATGTATGTATTTACAAACGTATATATATATATATATATATTGATATATAAGTTGTATAACAGTCATGTAGTACCCATAACACAAGCTTTATTTACTTTGGGGTATTATAACAGCTTTGGGGCTAGATGATGCTGTGTGATGAACTTTTTTTTTAAAGTACCTACGTCAAATAGGCTATTAATTTTTTCCTTGTGTATGATCTCAAATTGACCATCTCCTTTATAATTTGTACTTTTTATAATATCGCGTCAGTAACGTGTGCACGTGTTACAAAAACGTTAGCATCTACAAATCTGACTTAGATAATCATGATTTTATAGTTAGTTTACATTTTTTTATTTGATTTTTTGATTTTCTGAAAAAGTTAAGCTCGATATGATACGTGTCAAAATTAATTTCTTGTTTAATTTTAACCTAAGGCTAATTGATAATTAGTTGCTCTCTATACCCGCCGAGTACTGAAACGCTACTCAAAGCTTAATCACGAGTTAGAGACGATTGCAAAATGACAGCTTTATTTATGCATTGCAAATAGCGACATCTCTTTCTAACTATATTTAAATCTTGACTGGCGTTTCAGTATTTGGCCGAAACATGTTCATATAGGCCCAGTAAGTTTTTGTTGACAATATTATGTTTTTGAAACCGACCTCAAAAAAGGAGGAAGTTCTCAATTCGTCTGTATGTTTTTTTTGGTGTATATTACTCGATATCTTCGTCAATTGTGAACCGATTTTTATGATTATTTTTTTAATGGGTAGCGTATATTATGTACTTCAAGAGTGGTCACATATAAATGGAATGTCATACCACAACAACAACTTCGCGTTATTTGAAGCCGGTTTATACTTTTTCCAGAAATAAAAACTGTATTGTTTTAAAATATGCTCAATCGAACAGCGCAGCGTGTTGAAAACTGATCAAAATGAGCCTAAACACTCGGTCTACTATAATCCGTAGATCGAGTGATTCCGTTATTCCCCCTTCCGGCTCCATCATTAGATCAGCCCGCTGTCACCAATATTACACATTTGTATGATGAGATAACAGAAACTGCGTTTAATGATAACCATCTCACAAGATTTGAATATTACAACTGACAAACATTCAAAATAAATAAATGAAAGTTTCTAAATAGATGCGTGCTTTAAACTAAACTCGAAGTACCGATCTGACCCATAGCCTTATTCGGAACCACATTCACCCTCTGCCCCGAAAGGTTGTCCGTCTGCCCTGAAAGACTCGGACTTGGCCCTTGCGAGCTCCCATACACCTTTGTACTATACCCTGAATCGTTATGAGACTCTCTATCCGTCTGACTTTGGGTTTCCGTCAAGTGTGTATTAATGGCTAAGGATTGCAGTCGCGTGTGGAGCAAGCTGTGGTCCGGAGCTGGTTTCCTCGCAGGGTTAAAGTTGTACATTGATGCACGGTTATCGTAGTACATGCCCCGAAAGTGATCGTTCTGATTCGCTATTTCCACCTCGGTATCCTGGTCAAGCCTCTCGCTGTAACAGTGAGGTATCCTCTCCATTTCTCTCACGATGTGGTCCTGCATCATAGCATCGAAGACTCCTGTTTGGTGATGGTATAGGGGGTTACGGTTGCGAGGAACTTGGCTAGTAGGTTTCGGCGGAAGGCCAGGCTGGTTGTAGCTTTGACAAGAGTATGGTTGAGGCAGGCCGTTCTCCATGATGTCTCGGTATGGCATTTGGCGGTTCGGTATCTCGTGGAAATAAGCGTCTTTTGGCACGACTGGCCGACAGTCTGGATAGCCGGGCTGGCTCGGGGTGGGAGACTTGCTCGACATAGCTTCGTAGTTCGGAAGGGGCAGGGTTTGGAGTAAGTTGGTATTCCTCAAAGGTCCAGGTTGTATTGTACTGCGTATTGGGTTGTCCTCTTCGTCGCTGCTTTCTGAGTTGTTCCCGTTGTCTTTAGGAGGAGTTTGGAAGGTCTTTCTTGTCGGGAAGGGTATGAGGTTGTGTAAACTGAAGCGCTTGCTTTTCGGTGGCTTTTCCTTCAGCAATGGTGCAGGCCTTAGAGGTTGCTGCGGCATTTTAAGAATACTTGGACTTGGTTGCCCAAGCGCTGGCATAGGCATCGGAGGGGGTTCTTTCATTTCGGTGGGGAGTATTCTCGGTTCGGGACTTAAACTTCTTTGCTGTTCAACTTGCGCTACTAACTCCTGAACTGACTTCCTCGGTTCTCTATTCCCTTCATCGGTCTGATGTTTTCGCAGCTTCACGTATCCATCCTGAGATATGTCCAGAGATTTGGGGTTATTCCTTACTAAGACTTCAGACATCTCTTTGTCTAGTTCAACTCTTTTCTTTATGTCATCTGCTGTTCTTTGTAGCACTTGGCTCTTCCACGTTGGCAATTGTTCTCGGAGCTCCTCAGAATCAATAGGCTCTTTGATAAAAGACCTGGTTTCCGATTGTCGACTAGAGGAGGGGTATCTATACCCTTGGACTTCCATTGAAACTGGGGACTGAGAGACTGAAACCCTATTGGATTTAACGTGGATTTCTGCCGTCACATTCTGCAAGTTATAATCTTGCGATGGGCTTGAAATCGTCCGAGGAGATCTGGATAGTCTACTAGGCCCAGCGTCCAAATGGTCACTACTTTTGGAATTTTTTAAATGCCTTCTCCGTGGACTAGGTGATCTATCTAGAATCTCAGTGCTTTTAGAGGTAGCTTTACTATCTTTCAAATCTTTGGTATTGCTTTCAAAGCTCTCGCAGTTTTGATTGAAAGAGCTTATGATTCTGTGCACTCTGTTCCATTCATCTGTATCCAAGACTTCCAGACTCCTCGTCCTTTTCAGTGGAGGAATGTCTAAGGAGCCTTTAGGACTGTATTCCAGCTTCTTGACTCTTTCTGAGGCTCGGAACACCATGCCCCGGTTCAGCCATTGCTCCAAGTGCTTGTGCCTCTCTTTGCACATGGCTCTCTCCGCCGCAACGAACCTCGTCAGCTCCGATATCTGCCCTTGTGTTTTCATTTCCAAATCTGTGACCTTCTGGTCAAGTTTCTCATGAGCTCTATCGATATGTCTCTTAAGGTCCTTCTTATCTTCATTCAATTTGTCCTCCATGTGTTTGAAGAATGGAGCGCAGTAGCAAGTGTAACCAGCTCCTATAGGTCCCTTTTTGATGTTTCCAGCCAAATCTAAGAAGTATTGCTCGCCTTTCTGTAACGGTTCGGTGGGAAGCGAGGCCAGCTTAGGTTTGGGGAAGTACTTTGGATCTGGATAGTAATGACATCCGTACGGAGACCAGTGGACTTTCGGAGGGGTTTCAAAGTGTACGTTTTTCTTCTTCTTATCCTTGTCTTTTCCATCCTTCTTCTCTTTCTTTTTGCTTGCGTCTACTTCATCCAACGTCCTCTCCTTACTTTTGTCGCGTTTCTTTTTGACTTTAGCTACGGGGGTGTTTAAAATCTGAATGATCTCATCCAGACCTTTCCTTGAAGCGATGTCTCTAGCTGTTTCTCCCTGTAGGTTCTTGATGGATTTGTCGCAGCCGGCTTCCAGAAGAATCCTGGTGAGTTTCCGCCTGCCCATCGCTGCGGCGATGTGCAGCGCGGTGTCACCGTTCCGGTTCTGTTCTCCGACGCGGCTCTGCGCGGAGATGAGGATGCGCGTGACGCCGGCGTGCCCGTAGCGTGCCGCCGTGTGCAGTGGCGTGTCGCCATACTGCAATGGAAATATACATCGATTTAGTTTTTCTCAGGAATAGCCATACAGCGAGGAGACACATATGTCCAGGAGAACAGGTGAAGATAAAGCGCTTTTGATTGTAAAAGACAGAACACGATTCATGGAGTATGTTGCTATCCCTCGAACAATGTCACGCTTGTACGTCTTTCCTATGCTTACACTTCTCGCTCGTGAGCCAAACACCACACTATAATGATATCGGAGCATCATCGCTAGCGACCCAGCGAGTTACTATGCTATCTTCAATCCCAGCTAGAGACGTTAGAGAAGCTAACTATCACTTGAATGTTCTAGAGGTGATAAGTACACTCACTTCACCAGAGAAAAAAAAATACCAAATACTCTACAGTTTCCGACCAACCTAATGGGATATACGTAGAAGCGCACTAAAAATCCAAATTGCAAAATACCGCATAGCTGTGTTCCAGATGTTCCAGTCCAGTGCAGGGCATGGGTGCCGGTGAAATTACAGGCACATGAAGCCATCGCGCGAGTGATGGATAGGTGTATGCTTGTTTGGCATTCAGTACTAAGGCCATTTCATTTTTTTGGTATAATTGTAAATTTCTTATAGATTAGTTGTTTGAGCAGTACAGATCACAGACCGTGTTCTGCAAGTCGGGCGGCGCGCCCGCCAGCAGTATCTCGCGACAGGACTGGTTGTGTCCGTTCTGGCAGGCGAAGTGCAGCGGAGTGAAACCCGCGCCGTTGAGCAGCCGCAGGTCTGCGCCGCCCCGGGACAAGATGCACACTGTACCCGAGTACCCCTTCCAGGCCGCCTCGTGCGATGCGGTGTTGCCGTACTGTAACACGGAAAAGAGCAGTCTGTAGGATGCAACTCTTCAACTCATATTTACCACTGCAGCATAGACTGCCCTCGTTAGTACTGGTTACCCACGTATTGTATTCTACTGTTTTTTAATTGTTTGTCCTTCTTGACATTTGTACTTGACTGTGCTGTGAATAAAAAACTATCTATCTATCTTCACAGTCTTAGTCTTGAAAGACTAAAAAATAATTGCCAAGATCCAAGATTAATCTTGGGAGTGATTGGTGTGGTGCTAAAAAGGAGCTAAGTTAGTGATCGGTGGTGAAAGGTTATAGTGCACCTCGCAGAAGAAGACATGTGAAACTTGTATGAAAGGTTTCATTTATGTGGATATTTTTGTTTAAGAGTAGGTATGTAGAGCGAAATCACTGATCCACGACCGGATCGAAATTCGGGATGGAAAATAACGAAAGAACTTAGTTTGTTTTTTGTGTGGAACCTCTGTGAGGTCATAAGATTCATTATCAACAGTCTGCAGAAGTCCACTGCTAGACATATTCCTCTAAAGATTGCCATTACGAATGATTTTGGGCTAACTATCCCTTTAGGATATCGGCTTGGATTACTTTCTACTGCATCTGTTTCGTGGTATTTCTTCCTCAGCGGTCAACGGATACCTAACTGAAGAGGTTACTTACGACATGGTCTTGCTTGTTGGGGTCAGCGCCGTGCTGCAGCAACAACTGCACAACCTGGACATGCCCCTCGGCAGCTGCGCGCTGTAACGCAGTTCTTCCGATCTGCAACCAAAAAAGATTTTTACAAAAAAGACGTTACAAGATCTTTGGGCTGATCCGATTGGTCAGATGGACGTGCGCGTCTAACGGACAAATTGAGGAACACAGATTTACTACAAATACGTGTTGTTATTCGTTGATGTTCGAATAACAACATTTCGTTAATTGTGTTAAAATACCAATGATACATACCTTGTATTTTTGATTTTAATTGCCTTGGGGAAAAGGACCCCTTAATTCACGGTTAGCAATGAAAAAGGGGAGCTAACGTCAAGAACTGTTTAAAGTTTTTGACATTGCAAAGGAATAGATAAGCATTTTAAAATGAGCGCTATGGTTTCATGTTTCGTTCACATTCTGCTCATAATTTTAATTTAATGTAATTCATAATTTGTCTTGAGAAGTAGAGCATTATTTACTGCTCCTCTTTTTGGTTTTTCGGCTCTGTAAAGAACATCGATCGCGATCGTAACAAAATCACCTCAAAACTATTACAATTAGATCCTAATACAAATAGATTTAACCGACGATTATTGTTTCTTTAAACCCAATAAAATTAACAAGGATCATGTTCTTTATCGTGCTCTAAAACGTGAATTTCTCGCAGCAAGTGTAGTTTCTAACTAGGTATTGCGTTGATTAAATCTACATGCGATTGGTTAGGCGTAATAAAGTCGACAAACTCATTAAAAACCGTTGCATTCATATCAAATCCATTATAAAGAGCTATTAGAATAGCTCCATAAAAATGCTATGGGAAACCACCAACGAATCTAATCTAAACATCGCTGCATGTCTGACTCGACTCACTGACGATCAATCAACACAGTCCAATCAAACCGAATATATAGTTTCTAGAACGTTTTTTATTAAATCATCTTTGAATAACACCCAATAATCCCAAACGTAGAGCCCTGCTAGGATAAGGGAGGGTAGGTTAATTCTGATGAGTAGGGATTTTAGGATTAAACATTTAAGTTTAGATCATTACAGTCCCCAAGAATTCATTGACTGGCCTGTCACTGAGAGTCGTATTAAGAAATTCCAGGCCAGAATTGAATCTAAAATGTCTCTAGTTCCATGCCTGGATGTTCCTAATGACCTTTTTACTATTTTGTAATTTATGTGATCAATAAGGTACCCAATGATAGATTTAATTAAAAATTTGTAAAACTAGAGATCGTGTCGGATTTGCGGAATATTCCATAAATACACCAGGTATTTATAGAAGCAGGAATAAATTAAATGATCTATACGCAACAATTATTCAAAAACTTTCTAAAAAGTATGTCGTCTTTGCACTTAAGAAATAAAATTGCAAAATCTTCTAACAAAATTAAGGCTTCTTGGAAACCGCTAGAGATATTTTAATAAAGAAGCCGTTCTTTATTAGAATCAAGTGTAGAAAAATGTGATGTCGTATTTAGTTTTAGTTTTATTAATTCTTCGGTTCAAGTCTGGAAATGTTAGAGATCCAGCAAATTTTAGACCGATTTCTATTACCCGCGCTATGTAAATCTTTGAAAATTTATTCATTCACAGCTATTGTGTACACTTTAACTTGATTGGGCTATTTCATAGTAATCAGTTTGGACTTACCAAAGGTCGATTTTAAAGCACATATTGGAAGCCTGGGAGAACGCGCAGATCGAGTATTCTGCGATCTGTCCGTTAATATCCAAGCTAAATCATTACGGCATTCGAAATAAAGCACTGGATTTTGTTCAGTCTTACTTATCCAATATAGACCAAAGGGGAGGTCAGCGGTGAAAGTTCTTCAGGATCTACTATTGACATGTCATAGTGCCACAGGGTTCGATACTTGGCCCTTTTTTGTTTCTGTTTTACGTTAACGATCTTCCTTTTTTCGTCAAAAATATATGTGATATAGTTTTACAGCCAATTACAACGATGTTTGGTTTACCTACTGTAAATAATTTCTTACTTAATGCTAAAAAAACTAAGTGTATCAAATTCACTTTGCCGAATGTAATTCAATATGATACCAACATTAAATTAAATGGGGAAACCCTTGAATATCCGAACAACTCTCTTTTCACGTAAGTAGGTAGATACATCAAGTGTTCCCAAAGTCTCCGCGCGTGAGTACGCTATAAGTAGTCCGCACTATATCGTACGATTATATATAATTTCTACGCACCGGTAAACGCTTATTATCACATAAAACCTAAGCACTGTGAAGTAAATGGCAGGTACCTACTATGTATTTAGTACAACACTTATGTTCTATTACGTAAATAAGGTTGAATGACATTGTACCAAGTAACTCAGAACTTTTTGTTTGTTTGAACTTTAAATCGAGAAATTACTAGGTATAATCATGAAAAGATATCTTATAGTTAGGTAGGTATAATACAGACTAGTTAAAGTCCTACTACGGTTAGGAACACACATTTTTACAGACATAACTTTTTATGTTTGGTTTAAATTAGTTCAGTGGCCTATGTCCAGCACTGGATACAAAATAATAACATTCAACAATAAATATTATTTTTCGATTGTTAAAGAGTTTTTTACTAATTCTCTTTTTATCGAAGAATTTCACGCAAGAAATAAATTGAAATAGGTAGTTACTTACGCAACCGTAAAATTTAAATTGAATTTACGAGCGTAAAGTAAATGTAAAGTGCGAGGTAGGTACCTTGGTGCTTATTTACGGCACGGAGCAGATTTGAGAGCGTTCTTGTAATTGGACAGTATGTATTGTAAATGACTTCATTCAATTCAACATGGCGAATGCAAATACGTGTTCTTTCAATAAAAGTGATGTTGAAAGTATTTATTTCATGGTATCTTAAAATACTTGTTCTTTGTGAAGTACCTGTATTATTTCTGTGTATTAGGTTCATTGATGGAAGGTACCTACTTTATTGTTATAATTTAAGTTGTATCCCTGTCATCTACTTACCTAATTTGAATAAAACCGGCGAAGTAACCGCGCACTGGGTTCACAAACAATCAACATAGGTAAACATATATTTGTATTATGAAGGTATTTTTTTATGCAGAATTGAAAGTATTGATGTGGCTGGATATCATAACTGTATCGTCGTATTCGCTGGTCCACCGTCGAACGCGGTCATCGGTGTACCTACCCACGAAACGTCAGCAAAGTCACCTTAAAATAATAATTTTGAAAGGGAGTATTTTTGTTGGATAGTCTGGTCTGTTAGCTACCTCGGTCGCTCTGAATGATTTATCTGACGTTATTGTAATGTCCTGACTCCAGTTTGGTTCAGAAAATAGTTCGTAACTTTTTTGTGTTGAAATATTATTTTAATTTCTTTATCTTTATCTAAAGGAAAAGTTTAAAGGAAATGAAATTAGATTATAACAATAAATTAATAGTTTCGCTTCATTCGCAAAATAAAGTGTTCGCGCGATTTTGTTCATGAATCCGTGTTCACATTCCTAGCTGAACGCTTTAACCATTCGGTTTTCGCCGTGGGCGCTGTCATCAGCTGTGCCCTGTCTATTGAGGGTGACGGGCGTGTTCTGCTGCGCTGTGGTGCCGAGTTAAAGAGGTTTGGATTTGTAAATGATTGCTATGGTAATTTTTTCTCATTTGTTTATCTTTCAATTCATTTATTAGAACAGTTTAAGGGATATATTTATTGTATGCACAGTAAAGCTTTGTATTGTTTTGCATCTCCGCAGAATCTTTTTTTTTTATTGATATGGCATTGATCGATCTTGTCAAAAAGACCAGATCGATAAAAGTGCATTTTATGTTAAAAAGGAAAATTAAAAAAATATACTTTAAAGTCATAAAATATTACAAAGTGCACATGTCCGCCTTATGTAGTGTTTCTGAATATGCTCTTAGAACATCATCCAAGATCTTGAAGATTAAAGATGATTTCGACCGTGCTTGGTTGGATACAGTCGAACGTTTAACAAAAGTAATAGAAACTAAAACAATAACTCATAAAGTTGTAGAGATATAACTAAAGAAAAATAATAACTTTTTTTTAAAACAAATCAGTTTGAATTGTTTTAACAACAAAGCTTCCAAAACACTGGAAGAAAAGCAAGAGAGAAAGAAGTTGGCTGAGCAACGCAGAATGGCTAAAATAAGGGTAGAGCCAGACCTATGCTCAGTGGCTGATAAAATCGAGAGAAAGCGAAAAAAAAAAATGAGGCAAAGAGGTAACTATTGGGGACTTGATCATTAAAAATAATCTTGTTCAAATAACAAAGTGTTTATAGAGTTTTTTTAGTATACGTAATATAAATAAAAAATTAGGATGAAAGTATAATGCAGCGAGTGATATAGATAAAAACTGATTAAGTATAATATGTGGTCTAATATTTCGAAAACTAGTTGAGAAAATTAGAGCCCAATATGAAAATTATTTAAACACATCATTTTCGAAATAAAAATACAGAACAGCAATAATGTCTGTATTTTAAAAACACCAGAGAGGTCAACCAAATACGCTGATTTTGAAGATTGACCCACTCTATCAAAACAATGTACACCAAAACTAATTTAAATAACGTTACAGAAACATAAACATAAACAAAATTATACCATAATTAAGTATTCTAGAAACTACCAAACGTGCTTCATATTATTACCTACGGGTACGGTTCAAAAGATACCTGCATTCCTGATACAAACAGACAGACAGCATAGGTTTACTAAAAGCGGCTTATTCACACGGAATCCTAAGAAGAAGAATAAATGCCATCGCCCGCCATTTTTATTCACAGAGTATAAAAGACCGGTTCCATTCAGTAATAATGTAGGCTTGCTTCGTTATCGCCGTGGCGTCCCCAGGTGTTTTAATTAAAAGGATATAAAGGTCGTTTGTATGTCATCGTAGATATATAAGTTATAGTTCATGTAATTAAGTAAAAGGGCTTCATTGAAACTGGATAGTAGATGCCGGTAGCTAGGCATTATTACATTGATAAAGAAGGGCCTTTCTGGAATAAATTACAAAGTACCTACCTAGGTTTAATAGAGAAAAGATTCTTAATTTTAAAATCAAAATTTAAAAAATTCAAAATTTATATCGGAACTACGCAAATACCAACCGTAAAACAATTCAAATATTTAGGATCAATTGTTTTATGTGATGGAAAAAATTATAGCGATGTTACTCATAGAACAACAACAGGTTGGCTAAAGTGGAGAAAGCTCACAGGCGTAATGTGTGACAGAAAAATGGCAAAGCGTATGAAACAACAATAAAACCGTTTTTTAAGGGCCTGAGTGTTAGGCGACGATTAAATAACACCTCAACAAACTGAACACAACAGAAATGCGCATGTTACGCTGGTCAGCAGGCGTCACATATTGTAGTTTTTCACTTCGATGGAAAAACGAGACGTCATTTACGACTGTAATAGGGCCCCGAGGTGACTGACAATCAACGCACATCTCAAACTGCCCAAAGACCTGTTATTTGTAAGCTATTTTCCTTTTGATGTCGAGGGGCGTTAACCTCGTACCTAACGTTTAAGATCCGTTCTGGAATATTGGCCTAAGAAAGTAAGATGAAACCTCCATGCGGACAAAATCGCGAACGATCCATCCACTAGTTTAATTTCTAAAATATCATCGACAGCTTAAATTTTTGCGTTTACTCAGTTTAACTTTTGACTTAATAAATATTTCATACTACAGTACATTCAATATTACAGGCATCTCAACTCATAAAACTGCATTTAACATAGGCATTGATTGCATCGTAACTCGTATTATGAAGCCTCGCAGTTATTTCACAGAATAACATCGACATGCATAGGTAATATAAAGTCATCATGCGCCGTTACAATAGACTTCAAAGAGAGAGGCGTTTACGTAGAAAGCTCGGTTCCGGCATAAGTCGCAACATGCCGGAATAATAATAATAATAATATAATAATAATGCTGAACATTTTCACACAGCATCATCTAGCCCCAAAGTAAGCAGGACTTGTGTTATGGGAACTAAATGACTGTTATACTACTTATATACTTTTTTTTTGTACATATTATACATAGAAAACACCCAGATCCCGAGACAAATATTTGTATATGCAAACATTTTTCTCGAGGCGGGAATCGAACCCGCAACCTTCTGCGTCTCAGGCGGGCCTTCGCCCACTGCGCCACAGAGGTCGTTTAATAATGATAGATAAGCGAAAAAAAATGTCTTGGAGGGCAATTTTTTTTTCAAGGTTATTAAATTCACTTCCCGGGCTAGCCCGGGAACAACTAATTGTGCAAATGTGAAACGATTTTGGCGCAATTCATGTCACAGTATGTACCCAAAGATCTTGAGTATTCATTAGAGTTTGTGTATTCATTATTCATATCCGTTTTGCTGGTTTCTGCGTGAATGTGGTCACATCAATGTGCAATCAAATGTGATTGTGTCTCAGCAATTTACGTAGAGTTTCTACAAATTGTGGGTGATCAGAGAAATCCCAATCATCATGGAATCGTGCCTATTAAATAATAGGCAACAATACTTTATGTGATAGTTATTCTTTCACATTTGTGGCTCTACATTTGTTACAGAATAAATAACTGGCATCGGCTCCAAACTAAAGCTGAATGAATGCGACGACCTAAGAATAATGGTGGGCATCATCACAGGACACTGTGATCTGAATCAGAATCACCATCTCTTGAAGACAGGGGCCATAGACAGTAGACTTTGTCGAGGTTGTTTCCAGCCCGCTTAGAATGAGCACCCAAGACAACGTTTTGTCTACGAAAGAGAAGACAAAAACTATGTCTGTCGCCAATTCTGTCAAACAAAAGAGAAAGACAGAATATTTTTTGTCTTCTCGGCGTTGCGTTGGGTCTTCATGCTAAGCAGGCAGGATGAAGAAACTGGAGCATGTGGAGCATCTACACTGCACCGCCACAAACGAAGTCATGTAGAAGGCGGGATTACAAGAGCTCATCAATTCATGCCCTACGTCATCAATAACTGTCACCAGGTTAAGGATACTGAACACTGCTGTCATCCAGAGTCCTTCTCCGCTATTACAAGGAGTTGGGGTCAGGTTAGAAGTGGGGTAATCTAAAATACATCCCAATGCGGGACGTCAGTGCAGGCCTTAGTTCCTCCACTTAAGAATTAGAATTAGAAGCTGAATCAATTAGGTATGACAAACCAAGATATGTTTGTTGCCAGATTCAGTTAGCCTTGATCTTGCGAGGATTCTCGCAGCGTGGGTAAATGTAAGTTATTTGTACTTAATACGAAGATTCTAAAATGATCTTTGCGATTCGTAAAAGCATATGGAACTAAGAATTTACCGTTGCATGGAAAGACAAAGCGTGGCTTTCGCGGCATACCGACAAATGCTGGATTTCAAAGGACTGGATTGTTCAAGAAAAGGGACATTAACATTGGAAGTGAAAAGTTTTATAGACATAACCAACTCGCGGCTATGTTTACTGGGAACTAAATTTTAATTATGGCATTGGCTTTGAATTATTATCAATCCGAGATGGAAGCCACGTTAGTTACAGCGAAAATCAAAACATCAGTGGAAAGTTGAACTTAGGTAGGTAGGTCATAAGACTAAAGAGGTAAGTTTTCGACCTTCTTTTATCTAAAATGAAGTTTTTATTGTACCGGAGCAGCACTAAACTATTGCAGTAGGTACCTATCGTAAGTTCCAACACTACCGCTTTACCGTAGTGATGCGAAAGTGTCGATAAACGCCGATGTCGCGTAGGATTTATAGTGCTTGTCGCAACGGTAGTAGGTTTTTGTAACCTACCTATACTGCTGTATTTCACGACTGTTCATACCACAAGCCATAGTCTAGCTAGCTACCATTTCTGAGATCGCTCTTGGCAATTGGTAAAGGCCCGCGTAAAATTGACACGGTGGGGACGGTGGCGATTTTTAACAACAACTTTCATTGACCACTGCCATCGCCATCGCGTCATTTTGACTGGACCACCAGACCTGTCTGGTTTACCTTAGAGGAACCAAATTAATATTCGAAAGACCTATCAACTCATACCAACTAAGCTTCTCTACACATGTGAGTGAATCTTCACATGAATAATAACGTATCATCTATACAGGGTGTAATCGTTAAGTGTGCACAGGCGATTATTCCGTAACTATTGCAGATATCAAAAAACTTTAAACTGATATCGAAAGTACTTTACCTAATGAGTAAAATGACATTAATAACTTTTTAAAAATAAAACGAGAAATATCCAAAAAAAATACATTAATCACTCCCATACATTTTATTTCTTAGTAAGTACAAAATTTTGTGTTCAAAGCATATGTTCGAAGTGACGTCCTCCTTGTGCAATACAATGACGAGCTCTATTTACAGTTTCTAAATGAACTTTCCTTAACATTTGCGGAGTAATTAAAGCAATTGCACGACGTACGCGATTCTGTAACTCTTCTAGGCTGTGTACTCTCTCAGCGTACACGTGGTCTTTGACAAATCCCCATAGGAAGAAATCACAAGGCGTGAGATCCGGGGATCTGGCAGGCCAAGGGGTTGCACTATTATTGGCTATTAAGCCATTATAATTGTTTCGTAAGAAATTCATTACAACATTTGTATTATGTGCAGGTGCTCCATCTTGTTGAAAAATTATCGACCTTCTTTCATCGTCTGGAATTGGTTCTAAGAGACTTGGCATATCGTTTTGTACAAAGGAGAAATATCTCTGTCCATTTAAGGTTCCACTGTAAAAATATGGCCCAATGATCCGATCTCCAAGAATACCACACCACACATTAATTGAGAATCGCACCTGAGCTCTAACTTCAGTAGTTAAGCGAGGATTGTCAATTGACCAATAATGCGAGTTTTTTCTATTGTAAATGCCGCAGTTTGAAACATTACTTTCATCGGTCCATAAAATTGACCTTACATTGACATAATTATTGACTAGCCAATTGCAATAGACCAGCCGACGAGCAGGATCATCATTGTGCAGCGTTTGAGTAGGTTTTATCTTAAATGCTTTGAAGTTGTGTTTTTTTAATAACTTGTGTACATAATTGTGGGACACTGGAAATGATCGGGCCACTGAACGCGTTGATTCTTGTGGATTATCTACTACGTAGTTAATAATATTGTTATCTAAGTCATTATCAAATTCCGGAGCTCTTGTTCTCGAACCTTTTTTTCTGTTAAAAGATCCATAATTTATCAAATTGTTATCCAACTTACGTAAATACGTACCAGAAGGAACTTCTCTATCTGGGTACTCTCTTCTGTAGGCGATAATGGCCGCCCTATTGTTACAATCATGTTTGTAGTACATTTTTAACATGTCCCTCTTTTCTGTATTGGAATATGCCATTTTTCAATCAATAAATGCAACAATCACGATTATTAACGCAAATTGAAAAATACAATAAATTGGCGGGAACGAGAACCCGCGATAAAGAATTTGAATTTAGAACGAACACCAAAGAGTATCTTTCTTTTTGTTTTTATTTAGTATGTTGCTTTTCAGCTAGTTCAAATCAATACAATATTGAAACAAGGTTTATTAAATTTGAAGTGGTAAGATAATTAATCTACACGTGTATCTACTTGAAATTCATTAATACCTTCATATCGTACATAATTATAAAATGACAAGGGTAAAATGAGTAGGTACTATTCCACTTAAAATAAGGAAACTAAAACCTTTCTACTATCTCATACTAAATGTATGGGAGTGATTAATGTATTTTTTTTGGATATTTCTCGTTTTATTTTTAAAAAGTTATTAATGTCATTTTACTCATTAGGTAAAGTACTTTCGATATCAGTTTAAAGTTTTTTGATATCTGCAATAGTTACGGAATAATCGCCTGTGCACACTTAACGATTACACCCTGTATAGTCAGGCCATCATATTTTTTTTGTAAGCCTGTTTATTTTAAATCAGAAAATCATTGTTACCGATTAACCTATGTACAACTCTACCTGCCAAGGAACACATAAAATTTCAAATATACCTCTGTATATTTTACCGCTAAACCATCTCTCTCAAAAGCTATTTCTGACTTTAGAATTAGCATTGAACACAAATCATTCGGTTATAAACCTCTAACACTTTCCAATTAAGTCATTAATATGTAAATATATGACAAGCAAATTGATACATAAGTGATCACAGCTATATGGACACATCTGGCTTTTTCTAAATGTTTCCGAATTCATTATTTCCGTTCGGCCCACTGTCTGAGACGAACGGGAATTAATAATAATTCTATGTCTAAATTACCATCCGTCGTCACAGTTGGTGAAATAAGGAATCCACTAAGTATCATCAGCACATTATTTTTCGGATAAATTCCAACTAGCATTTTTTATCCTTGCTTTAAATTAAATCTTAGGTACCTAGCTGTCTATATTTTCACTGTGTTACTAAATAAGATGTCACGATAAAAATAAAACATCTAAATAAGTGATAAAATTCAAAGTTTCTATAATCCGCTCTGGAACTTTTTAATATAATATACACACTAAATAGGTACCGGTTTGAGATTTTGAATGATTAGAATTAAAATACGTGTATGGCTACTTAAACTTTATATAATTATTGAACGTTGGTTTAAAGTGAACATTAAGGGATCATTTTTAAAATTAAGTGCATATTTATGTAATAAACCTCTTTAGATCGGATTAAATAAACATCATATTTTCATTGAAATAATGTTCGATTGACTTTGATTGTAAAGTTTTCTGATTTCAATACTACAGACGAATAAAAGACACCATTTACACAACGTCTATTTCTATTTCTCGTCTGTGTTCGACACTACTAAGATACTTAGTTATGTATGTACCTACTCGTAGGTAGATAACCTTGTGCAATTTGAATAACTAGCTTTTCGTATTTCTACACAAATAGGTGAATTTTCTTGCCGTTTGCCTAGGTAGACATTTTATTTATTTAGCTTTGAAGCTTCCGAAGTATAATTTTGTCATTAAAAACGGGGCGGTAAAAAGGCGATAGGATATGCTAGCTGTCTCTACAGGTGGCAAAGTCGTTATCAACCCGCCATAATGTAATTCAAATCTTTCAATTACTCACCTACAAAGTTGAAGGAAGCGTGGAATTCAGAAAAATAATACTTTTTGTACCCAAAGAGGTCGGTTCAAAAACTTTGTCATTTATATCTTGGGTTGCCATGTGAAAATGTCTTATAAGTTTCCAATTTTATTTTTTTTCCTCTTTCCGTAGTATAAATCAATCATAATAACAACATTGTACATGGTATAAATAATTATATATACTATGTACAATGTTGTTGTTGTGGAAGCATAATCATGCTTCCTGTTAAATTAAAATTTATTTAAATAGCTTTAGATTTTGACGAGAGTCGATAACGAACCGTTATATAATCAATTTCTAGTAATAAAAATTGTAACGGCTAATCCGAAAGCACAAATTAAACCAACAAGTACACGAATTCTGAAGCAATAAAATTTAAACAGAGTACCTAGAGGAAGTGGTGAAAGCTGGAGTGTGCATTCTACCTCTTTTCATTGACATTGAAATGGCAAAATATTTCATAATACTCATGGGTACTTAATAACACTGTCAGCGATTAATTTTTCATTTGTTGTCATTATAAAATTGATAAGTTGATTTACAAATTCTAAACTCTAGGCAAAAACGAGTTCTTTGTTATTACCAAAGACTACTTACTAGAGATGAGAAGTTATATAATATACATAAACTTTTATGAGGTTCATTGAAAATTTCAGGGAAAACGATAGATAAGAAAACTTTAATGTTAATGTATTATAAGAATGAACCTAAAAAATATACGCGCTGTTTTCTTAGATTAGAGTGTGTGAGTACCAGAAATAGTGTTTACCCCAAAACACAAAAGGTCATTACGAAAGGTGGCTTATCTTTTAGACTTTTGATTTTCAACACTTTATGTACTCGTATGGAGGCTCCAAATTATTGTGCAAAGGAAAGGTTTAAAATTGAATGCTATAATATAATAGCCGACAGTCTATTTGACATTTCAAAAAGAGGTTTGACCACAAATAACTGCTAAAAGATAAACCGGGCGGTCACCTAGTTTATTTCTCTAATAACTCAACCTCTTTTGAGAACCTACTTTCTTGGTAGCTAATCAAAATAATGTTTCTTTTTTATTTTGGTTTAGATTTTTTTTTTAAATCGAATGGACATCCCGCGGTTTTATTTTATATTTAAATTTGAGACGTTAGTAACTTTGCAAAAAATCATTTTTTTCGATAAGGTATATTTAAACCTTGGTTTTAGTGGATCTTTTTGGACAAAACTTGAGTTCAACTCGAGTAAAGACCACGTTTAGTAATGAGACCGAAAAGGATTATCTTATGTCACAATTTATTGCCTCTGCTTTTAATCATAACCACAGCATGATTTTCATTCAACTGAATCAATTTGTAAAGCGATAAGCAATTGTAAATTTGTAACAGAGTCCATAACACGATCGCTAAACGAACAAGGCAATCAATAAGATAGAGCTCAGTAGAAAGAGGAATAAAATTAGTCTCGCGCACAGCGTGTGGCGCTTTTTGCCACTCATTTTAATTTTAATTCTGACTTTTGTGTCGTAACAAAATATAGAGGTAGATGGCTTTTTTATGGGTTCCTACTATTAGTTTCCGATATTTTAACAAAAGTCTTTATGCAAATTGAATGCGGGAGCGATACAGGTATCATTTTAGAAATTATACCTATTACAGACAGTACGGCTAAGTACCACAGTATTCCTGTAGTTATAATTTTAAAATGAGCTTCAACCGTTATCTTTTCAATTATGCAATACAGGTTATGTTATAATTAAGTACCATCAACATCATCATCAATCTATGAAGTTCACTGTCGACATATGCCTCTCCCAAAAGTGTACCAGGACGAATCGTAAAAAATGATAGATTTTTTACCAATATCCAAAGGATTATTTATTTACACATAAAAACTTACCGACCCCACCTATAGGTACTATGTATTATATATTTAGCTCATGCCCGTGTTTTACAAGTAGAGTTAGTATTCTGATTAGTATTCGTAACATCGTTGCTTTTTGAAATACTAACCGAGGCGTTACATGCCTTCGAATTTCTGGTTCTAAGGCATGCAGGTTTCCTCACGATGTTTTCTTTCACTGTTTTGGGCATGTGCTCATTTTTCGACAGAATCCTAGTGAATCATATCCTAATCAGAATAATAAAAAAAACTGTATTGTATATTAGTCTTACCTACTACGACTTATATACTAGTAGGTAATGCGTTTATCTACGGACTGACTGCCGTAATTCCGTTCTAGTTTGTTTAGGATTCCATTGGTAGGAACTCGACGCATTCTACACATGGATTATAAAATTTAATTGTTAACCAACATGGTCACTGGCCGTTGCATTTTTTGTCCTGTCCCAGGCTGCAGTGTGACTATATAAATTTCCTACGACGAGGCATCCGAGACATTTTAATGTAAATTATTGGCTGTCTCATAGACAAGTGGAGATAGGCACAATGTTTCTACTTCTAGAAACTCTTTGCAAAAAAACTACTCTTATTGGAAGACATTCTGATAGGCTGCCGCTGATATTTATCGCATTTTGCACCTTATCTTCCCATCACAGATGCTTCTTCGGGTTGTGCTGTTTATCTTTAGATATGTTGTCAACTAGGTCCCAAGTAGGTTATGTATGGAGGCTCAAATGCTGTGTATGGTCTTGGAATGCGTTTGCTGTCGAGATTCAGAAGCCTAATTGTGGGAGCTTAGGCCATTACTCATAAATATTGAAGGAACATAGTGGTCTCTTTCAACAAATCAAAACGCATTATGTAAACTTTGGTCTAAATCTACATTTATTGTAGAAAGTAGGTACACATTTTTATTGTTTCGTGTTTTACAGGCAAGACTGTCTTAGGAAATAAAAACAAAAGGTAATTTAAACTACAAAGGGATCCATAGGCATTCATAAATATTAGAGGTCTAATAGTAGGTACTTAAGTACCCTCATGTATCTACTAAAATACATTATAAAGTACACACCCGACCACTCTCAAAAATTTGTTGTCTGTCCGCCCATTGTATCTTTAATTTAAATATGTTTTTGTTTATTTCATATGGTGCACAATAAATTATTTTAATTCATACGTTCATAGGCTCATCTTACTAATATTATAAAAGCTAAATAATGTAATCGTCGCTTCCATTATCAATTCAAGAAGAACCGATCTCTTTGAACATCGGTTCAAAGTAGCATACATATCGATGTATGCTACTTTTAAACCAGATACCAACGAACGAAGCCGTATTATAAGCTAGTTTCAAAATATGCCTATAAAAGTGACAACATTTCAAGTGGCACGCACTGGCACATGTCTTCAGTGCCGCAGCACCAACAGAATGGCCGAGTGGAATGAATAAATACAAGATTGTTCTGGAACCTGTTATGAAGAACTAGTTTGCTGGCGCGCACCGATACGGGAAAGCTCTGGCTTTAGATGACAGATGATAAAACTCGCGATATCTAGTTAGTTAATTTGTTTGAAGCGCCGAACGTACTCGATACAGATCCTACTAATATTATCTATAAGAGTGAAAGTTTGGATGTTTGTTGGTAAATTATCTTCTTTAACGGATGAATCGATTTAGATGGAATTTCATGACCTAGAGAGCGACCTACACATGAGATTATTTTTATTCAGGCATGGTGCATTGGTGCTAGCTAACTCACAATAGGCAATAAGTGAAGCCAAATTGCTTTACAATTGACTGTTTCGTAAGTCTTTTTCTCTAAATACGTCAATTGTTTAAGCTACAATGGATTTATTACAATATCAATACTTTCCGAACGAAATGTAAAATGATTTGTTTCCGCACGAAGCGAGTAATGTAATTTGAAATGGCGGCTACTGGGCTTAATGAACTGCTAATTAATAGCACCAGTTTATCTACATCGAGAAGTTATTAGTTGAGAGTCAGATAAGATTTCTAATTTGTGGGGTGGTTTCATTAAGTGGTATTGATAAGAGTAGGTATTAACCTGATTAATTTGCCTAATGTTAGATTACCCACTTTCACAAAGCTTTGAATCTCTGCCGCATCTTTAAATTAACCCTACTTAAAGTGATTTATTTATTTATTAATTGCTCTTAATAGATTTTGTATGTGTCGTAGGTTTAAAGGTGAATGTTGAGCATTTAGGTAGGTACATGCAACCTGTAACGTCCTGTACTTATAAGCATTAAATAGTTTAAATATAATATTATATTCTTGACTTGGTGCGGAACTGGTTCTAATATTATCACTAAAGTAGCCGTTTTAATAACAAGTAATTTTTACGATACTTGTGGCGATAAAACAACCAACCAATTTACAACCATTCTTGAAGTCATACAAATCGATTGTAAAAATCAGCATTTAAATTGAATAAGCCCTTTTGGATATAAATTGTAACAGACAAACATACAAACATATGACAAAGCAAATACGGGCTCTTCAGGAGCCCGAATTCGCGGGTAAAAACAGCTATTGAAAATTCATCAAGACAGACACGCGTAGTAAGGGTTCTTTACCACCACATAATATAAACACTAAATATTTGGTAAATAACGAGATCTGTTTTCTAAGTTCTTGGTTTTTGTCTAGTTGTTTTTTTATTAACCGTTGTTGGTTGCAAGTTAAAAATATGGTTGCATTTTTACAGAAAATAAATAATAATATCGCCCTAAGACAGACAGGCAGACAGACGGACGGGCGTATACTTAGAAATAGTATCCCTGGCACCTATTTGGAACTCTAGGAAAGTAAGGAACTCTAAAAATGTCTACATTGGCTATGATTTAAAGAGATCATCCACAACAGCAAGGCATGACAGCTTTATTCAAACTAAAGCGTGTTAACAAGTCCATAAAAACTGGGTCCATAACCTAACCACTGCTAATAGATGACGTTTCGTTTACATTTAACTTTGTAACGAATTTAATTATGAAATGTAATGAATAAAAACTCCAAAAACTCGGTGTTTCATTTTGCAAGCTAATTCATTCACGGTTGGGCGCTAATAACTTACCAACCGCTTTCAGGTTTAAGATTATTTATTACATGAGAACAAATAAAAACACTAACGCTTTGTCCGTAAAAATAACCTATAGAGTGTCAGTGCGTCTGAGATCATTAGTCTTGTGTTGTGTCAGCTGCGAATATGAGCGATTGTGGTCAGATCGAGTTCAGTTCATAATGAACACTATTCTCTTGGATTGTTATTAATTTGCAGTTGCATCAAATACAAAACTCTATGTATTGTATTTGTTGCAACTGGGAAAATATACTAGTACCTACAGAAAGTTAAAGTAATCGAAATTCAAGAATCAAGAATCGACTTGTCGCGACCAAACCTAGCAACAAACACGGCATTTTGTGTTATGCCTATCGAATAAGATAGAGTTATCAGTACATGTACCTACACAAATAAAGAAGAATGTAAGGTTTGTAAAAAAAGTATTGTCAAAAGACGTTGTAATATTTCTAATAGACAACAACGTCGGGTGTTCAAAATTTAGCTAAAAAGGTCCTAGTTGTTTTCTTTTCTATAGACAAAGCGGTTGCCTTGGTGCTCCAGCTAAGCCTGCTGGTACAGGATGGAGACAGGGGCGTACCTCGTCAGTGACGTTGATGTCGCGTGTGTCCGCGTTGAGGATGCTAGCGAGACGAGCCGCGTCCCCGCGCGCCGCCGCGTCCAGGAGCGCGCCTCCCACACCCATGCAGGATCACGCCATCACTGAAAAAAAAAACAATATTATAAAAAAGATACAATATTAAAGATTCGCTATTATAAAGAGTAACGACCTCTGTGGCGCAGTGGGCGAAGACTCGCCTGAGACGCAGAAGGTTGCGGGTTCGATTCCCGCCACGGGATAAATGTTTGTATATGCAAATATTTGTCTCGGGATCTGGGTGTTTTCTATCTATAATATTTA
The DNA here is from genome assembly GCA_961405105.1 of Perizoma affinitatum. Lineage (NCBI taxonomy): Eukaryota > Metazoa > Arthropoda > Insecta > Lepidoptera > Geometridae > Perizoma > Perizoma affinitatum. Next base: position 11,495,505 of record OY560204.1, read on the forward strand.
TGTATTAACAAAAATAATATATATATATACACTAGTATATCAGTCATGTAGTTCCCATAACACAAGCTCTGCTTACTTTGGGGCTAGATGATGCTGTGTGAATATGTCCAGCATACATACTAATAATAAAGTTGAAAAATTAGTTTTTTTTGTTTGAACGCGCTAATCTAAGGAAATACCAGACGGATTAGAAAAAATATTATTGCATTGGTAGCCCTGTTTTTTTTTATTGAATTACTTTTTTCGCTATTCGACCACATCGTCCCGTCAACCAAAAATCTATCTTGAGGAAGGTTATTAACATTACTTAGGAGCCGAGCAAAAGAAGTCACGGGCGGTGCGACGCGTTGGGTCGGGGGCCGTGGCAAAGGTAGTTAAAATATAAATGTGAGTCGTATATTATAGCATATTCAGCTGCATTATCGTTACCTTGGGAAAGACACATCATAATATCTAAACTGAAAATAACGACAAAATAATGATTTATTTCTGCAACTTTATTGAAAACTTGGCCATAGTGGCTTCAAGGCAGTTATTTATTATTGATAAACATTTTTATGATTACCGCAAAATATTATTTCTTTTTTTCTTTTCAGCAATCAATTCAGTAGTATTATCATTTCTGATAAATTGAATTCCACAATACTCTTGAAGAATGTTTCTCTATCCTATTCCGTATATAGTCCAAAATTTACTTGCCGTTTTAATAAATACAATGGCTAAAATATTCAAATTCGCTTCAATAAATAAGAACAAAACGTTCCTAACAATATCTGCACCCTATTAGAGTCTATCACAGTGTTTTCCGAAATGGGCATCATTAACCACGGCCTCAGGTAATAAGGCCCACACCACTATTCACTAACCTCACACAAAAACACACACTATTCGCACACAACTTAGAGCTGAATATTATTTTTTAGCTACAGCTATTACAACGGTTCATTCAATATTAAACCTAAAAGACGAAATGTCAGTGTTTAAAGTTGATGCTAGACAAATTGCTGATAGTTTACGCCAGGAAGATATCTTTGAAAACCACAAGTGGTGTTATTATGATGTAAATTACAACCTGAAGGTATCCGCTACGTCAATACTCCCTGTCTTTAGGAATACTTTTAGAAGACTGAGCTTTGATCGGCAGCGAAAAGTGTGAACCCAGTGACTCGGGGCGGACGCTCCTTCGTTCTTGTCAAAGTCAAAGGCAATAGGTTTTTATTCATTGAAATCACAAGGATCACATAGAAACGTCAACTTAAAAACTACGTGAATTTAAAATTTGAAAGTAAATTTACGCCGATTCCTCGCGCGCGACCTAGCCTAGAAGAATCAGGAAACAAACTCTGCTTGGTTATTTTTTTGATGATTACAAACATTCAGAACATAGATTCAGTAGGATTTGAAGCCGCTTCTTCGCCTACAATCGTCAATGCGATGAATCGAGTGAGGCTGAGTCCGAATTTCTTTGGCACTTTCTATACGCCTAAGTGTAGTTTTCACCTTAATATTAACAAACTCGTGTGAACATAGTTGTTAGCAAGGTGTCCATATTGATGACATTTCAACATACATACATACAGTGTCTTGATGTCGATGAAACCACATCATAGGCACAGTACGTCGGTCGGTGGTCAACAGCAAAAAGTGGTCAGGTACGAATTGTATCAAAACGCGTAGTTTTTCTCTCGACGGAGCTGGTAACCGGATAAATCCTAATACTATTATAAACGCGAAAGTTTGTGAGGATGGATGTTTGTTACTTATTCACGCGAAAACTACTGACCGTATTTTGATAAAACTTTACAATTATATAGCTTATACATCAGAATAACACATAGGCTACTTTTTATCTAGGTACGCGAGCGAAGCCGTGGACAGAGGCTAGTTTTAAATATTTTCCCTCCGTCATACTCCGATGTAGATTTTTCCCGTAGCTAGTTAACTACTTAATAGTTTTTTCATTCCCAATACAAGGTCGTAGGTACAAAGATTTTTCAACAGTAACTAAACACTATTTTGTCTCTTTTTTATATGTTTTCATAATTTTCTTGGCAAATAAGATAGATTTACTAGATCACACACTAGGATTCCTTGTGCTGTGGGTAGCTAGTTTCTTCCAAGAGTAATTGTCATAATCACAGTTAGTCATAGTTAATCATAGTTAAAAATAAGGCTTCCAATGTTTTGATACGTACATACAATGTTGAGTTTTAGGGTTATAAAATTACTGAGCTTTTTCTCATTCAACGGTAGAGACAAATGTCTATGTAATATTACAAAGAGGGAAAGTTTGTAAGTATTTCAAAAAATATTTCAATTTTGCAACCTACGTCGAGTAAGAGACGGTCGAGCGAATGCGTTTTTTACATACGCTCTAATTTCCATCGGCTACTTTTATCCTAGTACCACGCGGGCGAAGCCGTGGGCAGTCCCTATGTTTTATAAGGAAAGCCCTAAAAGTTAAAGTAAATGCGTGAAAGAATTACTTTACGTAAATTTGGAGAACATACAGGCTAGCGTAGCGCGTTGAAATCTTTTTTAAGGGAAATTGCTAGCAACATTTTGCGCACTTTATTTTACTGGTTATTGATACCATTGATATAGGTAGGTATTCTAGACCATCCGAAAGGTGTATCTGAGTGTATTCTTGTCAAAGGTCACAATCGTGGCAAGAAACTGGTTGGTATCTATTATAATTTTAATAAAAAAGCTGTCTGAACCGAAGGTTTATTTTGTATATATAAAATGTATATCTTTGTTCGTTCAAAAGCAAGCACAATATTTTTCCAATATTATAAATGTCAAAGTTTGTATATTTGCTGCTAAGAATATAACGGCTAGATCGATGCGAAACCGTGGGCACGGGCTAGTTTTCTAGATTCAAGATCTGTTCAAACTTTGCTGGACGGTATTATTTCTCATACGACATATAAAAAACGACAAAGTTGATATGCCGTAGTAATTATCTAATCTGTAATATTATGATGTTATATTAAGATATTGATGTATAATAAATTGCCAATTAAAATATCAAATTTGATGCATGTATCAGATTTCAAGCAAAAAATTAAATATTTATTTCAATACAATGCATTTTACTGTCTGAATGAGTTCATGAATATGACTCTAGCAGAATCTTCATTTTTGCATGACAACGAGGTTGGGTAAAGTGTCCTCTTGACAAATACTTGAACATGGGATATTATAACCTTATTTGAATTAATTGCGTAATATTATGATTTATGTTTATAATTTTAATCCAAATTTGCAAACAGAATTGACTTTCCTTGTATAACAACCAAAGTTGTTAAAATATGGTTAAATAAATGAAATGAAATTGTTACTAATTTTGATCATACTTAGCTATATAGTATACCTAATACGCCTGTTTGCATAGGGCCTTTTTTAAAGACCGAAGTAGGTTTAATACGTTATAGAAATAGTTTTATTTCAAGCGCGAACCAATCTGAATCTATGTTTTTCTTATTTTTACGAATTCATATCCTCTTATAATCATAATAAGGTGATAATCATCGCTAGCTGTTACTTAAAACGTTTAGAAGTAAAATATAAAGAAGCCACTTAAATACGGTCAATAAGCCACCATTAAATCGAGCTATTTCTTGCAGCAATAAGCTTATTAAATTTAATAACGTCTGGGAACGTTGAAATCGACAAAAAAGTGTGAAGAATTTATAAGCAATGCGAGTACTACCTACTTACTCATACCAAAGAAACAAATCATTCAAATTTTGCACTCTTTCATTTACGTTTATATAACTAATGAGAACATTATACATTCAGATTATTTGTATCCACTTAAATGATTTGCTCAATGGTGTTGGCCTAGTGGGCGGTACCTATACAATAAATACGTGTTACATATTATTTTGTAAAACAATGTGAGGAAACCGTTATGCCCTAGAACCAAAAATTCGAAGGCATGTGCCATCAGTAAGTAAATAAATAATAATAATATATCATGCGGGACATTTTTCACACAGCATCATCTCGCCCCAAAGTAAGCAGAGCTTGTATTATGGGAACTACGTGACTGATATACTACTCATTTTAAAACATCTATACCCGAGACAAATATTTGCATAAACAAACATTTGTCCCGCCGCGGGATCTGAACCCGCAACGTTCTGCGTCTCAGACAGGCCTGCGCCCACTGCGCCACAGAGGTCGTCAATTCGCTTTAAATAAAGCTTCCAATAAAGCGACGATGGACCTGCAAGTCTTGTAACCTGCCACGCGGAATGCTAATTAGTACGCAAAACGACTAACATCTGACAAAACCCTACACACCCGTGTGTAGAAACATAAAAAAATATATACCTATATTGGAACAACAAACACAAGTCCCTATTATTATGTAACACGTCATGAATATTAATAAACAATGGTGCCCACGTTTTTGTTGGTACCTACTGTGGAGTTTACAGTAACCGGGCATGGATGATTGAGAAGATAGACCGGGCGGGGGCTGTAGGCTACCCTGATTATCGAATTCGTAACAAGAGTTACGAATTACTCAAAATAACGAACAAAAAAAAAGCGAGCCTAAAAAACGTCTGTCGTACAAACGTATTTCCTGACTTAGTACTAATATGCGTGTATTTAACTTATCACATTCAATATAGATTTATATTGACCTAGTATATCAGTCATGTAGTTCCCATAATACAAGCTCGGCTTAGTTTGGAGCTAGATGATGCTTTGTGAAAAATGTTCAGTATTATTTATTTATATGATTTCTCGAGTGGAGACTCACATATTTGGCGATCAGTTAAAAACAGAAAATAGAAACTGGGATATTTACCATGACTTTGAGTTAAAAATTTTCCTGACATTTTGGCACAGTTGCATGTAGGTACCATCATCACGGGAGGAACTGAAGTATTGCTTCAAAGACTTCAGTTTATGGCAGACGAATCAATCTACCCTATCTCTCACTCTGTTTATCATGATCATGTATCATGTTTTTTTTTGATTATGGTAGGTACATGCTCACAAATCATGTAAGTATCATGGGATCATGCTGGTTGTCAATAAAGTAGTGTTGCCGATAGTACCCACTAAGTCTAAGACACGCATGATCGATTTCACGGTAGTATACGCAGTCGTAACATTTCATTTTCTATTCACGGACAAAAAGTTATTTGTTTTGAGCATTATGAGATCGCTCTGTTTGATTTCCTATTCATTTTGAACCCACGCACGAACTTTTTAGAGTTTAGCAATCATTTTGTTAAATAGAAACCTGTTTTGAAGTTATAAAAATCTTTTGCGAGCCGGGTCTTCAATCTGCCGTGTTCATGTCTCATGCAAATGATAGAACCAGTAAAGTCCAAAATTTTGGAAAAGCCTAATTTAATTGACTGACCTTGCTTGCTGGCTTCAAAGGTACGATCAACTTGAACTTAGTTATATCATCTTGACATAAATTAAAATAAAAAAAGTCTTCATCATTGACATGCGGACCGCAAAATGTTTAGAATGTTTTGGCGCCTGTTTGTTCGTCAAACGTAACTTGATGTCGTAATTAAAGCTAGAAATATAAATATTTTAATTTGCGAAAATGGGTGCAATACAAGATGTTATAAAATAATTTTGAGTCCTCCATAGTATACTTTAAAAGCATGCAAAATTGTAACTTAAAACTATTAAAAATTTCATCATTATCATTGATTAAACGAGCCTTATAAACATATATTTTTTCTAAATTAATTCACAATTTCTAAATGAGAATAGATAAAATTATTATTAGCTGTCCGCTTTCTAAATCGTGGTAAGGTTGCGTATCTGATCTATATAAATAGTAGCCCCTAGATCATCAATTTGTTCAGAAACGTGAAACATTATTTAAAACTCCAAAAATCAAAGAAAATATCCCGCAAAATTATGACGATAATCTTGAAACTCACTTTGTGCAGCTCTAAGCTGAGACAGGACTTTTCTTTCCCACACGGCTCAAATGGGACTAATTAGCACAAAAAATCTTCATCTTTATCTCTATGTTTTTGTAAAAATCGTACTGTAATATATTAAGTGTATATTACATATCAAATAAACCACATTCTGTTATATTCTATACTATGATAGTTTCACTTATAGTTTCAGCTTATCGTTTATTTAGCACTAAACACAAGCGCGTGTCAGCCGCGACATCTCTACTACTAAACCGATGTGCGTACTCATTTATCGATCTAGAATTCAGGTGAGGCTGTGTGTTGATACATGTCTTCATAAGCGATAGCGGCCGACGCAAAGATATCTATATCTTGATTGAGTGCTATTAAGCCAGTTTACAGTGACTTAGTGGCAAGTTTAATGAATTGAGTGGCGTTTCATTGGTTAGAGGATTCGTCAAAGCGATCATAATTTGCAGTTTTGAAATTTTCAAATTGTCGACAACATGCCTGTGATTCCTCTGGTTCTACTAAAGTATTATAATATCACTCTGGTGTTGTAAGCGTCTATAGGCCGCGGTAACCGCCTACTAAATTGTGGGCTGTAGCCTTGTTTTGCCTGAAGAGATGGAGAAGAGATGGAGGAGGCCTTCATCCAACAATGGATAGCCCCTAATAATTAAGAAAACAATCATATATACGACTGACAAAAACTACGTGAATATAAATATGATAGATATGACATGACATTAATATAATTGTATATAAATCGGCGCATATTCACTTTAAAATTTTAAAATAACGTAGTTTTTAAGGTAACGGGGTTTCTACTAATCTGTGCTCTAAGCTTATGTAGGCTTCTCATGTTGAGAACATAAGTACTTAACTGATAAGCACACAATTAGACAATCATTAGCTAAATTCACTAATAAATGACGGTTAAAGTTAATTTCGGCAAGTTTATATCACGGTAGAAAGCTTTGCACCTGCATGGAAACTTGCGGTTTCCTTCATGATGCAGTCTTGTCTTGTGTCCCGCATTCTTGCATTTTTAGAGCTTCATGCTACCGTTTGGTACTTGTGGTTTCTCTCATCGCTTTATCTTATTTTCATAAGAATACTTACAGCTAGTTATAACTAAAGTTTATAAAAAGATAAGAATTTAAAAGTTTACATATTTCTGTACGAACAACATCTGTTGTACATACGTTCTCAAAAATATACATTTATTCATACAACTATGTATAAATAGGTATAAACAAAAAATTTAGATGAAACATTAAGCTTTCTAAAGACGGTTGCAAACGATGTATAGATAAGTCAACTGATCCAGATCACTACCAGACGAATACATATTTATTCGTTTTTTATTCTTAGATTTATTGGTAACTGCAGCCATAAAAAACGCTTTCCGCCCCCGCTGCCGCTTCTCACCACACACCACTCCCCATCCAACAATAAGAAATTATCCGTGGATGACCGGCTACGCGCCCTTCCGCTGATCAGCTCAATTGCTGACGTTTCCTCCGTTTGTTATCTTGTTTATAGTTGTGCCTTAGATACCCCGTGGGCTGTGCGGCGAGCCTGTTTCCTGAGTCTGTTTGTCTGATCAAGGTGAAAATTATCCTGCTCCATCTTGACTTTGAATTTGTTTATGTACAAGGTTTGAATGAACTGCCTTTTACTATAAGTTAGCGAAATCACTAACTATTTTTAAATCCCTGGTCAAGGAGCACTACTTGTCCTCGAATCGTTAACTGTTGCCTATTTCTGGCTTATCTATGTTATGTATTATACAATAGTTTATGATAGGTTTATGTAGGTATATTTTGTGTAATATAGTATATTCTACGTATATTTTTATACTTACGAAATAGTATATTTTTTATGGCTGCAGTTACCAATAAATCTAAGAATAAAAAACGAATAAATATGTATTCGTCTGGTAGTGATCTGGATCAGTTGAGCTATCTATAGATCGTTTGCAACGGTCTTTAGATAGCTAGCTGTTTCATCTGTATTTTTTGTATATACCTACTTGTACATAGTTGTATGAATAAATGTAGTATATTCTTATAGTGTGTGGTACACCACTAAAACCCCTTGTATTCTTTCGTAGACTGTTCTAGCGAAAGGTTGTCTGGCAGAGATCGCTATTTATTTCAAAGATTTTAGTCCTGAAAAAATATTTGGTGTGCAAAAGTATTTTACATCTACTATCTATCTCTACCGTTGGTCTGTCATAATGAGTCGATGAAAATAAATGTTTAAGACACTCCCAAAGGCGATTCAAAATGGCGTACCTATTTTGAATTTAGAACGTTTAATATGGTGAATATATGTCAAAATTGTCAAACCATGACACATATTCACCAAGATTATGTTGAATAGAATAATACCTACAGTAACTAATCAACATTACTGAATGTTCAAAGCATCGCCTTTCTAAATTAATTGGAGTCATGATTTGAGTCGGTACCTTGTATTCTAAACTCGTGTTTTACCACTTTTAACTATCTGTGTTTCGTCTAATGCTTTAAACAAGGTGTTAAAATAAAAATAAAGATCTATCTAAGTATTTGGATATTAGAAACGTAGATACGAATCTCGTTTACCAGTTAAAACAGAGTCATTTTATCGCTGGCACGATCGGAGACAAGTGTACACCTACCTGACCTTTCCGTAGATTCCAACCAGATAGGTAGAATAGCTTTCGTTCTAAACAATTTAATTTAAAAGATTCTTGGGAAGGCTTTAGTTACTTGCGGTTTGGTTGTATTGCTCACGAGCTTGATTACAAGCTGCCAAGAAAGGTATTCAAACTAGGTTGGTATATAGATAGTGCGAATGGAATTAAACCCATCTGTTGTATTTGTTTTACTAACTATGCATCAGTTTTATAAAAATAAATTACTCCAACACAAATAATTGGAGTAATTTATTTGCAAACACAAATAATTTTAATTCAAAATGAAAAAAAATATGGAAGATGTCTTCATTCACTTATACTCAACAAGTGACTACTTTATGAATCTTACAAGCACTTCCATGGGAGTAAATTATCTACCTAAGTTCAAGTAAGTTTTTATAATGTAACTACCTACACGCAGCATGAAGATGAATATTTTACGCGAAATCGTAACTCACTGCAAATAACATTCAGCTATAAATGTCAGCTCAGATAAACATGTCCATAAAAGACAGCCGCAGGCAACGGCAGTGCCATCATTCAACTGCATTAAAATATCGAAGCCATCACATCAATCCACGTTAAAAAACCCATTTCGATATCGTGACAATGTGTAACGTTAAAAAACTTCATTAAAATTCCAGACACGCGGAAGGATTGTCTATAAACACAAGATGGCGGCAAAAACAATGCGTCGGCTATTTTAATGATGTTGAGAGATGCGTTATATTGAGAGATGGCTGGAAACATTGCAATTTATTCACTCTATTTGTAATTAATGAGGTAAACAATGTATATGGAATCTGGACGAAATTATATTTATGATACTACAAAATAAAGTTAAAAAAAATGTCAAGTGCGTGTCGGGACACGCGCAGCGTAGGGTTTCGTAGTTGCCCATAAATAAAAAGCACTTTCCTCTAACAATAAATATAATTCTAAAGCTTAATATATCGTTAACGAATCCCTGAATCGAAAAATGGTTTTTACTTGCCCGCAATATTTTTGATGAGATAAAACACATTTCTACTTTTTTTGGTAAATTGTGTTTTTTCCTTTAGTTGGACTTATAGATCCTGAGTCCAAGTTCCATAAGTCTTAGCTATAAATACTTACCGATAATGTTGATTAATGAATTTAGCGATGGTGGTCATTCTTTTTTTCTATATTCTGGTCATACATTAATCTTCGAAATAACTATACTATACGCACGTATAAAGACCAAACAAACATAACGACCATTTTCCAAATTCCTGTCTAGGAAAGGAATTTTCTATCATTATAAACTAAAAAGAAGTATACCGTAGTCTACATTTTAATTAGGATTTAGTATGCGACATTGAAATGCAATGAATCTGCTGGAAAAATGTCTTCGTTAGACGGAGCGTTCTGTAATGAGACATTAAATTCTTGTTAGTTATAGTGTCATGTCTGACTGTATGTAATGGATTGTGTATTGATGGTAAGGCTCGGCGGGGGGTTAAGGTGGTATATATGTAATAAAGGTGCTACTTAACTACCTGTTTTGCTCGATGGATGTGTACAGCAAGCGGTTATGCGACTTTATATAAGTACTTATTATTTCATATTTGTAACAAGTATATTTTTTTAGGAAAAATAAAAACCGACTTCAAATAACGGAAAGTTGATTAGAAGTCCAATATTAAATTTCATCTAAAGGTAGCAGATTTTTTTTTTTATCATATAATTGATATGGGTGGTCCTATATTAATGTTAGTAGTATAAACCCTCAAATATTTAAATAAAAACATGCTCATTAAAAAAAATCAATTCATAATATAATTGGCGAAGAAATATAACATGCACACAAAAAGTACAGACGAATCGAGAACCCTCCCTTTTTGAAGTCGTTTGAGAAATAGCCCGTAAACAGGGCCCGATTCTCACATAATCCGTGGAATAACTCCACAACTCTACCGAAGTATGAATAGAGCGAATTTGTTTTCATCTTGAGTCCACTTAATAACCGTTAACCACACTGCATTCAGTTTTCGCGAGTATTTTAATTTCACCCAGTATAATAAATACTGTTATAGTAATAAATTATAGTATGGTATGAATGTTTGTTTCCACTTAACGTAAACAAGTTTGAGATATTAGTGGATGTCACAAACTGAGGGAGTTCTTTTACCAGCAGTGATTGAAATTGGCTCTATGGGTAATGCTGCCCTTTTCCGGGTAATATGCGAAGTCGGCAACAGAAGCTAGTTTAGACATCAAAAACATATCATGTAATGGTATGCGACCTCGATTTGTATTTGATAGCCTGGTAGGTACAGCCTTGTACCACTTCCGATTTGGAGCGTGTAAGGTAAGCCAGGCGAATAATTTAAGAAATCGTTTGATGATCCAAATTGACTATTATGCAAATATTTTTTTGGGTGACGATTAGCGGATAATTAGTTTCGCTTCTATGAGTCAATTTTAAATAATAGGCTTTTTTTATTTAATTTGTCAATTTATTCAAGTTACCAATTTACTAAATATAACATTTTATGGGGTGAATTCCGAAATGGAACTAATATAACCTAGCTGTTTCTAAAAGTGTGAACCCACACAAAGAAATATCAAGATTTTATTATAAATCAAACCGCGACCTACCAATCTTAATTTAGTTAACATTTTTGAAATTATAAAATCGATATTGAATCAATCGCATGTTTCTTTTTGATTTGTAAACCATTATTTGATCTTCCGTCGTCCAAAAGGTAGTGGACCTTTGTACAATATGCGCTTGTTTAATTCCCACTGCTATCTTATCCATAGACTAGACAATCACGGGTAAGCATTCAATAATACATAGAACACAGAGTATAGGTTAATTGGCTCGAGTCTAAGGTCAGGGGGCATTATCTTCGTGACCGATCCAAGCGAGTAAGGTCTAGCTATTCTGTTGTATGTTCGAGAAACTTTGCTACACTATTGTTGTAGCTGTTGGGAATATTCCTTCCTATAGGTAGTATTTTAGGTCTATAGATGTAAACCTACGTGGACGAAACAGCCACGGTGAATCACTCAAGGGGGTCTAGGCAAATATCTTACGTTTACATTTTCTTTCTCGCTAAAGCAAATTTGTCTAGGTAAAACTTGGCAGCTGTCACGTGACATTTCCACAGTTAATGTCAATCTCATACATTCATTCCATCTCATCGCAGACCTAATTATGTCTAGACCCCAGGCGTAATTACCTATGCTCCCAACTAGAAGAAAAAAAAATCACTTCAAGATATGATCTGTCCAAATTATACTTGATACAATAAAGCATTTGGACAATTAAGAAACAAGATTTAATATTTTTGTCAATATGTATCTCACCCATTTGGGAAATTTGTAGTGACGAGATAAGAAACGACTTAAAAAATCAAACGGAAATCGTGAGGTAGTGCACTCCTATATTGAACACGTCTAAGCCATATGCAGGATAAATTTATGAGCAATTTTTTATAAATTTCGTGCAAAAAATCTGTCCAATCTGTTAAGAAAAGGAAGGACAGAGTTTAAAACCTATCTCAAATGATATTTGGAGTCAAATAGGCATACGGAACACGAGCTGGTAAGCGGTTACCGTCGCTTATTGACATCTGTTAATACTCCTAGTACTGGAAGTATCAGAAATCTGATACCTTGGCCGTATGCCTTTTTGTCTCGTCATAAAAAAGACGTACTCCCCCGACAAGCAAATCACATGGCTGTACCTGCGAAAAGCTGTAGGATAGCTTTATGATATTTTAAGGTAGGAAATTGTTACTAGATAAGGAAAATGTAGCTAACGGTTTTTTTTAATATTGTCTATGAATTATGACACCCTCAGCATCAATAGGTACCGCGCCGGAAGTCACGACAACGCGCTTAGCACTTTCACTATCAATGAACGCACGCCACTTCCTGTCATTTCATACACGTCACGCGTGCTCTACCAATTCGATGGGCATAGAGACAAAAGATAATGAGTCTACCTACACACGTGTGTAGGTAGGTACAAGCCCAGCCAAGTACATACAAACAGACCCACAAAAAAACTAGAATTGAATTTAAATCCACAAGATAGTATACTATCCCGAAAGATGACCTCTGTGGTGCAGTGGGCGAAGGCCCGCTTGAGACGCAGAAGGTTACGGGTTCGATACCCGCTGCAGGGCAAATGTTTATATATACAATTGTTTGTCCCGAGTCAAATGTTTTCTATGTATGTATTTAAAAAAAAAAAGTATTTAAGTAGTATATCAGTCATTTAGTTCCGATGATACAAGTTCTGCTTAGTTTGGGGCTAGATGATGTGTGAAAAATGTCCAGCATTATTTATAAAAAGAGTGGGTGGTAGAAGTTGGAAATAATTTTAATCATTGCTAGTCGAAAATAATTAATTTAGGTGCACACACACACATCTAAGTATGTACTTATTCAAAAGCATTATACAGATATTATAAGGCTTTACACTCACCTACTACTTAAGCACTGGTTTTCAGTAATTACTTGTCTTATATTTTTTAAGGAGTTTGTTTCCAGCATCTTTTTCATTATGAAAGCTCTTATAATACTTTGTATCGCCGTTGGTTTATATAACAAACTAATTAAATAAATGAGTTATTAGTACGAAACGAATCAACAAAGGATGCTGAGGTTTACCACCTAACTTATAATGATAAAAAAGTGAGTTCATGGTCTTCGCACCAAAAGGCAAAAACCTGGAACAACTGCCGCCCATTATGCTAAATAGGACCGCTGTGTGTGAAGCGAGTCCATCAGTTCAAATACCTGGGACACATTGTGTCCGAGTATTTATGTGCCGAGGCTGATATGGAAAGGGAGCGAAGGGCATTGACGGTTAGATCTAATATGCTGGTCCGTAGGTTTGCTCGTTGTTCAAATGAGGTCAAAATTACTCTATTCAGATCGTATTGTCAGACATTTTACACAAGCAGCATGTGGACCACTTATACTCAAAAGGCCGTTAATGCCCTTGGGGTTCCCGCGGTTCTGCAGCGGCTCCGGCATGTTCGCGGAGACGCGCGCTGACGGGTTCGCAGCCTGCGTGCGCAAGAGAGTTGGCTCGATAATAAGCAGAGTGCGCGGGACCACCGACACTATCCTGAACACGGTGCCCAATCAATGGGATAGTCCATTTTATAAACATTGTGTTCGAGTGATGGTAGAATGAGTTAATTGTTGACTGTTTGGTTAATTATTCCATCATCACCCCGATGGCGCAGGATTAAATTATTATTATATTTTTTATGTCTAACATAGCCTATGGCTTAACTAACGCATATGGATCATGTTATCCGAAATAAAATAAATTATAATTAAAACCATTTTTTTAATACTTTATCATCTTTTAGCTTAACTTCACCCATATCCGTATATCATTGCTGGATATACTTAGGTCTCTTTAAGTTCATATCTACCATAATTCTGTTTAAATGTTGCTATTTACCATCCACAGCCTACGATGTTGATTCATGATATGAGCATTCTTATATGTAAGTAAAATAGTTGCCTGTTTATACACAATTTTTGCAATAATTAATATATAGGCGCGTTTAGATTATGCCTGGTTCCTTGATATTAGATATATTTCTAAACAGCTCTAACATTCGTTAAGAATTCACGATCGTACGTAAACCTTAACCAAACAAAGGGTCCTCAAATCAGACAAAACAAACATTTAAGTAGAACAACACACATTGTGCTCACTCCCCATTACGGCAGTTTTCAACATTTAGGTAACAGTGGTACGCTAACACGTTAAATAAATACACCAGGCTTTGCCTGCAGTATTTATTTAACATCATGCCTATCACTTTTTGTTTTACAATGCGTACACATGTTATGTATATTATGTACATTTAGTCTCTAGAGTGAGCGTATGTACACGGCGTACTTTATACGCGTTGTGAACGCGCGGACGATGCAAATAAAACGTGCGTACGACGCATGTAGAACGCGCGTACGACGCAAGTAGGACGCACTGCAAACGCGATTCACTCGTCGTAACTTGTGTACCACTTGATACACTCGTAACATTTATTTTTGGCACTACGAACGCGAACGTACGTTCGTGATAAGCCCGTTCGTTCACAGCGCATAAAAAATATGCCATGTCATTAGGACGTTTTGTTCGGTGTCTCAATATACTGAGAGAGCGGTTGCTAGAAGCTATGGTTAGAATGTATTGAAATTTTGTTATGTTATTAATGTTATGTATTTTGTTATGAAGGTTTGTTATCTTACCTTACATGCTTATCCAAGTCCAAGTTTAAAAAGCTGAAACAGTATAATATAATATCTCATACACTACCTAACCTGAACAGAACCCCAGATTGTACCCTTTTCTGGAATTTTTCGCAGCTTTAATCGGTTTTTCGTCCCCGCAACCTGTATCAGATCAGCTGTTAATTTTATCAAAATCGTTTGAGCATTCCTCAAGCATCTTTGCTTAGACAAACAAAAAAACAATAAGTTAATTCTTGCAAATTTAAAATCTCTCGACATGTTCTATCATCTATCGCAGCGCCGTCTATAGTGACTTGTGGCTATAAAACCTACCTAGGAATGATCCTTTCCGCATTTCGTCAACACATAATACGGGCTCAGTAAAAACTACTATAATAGGTTATTTCTCCCAACGAATGATGAGTGTTGACAGTTGATTTAGCACTGCATCCCTGGGAAAACGTAGAAGTTATGATTTCGTTTACTTTGATTGTAAACTTACTTACAATCCGTAAACTATTGTGCATTCTGTTTTTGTCGACTCTAATTTCATTGATTAGTTTAGCAACACTCTTGTGATATGCCACTGTGATTGTACCTACCTATGTGAATTGAAATGATGCTGAAAATACTATTTGGTTTTTTGATTTTGATAATGAAAGGTGAGATAAATTTTTTTTGTATTCTAATGTTAACCCAAACTATGAAAAAATTACAAGTTTTTTTATATCCCAACAATTCAACATCCGCGGGACTTGAACTCGCGACCTCCCACTTGGTACGCGGGGGCTACCAACTAAGTCATTACCAGCCTGGACTCGAACCCACTGGTATTCGACACCAGCGGGTTCGAGTCCCGCCGAGGTGTGCTGTTGTTGTGCTGTTCGGTATAGTTTATACCAACGTCGTCTAATTTCATTTTGATTAAAACATGTCTAAACCTTATTTAACCAGAGACTAAATCCTAATTTACCTGCAGTCTACTTTTAGACACTTCTTCAATCTAAAAAACGCTTCTATAGTGTTCCAAAAGTGGAGTAGAATATTGCTTTGAAAATGTAGAAAGTATAGTTTTACTAAGTATAGTTTTTACTACGTTGGGCAAAGCAAAACCTTACTTTTTTTTAATTATAAGGAATGTCTTTTCGCATATTTTCAGTAAATATAAGTTACACTATACACTGGGAGAGAATTCGCTGTTCCACCGACGCTGAGCAGACTGTCACGGATGGAACTGTTGCTGACATTGGAAGGTTCCCGTGGCTAGGAGTCATCCAGCATTCATTTTGTATGTAGCACTAGTGAAACACCCCGCTCCCTCGTCCGCGTTGAGTTTTTTCCATACAAACTACATCTTCCCGCTGCACCCTCCAGGGGTAGAGTTTTGGGAAATCCTTTTTGGCACCCAAAGGAACACAGCCTCCAAATTTCAGGCCTCTAGGACTTACTATTTAAGTTGTGTTTTGATTGTCAGTCAGTGTGTCACACAATTATTTTATATACGAGTATATTGATTTAAAGAATCTCTTGGCATTCATTTCCTTATGCCGCAAATTGAAAAAATATGTTCTATGGTTTCCAGTTGTAGGAGGGCAGACCAGATTCGCCGTGACCACTGGAATACTCATCCATCCAGCCTACGCCATCGCACCTGCCGAGGACATAGCTAAGATTCTGCATGACCAACTCGGGTATGTAACTACGTATCATACCTGTTGCAGTTAATTAATTGCAAAAACAAGAATCACTTAAAGAAAAACCAAGCCCAGTTTACCGAGAGGTATCGCTCGCGCGTTACCGACCCTGAGATTTAACATAGGTGCCTGTAACTTCACCGGCATCTATAAACCGGAACACAGCAATGAATTTATGTTGAGATTGATACATATTAATTTTATCATTTTCTCTATTATTATGTGTTATTGATTTATTCCACTTTTTAAGTTTTTGTATGTTTGTCTGGATTGGGGAATAAACGCTTTTAAGAACAGAAGGCACATTGGCAGGTGCGTTTGGTGCCCTTTACAAGACCTTTGAAAAACTATTATTCTGTACTTAGTACCTGTTAAGTTTTTTCTCACTGGAATGACTAGATAATAAAATAAGTTACCGCAGGGAGTACCTAGTATTCTATGAACTACACAGTAACTAAGTAAGCACTAGTTTCAAGATACAAACGAAGCCCTAAATTTATAAAATGTAGGAGTTTTAATGTAAAGATACGTCACTTTCGTTTTATTTGGTTTTAGTCGTGATTTGATGAGTATATAGGTATGAGAATTTGTTGAGTTGGTTGGTTCTCAAAATTCTAGACCAGCAAAGTAAAATTCTATACTTATATTGCCTAATTCTTCTATTCTTGGTCTCTAGAAACCGACTACCGAGTTCTTTAATTTAACTATTCTAATGATCCTTGTATTCAATTCACCTCGCGTATTTATCTCAGGAACAACACAAAGTTCATAATGTGGTACAGCGAAGAGTTGAAATACGTCCTGGACGTGCGCGACTACATCCTCCATCCTGAGTACCTGGAGGGGCGCACCTCCGCGACCATCGCTCTCCTGGAGCTGGTCACATTCGGAGAAACAGGCGTCGGAAGCAACCCTAGTGAGTATCTTCACATTATTGGCAGCTCGTTACCCACTGGGCAAAGCCTCCCTCAAACGCCACTCCGGTCGGCTTTGATCCTTTTGCATCCAGGTCTTCCCCAGTATGGCAAAGATGTCATACCACCCACCTATAGCTGTTGATCTGCCAAGGTATTCCCTCGGCCAGCATTTAGTCTGCGCCTTACTCCATCTGCCGTCAACAAATCTTGCCAACTCTCCAAGTACCTATATTAGCTTTGCCTAGCCATTGCAATGCCTAACCATGTGTATGCTCCACGTAGTATGTATCAATGCGTCATATAAAAGTAAGTACGTAGATAGATAGATAGTTTTTTTATTCAACATATACGGATACAGCACAGACAAGTACAAATGACAATTAAGACAAACAATTAAAAAATCCAGTATATTACAGTAGAATACAATACGTGGGTGCCAACCAGTGCTAACGAGGGCGGTCTATGCTGCAGTGGTAAGTATTTTTAAGTAAGTCTTTATATTACAGTTGTCTGTAATTTCAGTGGTATTTTCTAAACTCGGTAATATCAATGCAAATATAGCATACCTGCTTGATGACGAAATTGATACGTAGGAACAAACGGGTTCCCACAGGTCATGAGATTTTGATAAAGCTTTCTCGTTCATCTAGAGCTGTGTAAATACTGGCTATAGAACTCTAAGGTTAGTAACTTGTTGTTTTCAGAACCCGTGCTGCCGATTTGTCTGCCTCTCAAAGGAGCTGCAACCTTCGCAGATATTTATGCAGCAAAGATGACAGATGGTACGTAGAACCTGTTCTCTGACCGGAGTCTCTACTCTCAAACTCATCTACAAGGTAATTTGCAGATACAAACATTTGTCAAGCGGCGGGAATCGAACCCGCAAACTTCTGCGTGTCAGATGGGCCTTCACCCACTGAGCCACAGAGGTTGGAGAATGAAATAGGATTAGGTACGCCAATTACCTAATCGATCATGATTCGAGAATCATGATCGTAACGAGGGAATTCTATAGCCGGAAATAACCGAGAGTGAAACACTCTGATTTTTACTTCTAAAAAGAGGAACATCACTAGAAAACGTTAAAAAGACGTTTCTTTATTATGTGGCAATGATATACATAACTAAAGTTAATATTTCGCTTTTATATGAAAACGTCAGTGTATTTTTGCAGAAAACAAAGAATTGCAAAAAGAGCTTTACAAGATGAGCTTCGTGGACAGTCGCGACTGCGAGGAGTTTTACTTCGTCAACAAGGTAAAGTAAAACATAATAAAATCATTCAGTCCCACGTGGACCCGCATCTCGCCATTTTACGGCCATGCAACTAACCACAAAAAAGTTTTCGAGAGTTGCCAGACATCAAAACCGGGCTGGAAGTAAGTTTTATTTACACACATATCACCTCTCTCTAGCTCAAGGTTTGCTGGAAGAAAACTCTTTTTAAGGTTAAGCTCGCCTTTGCGCATGTCCTTTTGTGAGTGTTTATTTTTGTTCACAATAAGAAAAATAACTGAATAATATCACTTTTGTTTATTGTTTGAGTTATGATCGACAATCGTAGCATGTTGGACTTACTGATTACCAACGTACAGCCTAAACCGCTTGTCCTAGAGACCATACCGTTTGAGGTTATGTTCCTTTGAATGTGTCGAAGTGTACTAAGACAGACGCGACAAATCACAAGAGGAAGTCGCGGACTTAAAATGTCTTCATCCTCACACATGCGGAAAGGGATTTATTGAACAGTGATTGTGAGGTGTTAGCTTACTTTATTTCTATTTCCTATCAATTCTTGCTTCTTCTTTTGTTTTTGAAGAATTCATGTTTATTCATCAGCTCAACTACAAGAAGTTGGCTCCAGCGTTCTCTACCTGTGCGATGGTGGAGCAGAAAATGGCTCCGTGCGTTTGGGATGGCGGGGTGGCACTCATCAGCAAGCAATCATGGGGGTATTGGACATTGGTAAGACCTCTTCAACCATGTGGTATTGGGAACTAGTAAGCAGTAAGGACTTTATTATTTGAGAAATCTTGACACTGAGGCAGTTTAAATCAAGGCAACCATAACAGGCTTATCACGAAGCTTAAGTAATTTAAGTCGGATTCCACGCGTTTGTTGCTTGGATTTGAATTAAATATTTATGAACTTGGCTATTTACAGCTGGGTTTCAGCGTACGAGGGCCAGGTTGCGGAGCGCCCGCCCGTTTCCTTAGCCTATACGACTACTTGCCGTGGATCAACGATATGATATCACCACCGTCCATCGACCAGCCCCTAACCCGCATCGGTGTCAGACAGTTGTCTCCCTACAAGATTATTCTGTACGACGGTGAGTTGATCCCTTATCAATCAACATAACCTCGCTAGGTCTTGGTTACCGCGGAAGAATGCGCGAGCATACCGGACTTTTGGCAGACGAGACGTCATGAAGAGATATAGTTGTGGTTTTAGCCGGTACGATTTTGACAAAACCCTACTGTCGCCTCCACCACGCCACGGATGGAAGAGTATCCATGACGGATTACTCCCAAATAAAAAAAGATTATTCTTAGTTAGTTAGTTAGTGTGTATCCCGTACCTATAATTTACTAGTCTGCTTATTGTTTCACCCGTAGAATTAATCATACTTACCTGTTCCAAATTTCATCCGAATCAGTTTCACCCGTTACGGAGATTATTGACAAAATACATCCAAACATCCAAACTTTCACTTTTATAATATAATAGGAAGGCTGTATTGTATGGACCATGTACACATAAGTACCTACATATATGTTTTTTCTTTCTTTAATACAGCCGATAAGCGGATAGCGCCGGGAACAGGTCAATGCGAAAGAAAAGAACGTGGTAACATCCAGTATAAAGAAGCGATTGAGGTGACGATGTCCAAGAACATGGGGCAGGGGTTCTTCTTCGTAAGTACCTTTCGCGTTACACACGAATGTACCTACCTAAACTAAGGGTAAAATATTTTTAATAAGTAGGTATGTAGACATTCTAGTGTACTAGCTTCTGTCCACGGCTTCACTCGTATGGTACCCGAGTAAAAAGTAGCCTTCAAGGCCATGAATTATGCCTATTACTTTTTTATAAATTAGTTTCGTCATTAGGGAGCGACTAACATTCATTCAAACATTCATACTTTCACCATTGTAATATTAATAGAAAAGACTAATTGGGTTATTTTATTGTGAACATAGCCGCGGGACAAATGTTTGTATGATCTGCAAATATTTGTCTCGGTATATGTATGTATTTACAAAAAAAAAGTATAAAAGTATTATATCAGTCATGTAGTTCCCATAGTACAAGCTATGCTTAGTTTGGGGCTAGATGACGTTGTGTGAAAAAAATGACCAGAATTAATATATTATTATTATTGTTATCCTGTTAAAATAAAAGGGGTTTTTAAGTAAGTCGATGAAAAAACGGTCGAGCGAATGCTTTTCTTACGAACGCTGCCTTAACAGTAAGAACTACTTTTCATAGGCTACTTCTTATCCGGGTACCACACGGGCGAACTCTTCAACCAATGCGTCCTACCCGTGATAACGAATTCACCAGTTAAAGGGTTCACAACGAGCTATGGAAATGGCTATGCTCGGGTTTCTCTGAAAAGATAAAATAATAAGATTATCCGACAGTGACGAAAGCCATCGACATAACTCAGAGGATTAGCGAGCTGAAGTGGCAGCGGGCTGGTCATATATGCCGAAGAACTGACAACCGTTAGGATAAACGAGTTCTTGAGTGGAGACCGCGTCTGAGCAAACGTAGTGTGGGGCGCCCCCCGGCTAGGTGGAGCGATGACACCGGACTCAGTGGCGCGTATTGAGAGAGACCTATGTCCAGCAGTGGCTTATGATGACGCGGGCAAAGCCGTGGGCAGTAGCTAGTCGTTGATGGATGCAGTTGCGTTGTCCAGGTGGCCGTCTCCCAGATAGCGTCGTTTACGTGCGCGTACGTGAACATGGAAGAGGTGATGGCGAAGTCCAACACGGGGGTGTGGATCGAGCACAACTGCCACCGCGAGATGTCGGGCCTCGCCGTCGGACAGGGGAAGCCGAGGGACTTCCGCAAGTACGCCATAATTGCTCTACCCTATTTTACTCGGAGCCCGTACATAGGTTTGCCATAAGAGGTTTTTTGTTTGTTTACCTGTTGCCATTTCTCCGGGCATAACAGAATTGTAGTGCGGTTTTTTTGTTATCGATTTGTTATCGATCTTCAAAGATGGTTCTTAGATATGTTTTATCGTCACAAGTCACTATATGGCACTGCAGTCGATGATACAAACCGAGTGTTTTAAATTTTTTGTATAAATTACCTAAGTTGTACGCAGAGAAAGTCAGTAGATTTTGTAACGGGCGCGCAATTACTGTTTTTAATGTCTCTACCTACCTACTCTCCTTTTTTGACCACCACTAAAATTAGTTTTATAAGAATGAGGCCAGTATGTTTGTTTGTACGTTACGTTTTTGTATGAAATTTTTTATGTCATATAACCCTAGTTTCAAAAAAGAACAGTTTGCATTAAAATTTTGCATACGCGTTTAGTTTGGATGACAATGCATGGCCTAGCTAAGTGACATCGTTCTAAATTAAATATGGCGGACTCTCAAAGATGGCGAACCAATTATTTTTTATGCGCCCCCATGACATGGGTATTATTCTCAAAGAATACGAACAATAAAATAACGTCAATCTAAATTGAATAAAAGCTTGTTTTTAAAAGTATTTTTTAAATTAATTATTTTATTATTACTCGTATATATAGATTACTATTATCTTATTCTGTTATCAGATTGCTTTGCTTCCTCTACTTCAAGAGCACCGCCTTCGTGGAGTTCCGTTTTAAGTTCTCCTTCAAAGCCGTGGTCGAGCTCTCGCTTTACGGAGTCGCGGAGTCGGACCGTCGCATCGCCAACCCCTTCAACATTGCGGAGACCACGGAGGGATGGTGGCCCACGGACTTGAGAATCAAATGGAACACATTCGTACCGCATTATTTGTGGTATTGGTATCTATAAGATATACATATTCGTAAATATCTAAATGTAAATAAAAAAAAACATCCTCACGACTGTATTCCGCATGATAAACATACTCAGCAGTAATATTCAATAAGTTCTTTGAGGATACCAATTAGGGTTAGTCGTGCCCGCGTTTCGTAAGTATTTAGATAGTTACCACGTGACAGGTTGGAAGCCCATCAGCGCTTATTGGAACACATGCCTTTGAATTTTTGCCGGTTTCCTCACGATATGTTATCTTTCACCGTTTTGAACACGTTTTATATATGAATCTATAGCGTGTAAATATAGTTCTAAATAATATAGATAAGCTTCATCTGTAGACTTTGTTTTTTTTCGCAGTCATTAACGTACTTATGTTTTAAGTTTTATACGGGTCTTTATCGCGTTTACCTTATTTATTATTTTCCCGACGTTTCGACTGTGTTTCAACAGCCGTGGTCACGGGATGACTGGAGTTTATGGAGCTATCGTCGAGATTTAAAGGCAGTAGCCAGTAGTTAAGGCCACTGCCTTTATTTCATCTTCACATTCAGAAAAGTCCGTGTTCACATTACGACACTACACTACCTGAATAGGTTTACTCGAAAAATAGTACTTATGTTTAATCTATCAGTTTCATCCTGCAAATGTTAGTTTATTTAAGGATATTATTACGACTATAACACAACAGGTACTTTACTATTCTCCTGCTGACGTTTCGTTGACCGTATAGAGGTCCTTTTCCGTCCGCGACCACGCGAGCAACCGAGTGAGCCAGGAAATGATACCAGACCACGATAATTTCTACGCTAAGGTTAGTTTTGTTTAAATGATTCGGATATCCAAGCACTTACACCTATTTAGAGCACACGGACTAACCCGTTTTGGGCAAAACCTGTTCACAGACGGTTCAACGCAACGTTCCATTGTCATTAAAGATGTTATCCGCGCGTGATTAATGATTGATAATGATTGCTTCGACTAAACACAACCAAAGCGTTCCGTTCAAAAGATTAATTACTATTCGTAAAATTCATATTTGTTATATAAGGATGCGATATAAAAATTTATTCCAAATGTATACTGATCGTTTCAGCATAGGTAGGTATATTGATTACAAACTCATTCGAATTAAGAATTTCGACCAGGCTGATAACGATCTAATGGCTTAGTTGGCATAGCCTCCGCGTACCAAACTGGAGGTCGCGAGTTCGAGTCCCGCCGAGGCGGAATTCTTGGGATATTATAAAAATCTTGTATACCTATTATAAAAAAAATGTGGGTTTACACTTTAATAAGTTAGTGCAAGGTGATCATGTATAAGCACCATAATTTTCTAATCTTAGCCATGGAGATACTTAAGTAGGGACTAATCGGGGTTTTTCCCTATCTACTTTAGGGGCACAAAAGGCGGGGGATATTCAGACACAATGCATCCGTAAGCGTAATTCCTGATGGCTGCCATAAAACTAATTGACATAAAAAATATAAATTAACCAACATACAATCCAGATTGAATTTTGACACTGTGTAATAATTTCCCAATTCTTCACACAGCATCATCTAGTCCAAAGTAAGCAGAGCTTGTGTTATGGGAACTACATGACTGATAAACTACTTATATTTTTTTTTTGTATATACATTCATTATTATACGTAGAAAACACCCAGAGACAAACATTTGCAGATCACACAAATATTTTTCGAATTCGCAACCTTCTGCGTCTCAGGCGAGTAAATTCTGGAGATTTTAAAATCATAAGCGCGTCATAAGTAATTATACTGCGTCATAAGTCAACTAAGCTATTTAAGTAAAGGGTGAAACAACTTACCTTCAACACATCCAATGTTTCTCCATAACACAGGCACATACACAACACAATAAAAGATTCAACCTTCGAGGAAACAATACACATACATCAGATAAAACTTGTTGATTCTCAATTACATCATTTAACAACACCCTCCTAAAATCCACACTATTGCAAATTTTTCATACACTTTTCACATAAAATTCCGCTATTTTGTAAAGTGAAAACACGCGCGTTCGTAGACAAGGTTCCCTCAAACTGACTACAGGGGCCGCTCGATCGCCTTGCGCACGCGCACCTTTGCGCAAACCATTTCCATCCTTCTCTCTCCCATTGAACGGAGGGACGCCATCTGAAAAAGACGGAGTTATGATTAATTGAGGCTTCGATGGTACGGCTTGATGCGTTACGAAAAAGTTGTAATTCTTATTTTGAGGTCGCTTGGGTACCGACCGGCCACTTAAATGTATTTGTTCTCGATAACGGTTTAAACAAAAATATGACGTTTCAAAGAACAATGACGATTCAAAATAGCTGATTACTTTGCTGCGGGTAAAAAATGGGTAATGCCAATCGACGCTTTCTCTGGAGATTCGATATTTTAATGCTGTGTTTAAGTGGACCGGTTGGTGGTCCTTCATTTTGATACAAAGTTAAACTACGTCCATTTGTGTACTGCGTAGACTTTGCGTCTGCTGCAGTTGGCTGAAAGCTAAAGATAAAAAAAAAAACATACTTCATAAATAAACGCAAAGGCTCTAGAATACCGGTCTCCCTAAGTCAACTGAGCACCGTTGCCTGCACTTTAT
The DNA here is from genome assembly GCA_961405105.1 of Perizoma affinitatum. Lineage (NCBI taxonomy): Eukaryota > Metazoa > Arthropoda > Insecta > Lepidoptera > Geometridae > Perizoma > Perizoma affinitatum. The sequence continues at coordinate 11,520,591 of OY560204.1, forward strand.
TGTAGATAACATTATAATTACAATATTAAGGTAGTACCTAAGCTAATACATAATATTGAGTTGAATCTAACTTCTTTACCTAAAAATAGAAGTAATTAAAACAGATCAAACAATCGCTATTGATGCTGTGCATAGCACAGTGGTCAAAGTAAATTTAATTTCTATCTTAAACTCTTTCATTCATTGTCAGGTAATGAATTCATTTCCCAACTGAGCCGTCCCAATCGAATACCGTAGAAATTTCTTAGATTTTGTAATGTATGTACACATAACACGTTCACGTATTATGTGCTTAAATAGAGAGCCAAGTTACGCTAGCATTATTTCAATTAGCGATCTCTTGGTCTCGACAGATCGATTTCTATCTGAACACGTGTTGACTGTGACACGTGGATATCTTGCATCCGGCTCAGATAGAGACCTTATAATTAACAGCGTGTGATTGGTAGTGCATGATTGATATAAGCTCTTCCTTGCGCACTGAATCCTTTCACCTCACTGCCGTAAGGGCCCGGTCAAGCTGACGCGGTGGCGATGGTGGTGGCAGTGGCGGTGGCGATCAGAAATGGTTGTCAAAGTGCGCGTGGATGCACTGTTCACCATCGCCACTGCTTCTGTTTGACAGGGCCCTGACTGGTCACATATATTTTCAATGGTAATCGTGAATTCTGTAGAAAACACCGGCTTCATAGAAATTTCAAATTTAATCGTAGAGTCATAACAAAATTATGATGAGAAAATTTGGAAATAACATTTCAATACATTGTGAACTTGAGTTTATTTATTTCAGGAAACCCTATTATAATCGCACCTTTACGTTGATAGTCTGTAAGACATTCAGACACGCACCTGTTATATATATTTAGGTTTACAAACAAAAGTTTAACATTTACATACCTACCTATTCTATATGCACGAGTCTGTAGCCTACCTAGCCACCTACCTACTACTGGGTAAGAATTGAAATATTGAAACATTAGACATTGTTTTGACGACCTCTGTGGCTAAGTGGACATAGGCCCGCCTGAGACGCAGAAGGTTGCGGGTTTGATACCCGCCGCGGGAGAAATGTTTATATCAACTGTAAATATTTGTCTCGGGTTTGGGTGTTTTATATGTATTATAATATGTATGTGTTTACAAAAAAAAAGTATAAAAGTAGTAGTATCAGTCATGTAGTTCCCATTACAAGTTAATATATATAATACAAGCAATACAAGCTCTGCTTAGTTCGGGGCTAGATGATGCTGTGTGAAAAAGGTCTAGCATTATTTATTGACAGAATTTATATTCAAATTAAATAATAATAGATTCTGACTGATCTTTGACGTTATGTTTTTATAAATGTTAATTTAACACAACCAATTAGATAAGTAGAGTGTGTGTGTGTGTTTAATAACATGAAGTTATTAAAGAACGGGTTTCAAACGTAATATAGGTCCACACGAATAAATTCGAGACCTAATATCCCCTAATTACTCACAATTTGTTTTACAATTAATTATTTTTAACGCTATGGACCTCCCGCAACGATTTCGTTCATTAGATAAACTATACTTAAGGTAAGTGTGTTTCAAATTAAATAATAATAACTTATAGATACGTAGTTCAGAACATAAGGTTTAGGACATTTCAAATCTTATTAATTCTTCTGGCCAATAGTGTCGTAAGGTTTTACAAGAAGGCCACATTGTTGCATCAAGAATTCTAGCTAAAACACCAAACAAATCCATCACCTTGTCTAAGCTAGGAACTTCAAAAAACCGTGAATACTGTTATAAAAAAATAAAGACTAACGCATAAAAAAATATTATTTTGACAAGTTCTATGTCTTGTTTCTTAAACGTAGTGGTTATTCCATCATGAAAACAAAAACAAAATTTTACGCCTAAAAAGGTGCTTTAGTGTCAAAAAAATTACCATAGAGTCTTTATCGTTACTTTCTCTTTTTGAATCATTGCTTTATCAACAATTTTCATAATGTTCTTTTTTGACATTCCTACAACCGACCAGATTGAGGTTTACGACGATTCCAAAGAGTTTGTCCCATAGCAAACGGGCCTCTTCTCCGTGTCCTAACTAATATTTATTTTCAAAGTATAAAGGTAAGCCTAACTAAGCTCAGAGAAACTAAAAAAAAATCAAACAGAGACTTCAATACACGCAAAACAAAGGCTCATAAAACGAAGTATCACTAACATCTAAAACAATAACATTTTACCGTCTAACTAAGCACAGGCTAATTACAGATATATTACAAAACTCACCGAGCTGCTATTTATATCAATTACAAACTGTAAGGTATAAACATTAATGCAAAAATAACAGGCGTAGGCAGACTGCGGGCTGTTTTAGTTGTCATGGCAACCGATATGTCAACTTTAATGCTAGGTTAAGAGGCTTTTGATTGGTCCAACCAGTTGTTAATGTTACAGAATAAATGATTATCTATCTATCTTGTTTGTTTTATGCAGCTTAATTATTGCTTGGTCGCTCTGTGTAGATTCTAACAGGGTGACTAAAATAATAGGGCAGTATCGTCATATTATATAACACATATAAACACTGGCTACTAAAAAAATAAATTTTAAAGCTAAGATTAAAAATGGCGCTTCTTCACTTGAAGTACGTTTGTTTGAAAAGAGAGTCACAGTGACCACCGTCTCTTCACTCGACCGTAAACTTATTTGGTTACACACAGGTACGGTTTGACACATGTCAGACTCCTGTCAAGCTTCTGTCAGAATCGCACAGTGGATCTGACGAATCTTCAAAAAGTAATCTGAGCTTAAATTGATATTCATCTTAGGTCACGCGTGTCGAGTCACACGTAAGGTAGGGTTCCGCTGTAGCTAATAGCCATACTAAATACTAACAACGTATTGAAGTCTTATATGTAGTTAAATTAGTTAAATAATCATCAATAAGCGCATTATATACTAACTCTGTATTTTTTAGATTTATGTTACTCGTTGATAATTGTATGCTGTCTTCACCTATAATAATTATAATGGTTTTTGGTGTTTGGTATGCTGATAAATTGTTCTACACTTTGTTGCTAACCAATAAAACAAACAAACATGTTTCAATTACGAAAAACTGAGGTTTTCAGTAGTGATTTAAAATACCTGTTCAACTTAATGCCTACGTATTTTTTTTATTCTTTTCATTTATCTACGCGACGTAGGTCTTAACATATTTTTTGTTCACAACTTAGTTGCAAAAATTAAATGTGCAACATTCCAGACTATACTATAGTAAAATATAATTATATGGACAGACAGTACATAAAACCACTTGTCGCTTGGCGAGTTTTTGCCTGAAGAAATAACATGGTCATGTTTATAAGGGTTAATTTTTTGACTACGGAACCATAAAATTGACTCGTCAGACCACCTGAGGGTTCTGAAATTAATATCTACTGGTTGTATGTGCAACTTGTTTTTGTGGTTGGTTCATGGTAAATGATTGGGTGAGCCTTTGGTGAGGCTCAACCAATCATTTTTGTATTAGTTTTTCGGTCCATTTGATTTGAAAATCTTTGACGTTGACGAGCATGTTTTATACTTAGCATAGTTTTAATTAAGTTAATGTGTAATTTATAAATTTTATTTTCATAAAATAATGTAAAATGAGTTATATATAGGTATTTTGTGTACCCTTGATCCTAGCGTATGTTATGTATTAACATTAAAATTATCGTGGTTTTGTATCATTTTAGGATATTATTACGACAATACCTCGCTTAATTTTTATAAAATCTTGGGATTTCCCTTAGTTAGATAGAACCTACATCATTATGGTTATTATAAATTAGCCTAGAAAGGTACATACTTAACTAAATAAATAAATAAAGAATGCTGAACATTTTCACACAGCATCATCTAGCCCCAAAGTAAGCAGAGTTTGTGTTATGGGAACTACATGACTGATATACATAGTAGGTACTAATATTTTTTTTTTGTAAATACATACATATAGTACATAGAAAACACTCAGATCCCGAGACAAATATTTGTAGATGCAAACATTTGTCCCGCGGCGGGAATCGAACCCGCAACCTTCTGCGTCTTCTTGGGCCTTCGTCCACTGCGCCACAGAGGTCGTCTGCGTTACTAAAGTAAATCTATTAAACCAAAACCATAGAGAACTTCGTAATCCTTCGCACTGTTAAACCAAAAAATGATTACTTGGTTTTAGTAAGACAATAGCTTTACAACGACAAAGTTTCAATACAAAAAAAACATGTCCATTCTTCAAGTATTAAAACCATAGAACTTAAGGTGATCCTATCCCTTAAAGCAATAGCTTACCTACCTTTTCTATCTACTGAGGACGCTTTAAACCTTAAAAGACCGAAGAATTCCTTATTTGGAGCTATCATGCAGTGTAAAGCCCTATTATAAATCAAAATGGCTTTGGCTTATTCTGTGGCCAGTCCGTACCCGCGTGCCGCATGCCGGTGACATGAGCAGGCACTTTGGCCATACTTGCGTATGCGCATAAATCACGAACAAATACACAGCTTAATAACACACTGTTCAAAATGTAAAACCTTGTGCAAACTGAAACTACGAAATCTGATTTTAAACTCTCAATTTGCACATAGCTTAACAATTCTTTATTGAAATATAGTCAAAATAGAGTAAAACATTCTGGATATTTCAGTAATTTGAACATTTTGCTTTTCAAACTTAAATTATTTTAATACTATTGGAATAATATTAAAAATAAATAATAATAGTTCATGTATTTTAAAATTGACGAGGCGTAGTATGTAGCACTTGACTAAGTAACTATTTATAATATTTTGTTAATGTGTTACTTCTATTCCAATAAATTATTCTATTATATAACCACGTAGGTACTATTGAGAAAAAAAACGAAAGAACCTATCTATCTACCGCTTTATATTTAAGAGGGAAAAGCTTGCGGTGAGTTCGTATGCCCATATTTTTAGGATCAGTCCCTGTGTCAAGTTGATATTTTTAGTTAAAGTTATTATTTTGTAATAGAAACCAAGTAAAAGTTGCTCCATCCATAACTTACATTCTTATCTTATAAACGTTTTAAGCTAGACATATCGCGATAGAAACTCACCGCACCAGCCGAAGGTCTTGACTTGAAATTATGCTGCTCTGCATAATTTCAAGTCAAGACAAAACTCCATAAATATCTGTAATCTGTAATTTATAACAATAAAATTGAACTGCGATATAAATCAACCAAGAGTTTTAAATCAACTTAGTTTAAAGAACCGGATGAGACGAAGGCGAGGAGGGCCCCACGCGGTGGTGGATCGATTATGACTTCGGATGGAGGGGGCTTATGAGTGGTGGGTTCAAATTCAAAGCCAAAGTCAATACGATTTTATTAATTGAAACCCCTTTTGGTTTATCGTGATTTTTTTATTCATTGAAACCAAAAGGATCGTGAATTTATGTTTATCCCAAAAAGCGACCTAACTAAGCCACGAGATCGTTACCAGCCTGTGCGAAATTCTTAGTATGTTTCGGCTACCACAGCACTCAGTCCAAATCTGAAGAATATGCAAACATTCGGCCACGGTCGTTGATTTGCTTCTAGCAAAGATTCTCTGAGAACCAAAACCGGGTTCTCTCCGCAAGACGCAAACAAAAGATTATTTTTCTAGTCGACGTCGAATAGAATAGATTTAAATTGCAATCGTGGCGTTGCAGTTCGCTCTTCAGCTTTGCTAGTAGGTATGTATTTTCTATGATTAATGTCTTTAGTAAAATGTATTGATGCGTGAGCACGGACAAGCTATGTTCAATACAAAAGCTCTGAATACCTTCAACTGTTAAGGTAAGGTTTACTGCTCAGCCTAAAGAAAGAGTCGGACGTGGTTACAACGAAACAAATATAATTTTCACAGTTTCCTTTGTCTTGGCTCCACTTCAGAATGAGATTGATGTTTCTTATGAATGAATGAATGAAATTTAAAAACCCAATGTAGCTAGCAAAATTTTAATAGCTTTTTTTTTGTATAAACCTAAGTTGAACAAAAAAGGTATTGTCTATAAAAAAATAACCTTATAAAAATATATAACATATGTAATAAAAATATAAACAAATTAAAATTAAATAGATACATTGAGCGGTCTTATCTCTTAAACGTGATCTCTACCAGACAACCTTTGGATAGTGAGTATTTTATGTGATTTTGATATTGGCCGGGGGTGTACTTAGGTACCTACTATAAGACTTGGACTATTTATTAACTACCTTTATTGATATTATGTAAGTATAGTCAGCTTGGTTGGAGAAAATAAAATAAAAATATTTGCCTGTGTTTGTTTCTGGTTTGGACTGCGAATTATCCAGGCAAAAACGTATTATACATATAATTGAATCCTTCTAATATTATAAGCAATTGACAAACGTTGGGGTAAACGAGTTTTTTGAGTGGAGACCGCGTCTGGACAAACTAGTGTGGGGCGCCCCCCGGCTAGGTGGAGCGATGACTTAAAGGCGGCGGCAGAAAGTGGATGAGAAGAGCCGAACACCGGACTCAGTGGCGCGTATTGGCGTATGTCCAGCAGTGGACTGATGTGGGCTGATGATGATGATGATTAATATTATAAACGCGAGAGCAAGATTGATTGGATGTTTGTAAGTAATAATAATTCACGTTAGGTCGTCTGAAAACCAGCGCTTTACCTGATCTACTAGGTTTTGGTGCAGCATAATGCTGAGACGGGGACCTATTTGACCCCACGCAACAGAAATTAGGTTCTTAGTTTGTCTGTTCGTGTGTTTATTATTATTTTATGTTTAACTTTTGTGGTCAAGGGGTAAAATAAATAGATTTTCTTTCTTCTTTCTTTAACGGCTAAACCGACTTGGACGAAAATAATCAACATATATCGTAGCCTCGAAAAAAATAGGCTACTTTTTATCCGGGCGCATGTGAAGCCGTGGGCAAAAACTAGTGTATAATAGGAAGGTATTTCAACAGCTCCTACAGCAATTAATAAACCCTCTTATTACTAAAACGTTTATAAAGGGCCTTCAAAAGAGAGAAGGCTCTGTCGGATCTCAAGTGACATGAAACCTGTAATTTTCATAATAATAGCCACTCGGGAATAGCCAAGTCACGTCCATTAATATACAGGATAGAAGTAGTGTATAATAGTAAGATAGCTAATAATTCAATTAACAATATTACTATTTATGTATAAGCAGTGTTGGCCTAGTGGGCGATAATATCCCGACTTCTGATCTGGAGGTCGTGGTTTCGAACCCGGTCGTGCACCAATGGATTTTTCTACACGAAAAATTTATGCGCGCATTAAAAGGTTAAGGAGAAAATCGTGAGGAAACCGACATGCCCTAGAACCAAAAATTCGAAGGCATGTGCCAACAGTTAGTATTCCAATAAGCGGCGATGGGCTTTCAACCTTTCAAGTGGAATGCTAACTTGCAAAACGCGGGCATGTACCAAATGCAATGTGTGGACGTGCCTCTGACTACCCCCTACTTGGTATCCTCAAAGATCTACTAGTTATCTAAATAACTGGCTGCATTGCCACGCTGAATGGCAAAGCTTTGATCCAGATAAGAGCCAGCTCTCTGGTCACGCTTCGATCAGTCGCCTTGAAGGAGGATCGCCGCCGCTTTAGTTGACACACTAACTGATGGCACGTGCCTTACGATGTTTTCTTTCACAGTTTTGAATTTATATATTAAAAAAAAGGCTTATGGGACTATTAGTAATTATTGGATTGATGGTGACTCGATTATTATAAGTACTAGGTATTTGTACAACCGTACATAGCCTACGTTGCACATTAAGTCAACCGGTTTTTTTTTTACAACTAACTATATTTTATTTATTATTCTGACACAAAAATGTAGCTTAAACTTAAATACATAACTCATGCTGAAAAATAATGTTAAAATTACTATCCTTCTCTTTACCCGCGATTTAAGGAGTCCGTATACGCGTTTGCCATAGGAGTTAACGTTTATTTGTTTGTATAGTACTATTCGTCTCTAAAATTTATTGTAATGCGGTTATCCAAAATCGATTTCTATGTCTTCAAGGATGGTTATTTTAATTTGAAAGCGGCTTTAAAATGTTGTACATTTCACTTTCGGCAAGAAAAGTCTTGATTCGTTACAAAAATATTCTTCATGCAAACGAAGATTTGATTTATCAGAAACTCAACTTTATTCTACTCTTTTTGCCAAACGAGAGGTAACCATTAGGTGACGCTTACTATTACCATAGATATTAATATACTAGCTATTACATTCAGAAGAATGGACAAAGTAAGAAATAGCAGCATCAGAAGCAAGAAGACAAAAGTGGAAATGGACAGGCCACATGATCAGAGGAAGGGACAAATGGAGCAAAATAGTCACACAATGGTGCCCAAGGGATGGAAAAAGAAAGGCCAGAATGGAGAAGATTGGAGGAGGCCTTTGCCACCTGGCAAACGGACAAACAAAAAAGGAATATACATTCAGTCAAAAAAGTATCGGGAATGGATAATTTGTCTATGGTTTCCAATTCAATTTTTTGTTTATTTTTTTGCTGTTTGATTGGCACAACTGTTTTCCATTTTAATGCGGATTTTGAGTTGCATCTGTTGTTTATATTTATTATAGTGCTGTTCGATCATATCTAGTGTGTACTGCGAATTTCACTATGGACAAAAATATCGAACAAAGAGTTTGTCTTAAATTTTGCATCGCCAACGGAATTTCGTGTTCGAGTCACTGAAAATGTTACAGAAGGCTTACGGTGAATCGTCTTTATCAAAAACACGTGCTTATGAGTGGTACAAAACGTTTAAAAGCGGTCTAGATGTGATAGAAGATTTCTCGCTCTGGTAGGCCATCAACATCTTCAACTGAAGTTAACGTCGCAAAAGTGAAGGAATTAGTGACTGAAAATCCTCATTCAAATTTGAGAGAGATAGCCGCTGAACTTTCTGTGTCTCACGAGTCGATCCGCACCATTTTAAATAATCACTTGGGTATGAAACATGTTGCTGCTCGGCTAGTCCCAAAAGACCTGAATTTTCTCCAAAAACTCAATCGCATAAGATCGCTGAGGACATGCTAGAACGAGTCAATTCCGACCCAACATTCATGAAACGCATTGTTACTGGTGACGAGACGTGGGTTTACGAGTTTAAACTAGTCTGGTAAACTAGTCAACAGGCTTCGGAGTGGCGCCTCTCAACTGAACCGAAACCGAAAAAACCACGCCAAAGTCGATCAAAAGTTAAAGTCATGTTGACTGTTTTCTTTGGCTATCGAGGTGTTGTGCACTCGGAATTCTTGCCGGAAGGTGAAACGGTAAATAAAGAATACTATTTGAGCGTTATGCGGCGTTTAAGAGAGCAAATTCGGCGAAAAAGGCCAGATTTGTTGATAGAAAATTCTTGGATTTTGCATCACGATAATGCGCCTTCGCACAAGGCCATAATTGTAAACGAATTTTTGACCAAAAACTCAACAAATATTATCGAGCAACCACCTTATTCACCAGATATGGCTCCAGCCGACTTCTTCCTTTTTCCTAAACTCAAATTACCACTTCGTGGCACACGTTTTCATTCGGTAGAAGACATAATTCGCGACGAGAACTGAACTCAATTCCGGAAAAAGCGTTTAAAAAATATTTTGATGATTGGACTATTCGTTGGCGTAAGTGTATCGTTTCTAAAGGAGCATACTTTGAAGGCTATAAAATAAATTTAGATGAATAACTAACATTTTGTGTATTATTGATCTTTTCCCGGTACTTTCTTGACAGAGTAGTATACGAATAACAAAGAAATATTGTCTTGACCGAATAAAGGCTTATTATTATTATTAAATATATAAAAAAATATATAAACTAAAGTTGCCTTTAACTGCGTCGCTTTACATTAAGTTTCGCATGCGCACTTTGTCAGAGTACTCTGATAATACCAAACTAGGTAATATCATCGTATCTAATTGCCGTGGAAGGCTGATTGCGAGAAAAGACATGCGCTTGAGCATCGATGCACATATTCAACGCATCAGAGGATATCATCATTATAATCTTCTCCAATCCGATAAGCCCAGGATATAAATAAACAACCACTTACTACAAACGCATACCTATAGATACGAGCACCTTGCGTCGCAAAATAATCTATGGCCGAAAGAAGGTATGTATTCCTATGTAAATAACTATTAAAAAAACACAGTCAGTTTCATTTTTTTTATTGATCGGCCTCCCGCGACAGGTTCGACCTAGTGCGTGGACCAACACCAACTCTATTGTAATATTTACTCAATATTTTTTTGGTCAATAAATGTATAAAATGTATTTGTATTCTGTAGATACATACGCTTACTTTGGGGGCGACTGAATAAAGTACCGTAAGCTCCCGTGAATGCAGAGCACAATACACAATGCCTTATCATCGCGCCGCCATCTCCTCCAGATAGCGTGCGAGACAACCAGATAGAGGGACAGGTGAAAGTTTTTACGGCCCATTTGGTAGAATTGTGACAGTTATTTGAATCATTAAATACATTTAATTAGAAAAAACTAGATCAAAACTTCACACATTGATAAATTTTAAAGAAAGTTTCACCTTTATCAAAGAGACGCGTATCTCAGTTAATGAAATGGTCTCCCTCCTGAGGTTTTCTCAAGTGACTACAGCATGAAGGACTTTTTTTTTTTAAAGTTCAGCTGTATAAATAATGCTGGGCATTTTTCACACAGTATCATCTAGCCCCAAACTAAGCAGAGCTTGTATTATGGGAACTACATGACTGGTGATAAAAAAAAGTATATAAGTAGTATTACTTATATACTTTTTTGTAAATACATACATATTACTCATAGAAAACAACCAGACCCGAGACAAATATTTGCAGATCATACAAACATTTGTATAGCGACACGGACTCTATTAATATTATTGAACAGAATAACTTGCTACAAAGACTAATAGAAAACCGAATATAACTATAACATTTAAATATAATCAGGCCAGTTACCAAAAAAGGCGTTGCCCTTTCCTTCGGTTACCTCCAAGGTCTGATAGTTTCCAAGCACCTGCCAACTCGGGCCTATTTAACCTGCTATATCGCTTTCCTCACAGTCCCATCATAAATCATTCATTATGTTGCTCTAGAACGGGATTATTCGGTTAGTTATCTGTGGTGGGGACTAATATTTTCACGCCGAGCTCGTACTATGGGCGGCTTGACTAGTTTTTACTTCACTTTTTAGCTGAGTAAAAACTTGAATAGGAGTGAACTATCGTATAAGTTAAGCTCTTGTTTACAAAACCAATTAGGTTACTTAGGTTAATTAGGTTAGGTTACCTTCATTAAGCACACTGACGTTAAGTAACAGTTATTTCAAAGACACGACGTTACATCTGGCTTCTTGTGTGGCCAAAAATGAGTGGCTGTTCTGAGGATGGTGAATATACTCGTACCTAACATAACTCATCTATATATCATGTTTATGAACAAAATGTGATCATGGTACATGCAACTGTGCCGAAATATCGGGAAACATTCAAACTCACAAATCATGGTTCTTAAATTTCCCGTTTTTTAGTAAAAATTCTATAACTCATTTACATTTTAATTTAACATGACTTTTACATTGTTCTGACCATACACTAGGATTCCCTATACCGTGGATATAAGGAACTACGTGTACAAATATTGGAACCCGCACGTCTTGCGTCTCAGTTGTTTACTTGCCCGCTGTGCCACAGATGTACTTCTAAAATGTGTATAGTAAACTGAAGTAATCAGGGCTCATTAAGGCGGCACTATTTTGAGGAAGGCAGATAAAACGTTGCGAGGATGATTTCAGAAATAGGTCCAGCATGGATTTGGACAGCAAAAGATACGAGAGACGAAATGGACTTTGTCGACGGACATTCTAATCGGCAGATAAGGATATAAGTATCTATTAAATTATCGGTATGAAAATGAAATGTCATTGTACATATAAAGATAAGGTTTAAATTTATTATACATATTATTTATTTATTGATATCAAATTACAACCATTTTTATATATTACTAGCTTCTGCCCACGGCTTCGCCCGCGTTGTCCCCGGATATAAAGTATGTGCCTATGTGTTGTTCTGATGTATAAGCTATTTTACTGTAATGTTTCATCAATTATTGATTTTCATTAAGTTTTGCGTGAAAGAGTAACACACATCCATCCTCACAAACTTTCGCGTTTATAATAGTAGTAGGATAGGATTATGTTAAGGAAAAAACTTGGCCTACCAACATATTATGTTCATAAAAATCTTTCACTAATGCCCTCTCACTACCAACCAAAAAAAAAAATAATCAAATTTAGTAGGTAGAGGTACCTACAACTTACTTTTTGATTTTTACTTGCAGCTGCCAGATTGTCCACAAAAGCCAAGGCGGATGGAATGGCAATCAGCTGCTGCGTTATTTACCTAGATACCACCTTTCGTTAAGCGAGCACAGCTGATGTTACAGAAAAAAAACATTATTACAATTTTACAGTTACCACTCTTAATCACACTAAGCTTAAGAAAATGGGAAATAAAACTCATTTATAAAGGCTTAGCATGCCCAGTTCCTCTTTGGACGTGTCCAAAGCCTGGCAAAGGAATTCGGTGTCTTCGAAAAAGTCGCGCTTTTTGCTATAGGTGCTTTAGCAGTAGCTTACTGCCTGACGAATAGCAAGGGGTCAGTCACCCGCGCAGACGTGCGCCGGTGCATATCTGGCGAGGCACGGCCGGTCCATTCAGCCACGGGACATTGCGGGACAGACCAGTAATTTATGGCCCACGATATAATGCCGTGTAAACACGGGCACATGGGCAATGGAAGATATCTGCCTACTTATTTCAATTTAATTGTCGACGGTCGCAATCCTTTTGTAATTCGCTCATAACTTCTGTTTTAGGATCTAGACGGTACAATTTTCATACCCCCAAATTAGGCAAAAGCGATCATATCAACATTTTGTAAAAAAGAAATCCTATGCGCCATCTTTGATTTCATAACGGACCTCATTTTGATTATCGAATTTTAAACATAATATTCGTGTTCGCCATCTTTGATTTCAAACTAGATAGAAACTAGCAAAAGTGTGAATCAGGGGACCGTTGAAAAAATAATTCCCACTGTCCCCCGATGGGGCCGAAGATCAGGGGACAATGGAAATAACCTATTTTCACTATATAAGCACCTAGGCAATATTTACTAGATTTTAAAACGTGCCGCGTTGGCCTTGTGGGCTGTACCCCGTCTTCCGATCCGAAGGTCATGTCGTTCAATCGTTTTCAATTTATGTGCGTTTAATACGGCTCAAAACGGTGAAGGAAAACATCGTGAGGAATCGTGAGGCTCTACATACATACATTGGAAGGAATGCACGTGCCATTGGTTACTGTTCCTATAAGCCTTGCAATCTATCACGTGGAATGCTAAATACTTGTAAAACGTGGGCATATGCCAAATGTAATGTTTCGACGTGTCTCTGACTACACCCGGTATTCTCAAAGATCTTCTTAATCATAATAATTTATTCTGCGAAACATGGGTTAATGAGATGTCATAATAATTTACAGAAGTAGTCATTATCAGCTTTACATCAAAAATTTGATGGATAAGCAAAATTATTAATACATTAATTCATTGGAAATCAATAATTAAGTTAAACAAGTTATTACTATGTAAACATATTGAAAAATACAAAGAACACCTTCAAAATAAATGTCAAATTAAATACAATCTTACTGAGTATATATGTATATCTAAGGATGTTTATTATGGGGAATAAAATAATAGTAATAGTAAGTTGCTTTATTTCAGACACAAAGATTCATTTCGATTGACTGATTTGGTTTTTTAACCACGATAATTTTAATTCCATAGATTAAATAACATTTGAATAGAGCTTAGAATCACTTTAGCATAATCTCAAATCAGTCTCGTTTCGAGAACTCAATTCCCGCTGTCTGCTAATATTTATTGCTGCAATATTATCGTTTATACAGTATGGAACAAAAACCCTGTCCGATCCAATAAAGGCGTATTCTTGCACAATGACAATCGCTGAAGATATTTTTTTAAATACATATTTAAATGAAATCGATCGAAGTGATATCAGATTCAAGAATTAGAACTAAATATCGAATATCAGAAATTCATTAAGAAGAGGAAGTATTTCAATTCTGTTGAAGCATAGCGATAGCTTATAAAAACTATACGATCGGACGGAGTTTTCGTTACATATATTAGTTTAGTTGCCAATAGATCGACTATTAGCTGTCTGTAAAGTCATATTTCACTCACTCACTGACGGAATGACTGACGCACCTTGATTATGTTATAACTTGAGGGTAAATGGTAACTTATATACTATTTTGCCGTAAGGGGTCTACCAGACTCTTTACTTCACGGGAGGTAGGAAAGGGAAATAGATAGAAGATCCTTTATTGCACACAAATAATACATCAGCTGAGATAAGTACTTAAAACTCTGACAAAGTTGATATAGAAGTCCTGAGCCGCTTTTTTTACCGTTTTCAGCACGCACATCGATTTTTCCAGTGTTAAAAACCATTGGTGCACGACCGGGTTCGAACCTACGACCTCCGGATCAGATGTTGTGGTACCGTCCACCAGGCCAACACGACCGACGGGATTCCTAAACTGCGTCGTAAATGAATGTTTTTTCGTAGTAATAAAACTTTTGTTTGAACAAATGAAACTAGTGGATCGCTTGTTAAAATACTGAAGAGGGGTTCCTAGGTAAGTAAGTAGTTAAGGGCAGGTGCTCAACCTTATTTTGCTCAGGAGCCCACAGATTATAACTCTAAGGTAGAATACACACGGCGCATTCAGGGCAATCACGAATACGCGAGCGTCTGTCGGCGAATGGCATCGCTTTTTGCTTTTTATGTGGGATAATGAATAGCAATAAACATGCGTAAGAATGTGTGTTTATAAGTTTACTAACGCACATTTTGACTCCACCAAGGTATTTTGTCTTAGAAGCAAACAGGCACACGTGAGACGTATAAAACCTGCTGTTTTTAAATAGCCGTTTTTAGATCAAAATGTTACATTAGATATTTAGGTGTTGTGGCTTCTATGGAACTAGGTACCACCTTTATGAAACTCAATAGAAAATAATATTTATTGTAATACAATTTATGCTTTGACTAGCACAAATTCAATAATGTATTATTGAACTATTATTATACTGTAATTATAAAGTACTGTAATAGGTATTTTCATCACGAGTCAAAAACGATTACTAGTGAAAACAAATTAAATTCGCCATCTTTGATTTCAAAATGAAGCTCATTTCCCTAATCAACATCCCCAAATTCGTCAAAACTGAAACCTTATCCAAGCTTAGCATTGTCCAAAACTTCTAGCACCTAAAAATGTGAACACCAAGAAGATTCTTATTTTCAAGTTTTAGAAATTTGGGGCTACCTAAAGCTGTTATTACTAATCGTTCCGCGCTGCCATTTTAGGGGCTGGTCTAATAATGTTAAAGAATTACTTCTTGGCTGCTATCATCCCCAAAATTGCTTCAATAAACCGATCTTTATCAGGCTGTCATGATAATCTGAGCAATATTTTTGTCACAATCAGTTCGCAATAGGTATCCCTGTCACGCACATCTATCGATTGCCCTAACATGACTGTTTTAAGGCTCTAGCACACTGAATACCTACGATACAAGTAGATAGTATTAATTTCCTTTGCCTCGGCTTTCTAACTTTTTACATGTGATGTCTTTCTAGAGTAATTGCCTCTTATCAATTACTAGCTTCTGCCCACGGCTTCGCCCGCTTGGTACCCGGATAAAAAGTAGCCTATGTGTTATTCTGATGTATAAGCTATATTACTGTAAAGTTTAATCAAAATCCGTTCAGTAGTTTTTGCGTGAAAGAGTAACAAACATCCATCCTCACAAACTTTCGCGTTTATTATTATAAGCGGACAAGCAGTAGGACAAGCGTAGTCATTCATTGAAGTTTGAGTTGGCCCTGACAAAAGCGATACAACTTATCTGAGTACAAAAACCCGCATTTTAGAGAAAAATGCTAACAGACAAACACACAAACAATCGCTAACCCGCCATTCCGGTTCTTTGCGTCGCGGATAAAATTTATAAATAATTTATTATTTTATCCGTTAGTATAGTTTATTGACCAATTTTCAAATCAAATCAAAATAATTTATTACGAATATGGTTAAAAAAAGATGTTAAAATTATATATAATAAAGGGTCATAGCATGCATAAACAGCTACATAGCATGCAAATATTATTATGATTTAAAATATAGATCTGGAATAGCACATTACTTCATATACAGGTATAACGCATGCTAAGCCATAGGCGAAAATACTAGTTTAACATGTATATAAGACAAAAGTATTCCGTATTCCATTTATAACAATGCAACCGCAGCTGCATCCGGTCTACCCTCGCAGTCGTGCGCCAGAGCCTTTACGTCTACGAAATCTGCGTGATTTAAGGAGGTTACAGGCATTTCCTGGCTTACCTACCTTTTGTTTTTGTATTTGCGAAAAGCAGGTCACACGCAATATTGCCCTTCGTTTATGTTAGACTGTCGGTATTTTATAAGTGTCTTTTATAAAATGTAAATCTCTCATTGGCCGTAAGTTAGATTATTAAGGTTTGAATTATTTATACATAAAGGCTGTTGATTTTGTTTGAACAATAAAATAAAAATAAAATGTTTATACTAAAGTGTCTTTAACTCGTACCTTGCGTCAGACGGTATCGCAAATGCCCTTGGTGTTTTTTATTTGGATACAAACTACCTTTGTGAAATTATAATATTACTACTTACTAGGTACATATAGTTAAGTTATTATGTCACAATCAGTTCAGTGTTGTATATGCAATATATACATATTGCATATACAACACCTCAGGCATTCCTGATACGTGCCTACACTAGGTACTACCTTTCAAACCGAAGCACGGCAATACGACAGAAATATATAGATATGAAGGAGAATACACATAAGGACCTAATTCTCGATGTATCTAACAAAACAGTTAATTAAAGCTAAGGAAAAAACACACCACCAACCCCATCAATTACATCAACGTCCGCACGTGACTTATCCTCCTTAAAATCAAAGACAATGCATTTTTTTCGGAAAAGCGAGGGTGTTAAACAATGCTTTCAAGTGATTGGGTCCCCAATCAACTCTAATAAACTTTGCATACCTATCCAGGGGGTCTTAACTGACTGCCTGATGAGGGTAAAAATTGGATGCCGGTTGAGATCGTGATATAAATCGTTTTATCATTTATTAAGGGGCGGATATCAATTCAATCGCCCTAATCACCCTTCGAAGGTGTTGGGGTGAAAGGCCAAAAAACAGTAGCTTCGGTAACAGTAAAGACAATGTAGCGTAACTACATCATCTGAAATTAAAACAACGAAGAAGATCGATTTTAAATCGCGAAATTCTTTGTCAAATAATAGGTAGGTTACCTATCCCTGGAAACACGAATGATTTACAGCTAGGCAGATTATGACCGTGACAGTACCTACCGACAAACCACGGTAATTACAGCAATCATCATCGCGCGGAAATCAATTGATACGGCTTTGTGAATAGAGAAAGCAATATTAAGTTACCTAACTGGCATATTTGTCTAAAGTATAGGTAGTGGGTACTTCGTCGTTAGTGAGAAAAACGTCAGTGATCTTCTGGCTAAGAATTCTCTTGTAAAGCTTCCAAAAGCAAGGAATATATACATATTCCAGATGCTTAAAAAACATCATGTTTGCTGATCGAGAAAGTTTGATAAATACTGCATATACTATTAGGTACTCAGGCATTGATAGTTTTTTTTTAAATCTTGAATAGTACTTATGACCGAATTCTAACCTGATCTTAATCTTCGGCCAAATCATCAGTAATGATTTTGCCGACGATGGAGTCTATTTAGAAGATACCTATTCACTATAACCTTGAAGAGAACTAGATTATATTTTTCAGGAAAGAAAAAGATGGCGATTCCTTCGCCATTTTCTCATTGTAAAGGTGAAAACGATAAGTTAAGTGCGACTTAAGATAAGTTAAATGACAGTAAGACAGTTGTTTTTGTATATATTTCAAGGATTTAACTGAAACAGATTGGATAGGTGTACGATATTGAGTGGACTGTATTTAATATTTAGGGAATCGAAAATTTGCCTTCCTCTATAAAGAACGTTCATCGTCTCACCGTCCTCTGGGTTAGTTACCTAGAGACACTGAACACCTAGTAACACAAGGAACTCACGAAGACCATGGAAGTTCACTAAATGCACTTTTAAAAACCCTAGCAACTTTTGGGTAAACTGATATTAAAATCCCGAGAACTTAAAACAACGATACGATAAAGGTGTTCTCGCGGGAAATCTTTCAAAACTAATTTTGAAGTGAATGAAAAAGCTTTGTCATTCAATCGCTATGTAAGCGAAAAAAAACAGGCAAAGCTTGACGTTTATAAACAAAATTACTTTGGCATATGGCATGAGAGTCATTTATTATTTTTTGCCAAAAAAACGAATAAAATACTTGTGTTATCCTGAACAATAGGGCCACCGTACCAATTGTTACATTGGTACGATATAAAAGTATATAATAGATATTTATATCATACCTATTTATGAATTGTTTTAATAGTAGGTACTTTGGTACATACAAGGGTACTTAAGTACAATATTTACTTTTAAGTTTTTACAAATGATAATGTTATTTATACAAGTTCATTTTTAAAGCTGTTTAAAATCTTTTTACAAAATAATCTCATTTGAATGCGATCGAATAAAAGTAAATAGTCATAAATAAAATTATTTATAGGCGGAAACACCATAAAAGTCTGGAAAGACAGCGCGCATAAATTATCGCCTACGAGTTTATTGGTTCTCCTATCAAGACGTCATTTAACCCGTTTTTAGGCATAACATTTTTATGCACTACTTTTTGGTAGATTTAGTTATTATTTAGTCTATATGTAAGTAGGTACTCGTAGTATCGATTTCTACGAACCAGCATGACATTACCTAATATATAGACAATAATTCAAACCATCATAAATTAAAAAGTACATAAACTATAAGGTTGTCTTAAACCTCAGTCATTATTGCCGGCGTGCTGGGTACATTAGGATGGAACTAGCACGCCGGCAATGGATATTCATAAAACATTGCCGGCGTGTTTTTGTTCATAACTGATGTTGTGTACGTAAATACGATACTTCCCGTGTTCTTTTATGACAATATTTCCACGCATGTTTGAGAAAATAGTTTTATTGCTAGTACGTACTAACATATTTAGGTATTGTTTGTGTAAATCCCATGTATTTAGATATTGTCTGTTTGTTATCTATTGTGATGATATTCCCTGCCATACAGGCTATAAAGTCCTAGTGTGAGGAACAGAGCATACCTATGGTACTGTTTTATTAGAATTAGACTATTTAATACTTACCTACGTAGAGATAACAAAATAGGTACCTACGACATCTGCTTGAGATAGTAATAAACATTTCATTTCATTTCATCTATATTTTACAACGTTTGCAAATAAGTCCTTTTTCTTTCTACCAGTTGGACGTCTGACGTCGCATCGTCGTTACCGAATGCTGTTGTAAACACCAAACTGGATAAAATTTTAAGGTAAGATACAATAAATATATCAATATGTATAAAGTAACTACATATGCTTATTATGCGTGAAGGTATCGATCGCGGTGTCAGTTACGTGGATATAGCGAGGCGAGTAGAATTGCATTTGTAACTTTATACACCTGATGCCACACAAGTTACGACGCCTGTGTTTTTTACTTCGAAGGTAAATCAATAATAAACAGCCACTGGACGTAGGCAATAAGAATACTGAACCCATCATCATCATCAGCCACAACCGGTATGTCTCCACATACGAGTCAAATGACAAGCGATCTTAATCCAGGCACCATCCACCAGGTTCCTGAAACCTTTACGATGTCATCGGTCTATCGGATGGGCCTTTCTTCACTGAGTCCGCTTCTTGGTCGCCATTCGAAAACCAGAACCTTGATAAAACTTTTTCAAAGCCGATTAGTTGATAAAAAATGGAAGCATTTTTAGAATACTATTACGACTTGATATAGGTACCTGCTACGTCACAGACTAGACCTACGTACTTTAAATACTATTCTCCTGCTGACGTTTCGTTAACCGTATAGAGGTCCTTCCTCATCAGCACAGTCAGCAGGAGAATAGTAAAGTACGTGGTATAGTCGTAATAATATCATAAAATGGTACCAAACCACGATAATTTCGATTTTATAAGTCTTCAATCTGGAAGCGCTCAATTTTAAGTACTTACTTATCACATAGTCACCCAT
Source organism: Perizoma affinitatum (assembly GCA_961405105.1). Taxonomy (NCBI): domain Eukaryota; kingdom Metazoa; phylum Arthropoda; class Insecta; order Lepidoptera; family Geometridae; genus Perizoma; species Perizoma affinitatum. Next base: position 11,541,013 of record OY560204.1, read on the forward strand.
TCATATCGCTCGTGTTAACGCTGATTAACCTAGTTGTTCTTAGAAGGCCAAGCAGTTCATTCGTTCATCGAACTGTCTACCTTTACGTGGCCTTCGTCGTCTATTCGGGGTCCATGCTGTGCATATTTCCCAAAGATCATTCGACACAAAACACACGTGTCCGGCCCTGTCCCATATACATTTAACAGACTTTTGAGCAACGTTGGCTATCTGTTTGGGAGATCTGTACGTATTACAGAGTTCCTTATCAGATCCGTGAGTTTCACGCCAAGAATACTGCGCTTTATAGGCCCATAGCTCGTACAAACTGTATAATGTAGGTGTAGGCAATAGGCCCTAGCCTAGGGCAAAGCTGATAAATGAACACGTTCAATGGAAGGCGCAAGTTTATGCAAATCTGAAAGGCAGCAGTGAAATGGTGTAATTTCACTGCTGCCGATGATATGGCTCTAGCTGTCTTGAGATCTGAACTTATACTAACATGAGACCTTCGGGAGAGTCGGTTAGTCGTAGTGCTACTATAGACGAATTGCGAAACTCCTTTTTTGAAGTCGGTTAATAATAATTAAGTCGCGATTCCATGAGACGATGCTGTTTATTTTAAGATTTACGGAAAAATAGCAATCGAATATTTTACGAATATTTTTTTAACAACAAAATAATCATCTAAATCGGTTAACAATTGGCGATGATATCAAGTAACAAAAACACAAGATTGATTTTTTTTAAGTCGGTTAAAAAATAGTAACTAGTAACGGCCAAGTTACTCGGCTAGTGTAATAGGACTAGGCCCAGCTACTCGGCCACTCTAAACATAATCGTGGGTATCTTGTTTGCCTCGGGGAGATCGTGGCATTCCTCATGCGTAAACCGTGAAAGAGCCGAAGAACCAGAGGGCCTATAATAGAGGAAATTAACGCGTGCTTAGCCAGGATTGATGCTTGAGGCTGGAGCAAGTACCAAGGCCCAAGTTCACTAACACAATAACGAGTGGTTAGGTCGTAATCAAAGCTTTTGACACATGTTTTCATAGGAATAATAATGAATGGTTATACTTGATCGTTTAATTTTTTTGTGAACTCAATCCTAACTATATCTAGGTACTATTATCTCCATACTTTCCTAGGTACAGAATTTTGGTTAAAACTTATCATAGACCTGACAATCTAACTAACTGATATGATCTCATCACAAAGGTTCGATATCCCCCTAACTATCACTCATCAATTGATACAGTCAGCAATTAAAGTAAGTAGGTATAATAACAATTTCAATCACTTTAAAAAAATACCCTTATTCCTTTTGGGTTTCATAAGAAAACTCTAGGACCCTAGGTACTCAGCCTATCTTTAGGGCCAAGGCGGATCTTCAAATCTAGCCCAAAATATTTTGAACTAAAGTCTACGAGTTCCAGAAATAAGTACCTAGTTCCTAATAGTTCTATTTTATGCAATCTTGCTTGCCGTTGCGTTGCTGCAGTTTTTTGGAGGTAGATAGGAACCTACCTACCCATAATATAGGTAGGAAGGTAGTTAGTATGAGTAGATTTAAAAACTACAACTCACCGAAATGTTATCCGAATACTTCTGTCTCCAACTTTTCCGGATTCCAACACAATCACAACACAATATAGTAGGTACCTAAATGTTGTCACCCTAGAAGTTTTCATACACTGTCACAAAAAGTTTTCGTCATGAAAATCTAACAAAATTGGAAACCGTTCGTGCGTCTCCGTCGAACGCGCGCGGCAATGTAGCTAGCCCTAAAAAAATCGCTCAACGCTGACCTTTTCCATCCCTTTCGCTCTCAAATTGATTTATTGCAGCTAGAGAGGGAAAGGTTGTGTGTGTTCTTAAAAACCTTGATCAGAGGCAAAAAATGCAGCTTTCGAAGCTCGATCGACTTGTCATTGTAGGGTAGAGCGGACTAGTAGGTAGTGCACCTCGGGTGCTAGAAACACTGATCGTCACCCATCTACCAACGTCATACAAATCGACCCACTACCTTAATCTCAAAGAGGTGGGTAGGTATGTGCAGAAGACATAGGTACACACATAAAAAAGTTTAAGATCATTTTGAAAAGTTGATATATTTTCCTTGTCCTTTTTAAATTTTCCACAGGAATTGGTTTACATATAGAAATAAAATGGTCTGTTTTTAATGTAAATGTTGTATTTTTAACATTTCGGGTGTGTTCTTTCTTACACATGAAAACCTGACTGGATTTATCAATGCCGTGAGAAATAAGCCACACGGAATTTCCTAATTGCACTGTTCACGTCGAACCATGCCTATCGTAGTTATGTAAAACGCATCGTTTTACATAACTATGATATACACTTTACTATGTTGAAAAATCTCTCAATACTGCCAATTCTGATGTTCACCAACTTAATTTAAACTATCGTTATTTTTACTGGTTGGTTTTTACGCAAGAGATTGCATGAATTTTACTCCTGTCAAATTAATTTACGTGTCGCTCTTCTGCGTTTTTCTATTAGTGTTTTGAAATCAAGCTAAACAAACTTTTTTATTCCAAAAACTAAAAATAAATAATAATACTAGGGAGAGCGTCGCGATCACTCACCCTGATGAAGACACTCGGAATAAGTCGAAACTTAGTCGGTACCTTCACCTTCACCTAAAAAATCCCGTTATTACAATGACTAAACAAACTTGTTAATGGAAAAATAAAAACTGACTAATTTGACAGCACTAAAATTGTTCCTATCTCGTTATTTTGTTAGTGTTCATTTTTACTAACACTAACAAAATAAATATATATTAGATTCGAGAGCGATAGATCAATTTAAGTAAAGTTCTTTCAACAATTGATTTCATTTGTTTTTTTTTTTCTAAAAATGAAAACTAATTAATTTTTAGAAAAAAACAATTGACAACTAACATACGATAGAGTTATTATGTTTGAAATGCGACTGTTCAATAAAACTCTCCTTAAGTATCAAGCCTACAACCAAATAAAAAAAAGTGTCGCGTTGCATATAATTTTTACTTTTAAATGATACCCGTTATGCCCAGATTATATTATTTTAATTCTTAGGGTTGCTTGGGCCCCAAAGTTCGAAACCCCCTTACAGATCAAGCCCGGTAGGGATCAGTTTTCCGCAAACTAAATCTAGTTGTAAAAATATAATTTTTGAAATTCTATTTGATAAACATAATATATTATACTAACTAGCTGTGCCACGCCCGCCCACGGCCCGCGACAGACCCACCGCGTCGCATCACGTAGCCCCTATGTATTATTCTATATTAGCTATATTACGTGAAATTTTGCGTGAAAGAGTAACTGTTTGTTACTCCTCCTGTTCCTTCCTCACAAACTTTCGCGTTTATAATATTAGTAGGATATGAATAAACATATATACATAGGTATATGCAAACGTCGGATTGTCCAAATAGACTCGAAGATCTTAACTCTGAATCTTTTGAAACACGGTGACGCAGTTAAAATAGGATTTTATAATAGGATCTAGTATCTCTGATGGGTTTCGTATCAACGATGATAGAATTAAATTAAAACAAGTTATGTAGTGCGCAGTATTTTATATTTCTAAATATATTTTGTACAAAACTAAAGCCACGAACACATTATGCACCAACATGGCGTACAACAAAGAACTTAAGATGTCTCTATTGTGAACGTTGCCTAACTTTTCGCGCGCGTCAATGATTATAAGAAAATTCGTAGCTAAGCTCTTTAATAATTATGCTTATAGAATATACGTTGTCACAATGCTAGTTAATTCTTTCAACAAACAGTCACTACTTTCAGTGTCGGTTATGTGTGTACTCTTCAACATCGTGGCATCATTGGCAACCAAAGCTTTTGTCAGAAATTTGACCCTGTCGCCATCCTGGCAGATGCCACCAACTTTGTTAACTAAATTGATAATTTGACCCTTAGATAAACTCTTGAGCGCACGTTTCGTCAAAAAGTTGAACACTTTCGAGTATTGTGTAGCATCTTTCACTTCTAAAATATCAACGTTACGTAAACTATCGTAGAGAATAACTAGGATTTCATTTTCAACGTCTTTATTGATCTTCAGCTCAACGAAATCGTTTACTTTTCCGTTTTTAGCGTAACTTTTAGCAGCGATACCTTTAGCGAGAGAGCTTATCTTCATACTGGAAAGCATGTTTTTTAAAACACTCATCACTCCTTTGAAGAGGGATTTCTCATCTTTTTCTATCCGCCTCGAAACTGAATGTAGCCATGAGATCAATCCGTAGCCTTCAGTCAGTATCTCCATCGCTCTCGGTACGGCTACTACATGACTTAGCACTGCTAATACTTTTTCCTTCGCCCTCTTATCGCTTAGCACTGAAGTGTAGAAATCCATCATCATTTTCAAACACATCGTCTTGAATATAACGTTCACATCAGTCATAGTTTTGGTACCATCTTTGATTACATCCAAAACCCATATTCTTCTTTCGTTCGATTCGACGTCGCTATCGTGGAATAAGCTAAGGAAATCGGGAACCACCGTCAAATCTACAAACTGTTTCGCGATTAGGAAGTTGTTTACGGGCTTGTAAAGTGGGTCGAACGGCGCTGTAGATACCATGAGACCTCTCGCCAAGTATAAGGCATCGATGGACGGTATTCGAGGGTTCTTTTCGTGTTTCAAGTCAGAAAGGTTATGGTCTGCGTTGTTCTGTGCTGCAGAAACGCTTTGCCTCAGGGTGTTTATGAAATCGTTAAGGAATAACTTGTCGTTTTTGTGTCTCCTGAAAAAAGAAAACATGGTGAGGTCCGTGGGCTAGACACAAATGTCTCAAAGAATCAAATTAATAAAACAATACTCACGTTTCAGTTTCCAGCAGTAGACAGAATCTATGTAGGACGTGGTAGGCCGCCGCCCTCATCGCCGCACAGTGCGAGCTGAGCGCCATCACCGGAATCGACAGCACCCCAGTCCTCAGCATCTTGAAACACGACGCCACAGACCCCGGCGCTAGAAGATGGCTCAGCAATGGAAAAAGGAACACGGGATCGTATATTCCTGCATCATCTTCAACGTGTGAAACTGTCGATACATCAATGAGTTTCAGATCTTCCATCGCTTGATGATACTTCCCTTTTACAGCTAAAGCTTTGATAGCACCTTCTGTGTCTTTGATTACGCTATGCTTGAACGCACCATCTTTGCTCATGAATTCAATTATATTCATAACAGAATTTGAATCAAAATCGTCTATATTAGAAGGTAGCTCGTAGTGATAGTCCAACTTTTGCAAGACAGGGAAGTTCCTTACAGTCCTTTCAATTATTTCCTTTTCAAATAAGTTTAAGATCTGATTTGCGGTCGGATGTCCCCAAAGTGAGGAGGACCTATTCTTGCGAACGGCATAATAGTTCGCGCCAGAGTCGCCCCAGACGTAAGGCTTATATTCGTTAACCGGTAGACCGTTGGTTTCGTAGTAGTACAGAATTGCCAAGATGAGCCTGTCACACGGACTTCTTGTAGCGTGGTAAGAACTCAAGTATACAGGTATCTGTTGTGCCTTCATAACCGATTTGTTGTTGAGAATTAGCGTGTAGAGGAACTCGATAAGTCGTGATTTTATGTCTGAACTGTGATAACTGAGCATTACGTTGAGGAACTCTGAATGGGAGGTAATCATATCGAAAAGAGTGCCGATGTCTTCATGATTATCTGAATAGAGGAACCTCACTAAATTTGTCAATAGGCACAGCAGTTGAGGACCTACGGTATTGTTTTGATTCAATGTTTTCACTTTTAAAGAATCTTTTAGCACTGCTTTGCAGAAACTCTGCCAAATAGCACTTTCGGTGACTTTCTTGAAGTCATCTTTTTGTTCAACACTGATTCCCATACTTTTACTCAACTTCACAACAACAAACATGTTTTTTATGATTTCATTCACAACATCGGTTTCTTTTCCCTCTTTTAATGCCACAGAAATAATGTGCAACATGGATAAAAAGTAATTAGTGAGATGGTCCTTTTTTAACTTATCAGAAGAGTATAGTTTCAAAAATATACTCTGGAAAAGATGAACATGGCTCGGTTCCACAGATTCGAACTTGTGGCTCTTAGCGAATATCTTCTCACATTCTTGTAAGTCCATACATTCAAGAACTAGCTTCCTTATGAATTTAGAATTGGAAATGTAAACTTGTCCTGCCTTGTGTGGCTTCTCTAACATCTTGTTAATGTTTGATTTGTACTCGTTGTAGATAGTAGATAGAAAATCTTTATTCTCCAGTAGAAACTGATTGTGATTAATAACTGCATTCCCTAACGGTAAAGTCAACTCCCTGTGGGCTAATATTTCAGGCTTCGCTATTTGCTCTTTGAGTGTGTTAGATAATTTTATGTTATTCTTCAGCAAAACAGATGCTAGCTGTGGTGTGGATTTCCTTACGATGTTTGCTTCAAAGAATTTTTTGAAGAGTTCATCTGATACATTCTTCACTTGATGTGGTTTGTGTTCGAAATATTCCGTCAATGACATTTCCAGTAGCGTCAGATTTGCATTTATTTCTTTGTTTATTAGTAGCTCCGTGTACAGCTTGATGCATTTTCGTAGCGTCTGCGACTGAAGCTCTAAATTTACCGATTTTGAATATTTATCGATTAAGTATCGTAGCAACTCTAGAACTAAACTTGGTTCTTTATCATGCTTCACACAGTTGGTCACTTCAGCACCAAATATCAGATTGAATACGCGTAAATCATCTTCTACAGCCAATCCTACAATTTCTAATACCTTCATTGTATATTCACTGTTCACTTCTTTTCCCTTTTTTATCTTCACGAACCCTTTCACTATCTCATTGTAATTCTTCTGCTGATAAGATTTTAGCAACTTATGTTTCTTGTTCAAGTAATTTATTATATCTTTGTGTTCTGTGATAACTTTCAAAAGGAACTGTGTTGCTAGGAGAGTTGATTCACCTTTGTTTTGATCTAAACATTTGTATGTCTTTAGAACGTGAGGATTTTTAAACAGATTCAAGATGATTGTTCTGCAAACATCGACCATATGCCGTTTCCTACCAATAGCTATGACACACTGTATGTAATCAGTAACTTTCTGCTGCTGCTCTTGTTTTAGCAATCCCATATCTGTCAATCTGACCGTGCAGAATATTAGGTACTTCGCCCAAGTTAACAGCTCTGAACTATCTATACTCTTGTCCGAATCCAACTTGTAAGCAACATCGTTTATCATGAAATCTTTTTCTTCAATATCCACTACTTTGATAAACGGGAAGACCTCTTGTAGTGTAAGTTGATCGTTATCAATAACAGATTTTGAAATGTTTTTCAAAATGGCGTCGTTGCCTAAGATAGTATCCGGCAACGACACAGGCTCGCCTATCCAGCTGGCTACGTAATTTCTAGCTTCAAGTTTCGAGTCTCCGATGAGTACCTCGGTCAGTTCTGGCGAGTAGTTACTATGGAGCAGGTTAGCGATGTATAATGATAAGAAATGTTTCAAGCTCTTCTTTTTTTCTTTGTTCTGTTGAATGTACTGCATGCAGCCGACTATGAACGGAGAAGGTACTTTGTTCTCTAGAAACACACTGTCTTCTGTCTGGCGGTTTTCCATTAGATCATTAAACAGCTTATCCAGGGATGAAGCGGCATTTTCATCAGATATTTCAAAATTTACTAGCTGAATCCTAACATACTCTGTAAGTTCTTTTATGTTCTCTAATACGTACTGGATGATTTCACCGACTAAAGACGGTGGATTGATTTTAGAACTGCGCAGTGTGTACAGAATTAAGTGGATTTCGTCTTCGTCTGCTTCGAAAATAACCGTATTGCGGAAAAATGTTCGTAAGGTCTCTTTCGCTTCGAGCCAAGTGTATTCATCGTCGCTCATGTAGACATCTAACATTATCAAAAAAAGTTCCTTGAACATAGGGTTCTTCAACGATATTGCCGAGTTATCTAAAGTCAGCCACAGCGATACCACTTTGAATTTCAAAACCGATACTGGACCATCAGAGAGCGTCACGGCGTAATCTAGAATCTTTTTCATGTCGATATTCCCTTCCAAAGTCTCGAAAAATGACGGATGTATGTCGTTATACAGTAAAAGTAGATCGACAAGAGATATCAGAGCATCAGTTTTGGTTACTTTCGGTAGCTTGTAGTCCTGTGACTCGACTGCTTCCTTCTGATCAATAATTACACTGTCAATCAAAGCTACGATCACGCCAGGCGCAGGTAAATGCTTTGGGAAAAAATATTCCAATCTATTCCTCAGTTCAGATATCTGAGACAAAGTTTCTTGCTGTTCAAGAATATGCATATACCCCTGAAGACTTTGCAGCATCTTTACTAACACCTTGATACAGTAGAGAGAGATAGTCTGGTCTGTCCCTATGCTTGTTTGTATGTACTTTAGTAATGGCACTGGTAAGGTTATAAATCGGACGAAATTGGCTACTTGCGATGGGCTTAGGCTAGCTGCTCTTGATAGGACATCTTCAGGTTTTATTTTGTCTAACAGTTTGACAATGAAGATTGTTGTTCGTTCCCAAATACGAGTGTGTTGAGGCTCGAAACTCTTCTCAATCACAGAAATTATCGCTCGGTGTAAATCAGGGCATTTGTAAATGATCTGAAGGACGACGTCATTCTGAGTCTCGTTTTCCCATGGCCTATTCAAACTGAGCAATGCTTTGTATAGATTTGGATTTTTATTCAAATCTGTCGTTCCTAATGTGTGATCAATGAAGTACAGGCCGATTTTGTGGTTTGTGAACAATGTGAGCAGTATATCCGATAGGAGGATGGTAATATCCGCTCGTGTTTCATTTCTCACTTCATATGACACATCGGATGGACCTTTCCAAGAGAATAACTTAAACATCCAATGTAACACACTTTGGCTAAATGTAACCAGCTTTAAGCTTTTGGAGATAAAAGTATTGTCAACTACATTCTTTTTAAGGATGTTCAAAAACATCAAAACTGATTCAGCATCGTCTTCCATAAGTCCAGGCAAAACTAGACCAATCAATCCCGACTTTTCTAGTAGTGCTTTTATGAGAGGCAGGTGACCATCTAGGAGAAACGACGTCATGAATAGAACAAAAGCATTTCTGACGTTATCTTTGTCTTTGTGGTTTGTATTCTCTACAATGTGTTTAAGTTTTTTGGGTGATAACGGAGCCTGGTTAAGTACTTCAATTCCCAAGTCGGAGTTCAGTGTGACCATTGATGTCAGGAGTTTAAGGACTATTTTCCTGTGTCGCGGCCCAGAGTTTTCGCTGATCATTATTTCTAGTGTTGTCATGAAATTATTTAGGAAATACCGACTGGCTTCCTCAGTTATTGCAATCATGTGGAGCAGTGATGACTGTACCTTGAGGATGATCAGATGGAACAGGTGGAAGGCTGGAGTTGCGAGGGTGAGGTTTTTCTTGTTACTGGAGTCAATTTGCTGGAGGATCTCATGGGAGTTGCCTCCGCTGTTGAGGTACTCCAGGATGTAGTCCACATCGCTGTCAGGGTTCAGGCAAACTTGTAGGAATTGGGTGAGTACTGTAATTGACAGAAATGGACTTCATTAATAGGATGTCATATAAATTCTCTAAGATGTTTATGAGATTTTAATAAGTATTATGATGATACTTAAACTGGATGGGATGAGGAAAGCCATCACATGAATTTACATTAAAAAAAGCACAAGGGTTGGTAGGGGCGGACTTCCCCGTTCCAACGGTACCATTCCCAATGTTTGGAAGTTTTTTTTTCATATTTAAACATTTTAAGGTTAAGTATTGAAAAATTAAATGTACTGGAGTTGGAGGGTAGTTTTGTTAGTTTTTAAGGCAAGAAATCATAAAAAGATGGTCATTACTAAAGCCGAATATACTGTGCTTTTAATGAATTTATTTTTCTATTTTTTTATTCTTTGTGGAAATTAGGGGTATACAAAGATTACACACATTTGAATTATTTAGTACTTAAAATACAAAATTTAAAAACATTATTTCTCTGAAACTATTAAATTCAAACTTTGTGGAGTACTGTACTGTTGGAGTATGAGGGAGTCCACCCCATCCACACCTTACACTTTTTTTAAATCTAAATTAGTGTGGCGGCTTTCTAAATCCCAAACCATTAATCTTTATAGGTATTATTGATAAATAAATATATTGAACATATAAATTAGTATTACTTGGGGTAATTTGGATACTGCTGGATAAGCCAAAAGTTTGCATGCTCAGCCAAGAGGATAATATTCCTCCAAAGTCTAACAACTAACTTAAGGTGACTTAGCATAGCTACATCCAGCATATTAGCCAGACAGCTGGTCTGCTGAAGGAGGGGCTCATGAATGTCAAACAACTGTTCAAATTCTTAACCATTGAGCTTATAAGCATGGGTTATAAAGATTTAAAAAAGTTGTTTAGTTAAATAGTGTTTTGTTTCCTTCTGTTGAATTTAAAATGACACATAAATAGAAAGGCACAAAATAGATAGATAAAAAATACTAATAAATAATATTGCGGCTTAGATAAATACTACAATGTCTACTCTCACTAGAGATGTTAACAATCTCTAGTGCAAGTAGACTAGTGTTTAGTTAACCAAAATCTGTGTATGTATTGCCTATAGTAATGAATGGGTTTCAATACAGATTTAACTCTCAGATAGACTAAATCTAGAGAAACTTTTCGGTTGACCATAGCAGAATAAAAATCAAGTCAGGCCGGGTGGTTTACGCACAAAAATGTACCAAGAGGTTAGACTAAATTATAAATGATTAGGGTCTTTAGAATTGCAAAACACATCAGAACTTACCCATAGTCTGTCCCTGTTTCCCCGCAATCTCTTTCCGAAACTGTTTTACATCAAAAGCACCGCGCAGGGGCCTTTTTTCCACGTTTTCTAATTTGGTTCCATTTTGAATTGGTTCATCCTCATGCTCCACTGCAACAGTAGTATTCTGTTTTGATTTCTTCAAAGCACCCTCTTCATCATTTTCATACTTGCGTTTGCCCATTTTCTGCCATAAAAATCAAAAAAATATTTTTAACACGTGAGTTTGTTTTGATAGATTTTTCTTTTGGATTTTATGTCATTTTCATTTGACAAATTTGACATAACATTGACACTTGACAGTTAATACAACATTTTCAATCTGACCGAAAATTAAAGAAAATAACATCGATCAAACGCAAACCGACAGAAATAGTGACAATTAGCCATAGAAGCCATAATTAAGAAGTAGAATTGGTTTTTTTAAGCACTTTACATAACAGTTGACGCATTTTACCACAAAGCCAATAGTACTTTTATTTACTGGAATTGAGTAAGAGCCCTGTTGAACTGACGTGGTGGCCGCTGGCGATCAATACATTCACATTCACACGAACTTTGACAACCAATTCCCTTTGAACGCCACCGCCACCGGGTCAGTTTGACCGGAACACCCTTTCAGAATTATGTAGGTACATACATAGGTAAGTACCTACATCTGCTGTTATATTATATAATTTTAATATTGTGACCTTTGTTAATGATGGCTTCAGACTGTCATCCATCTCTCCAACTGATTGTCCAACATCCGGTGTATGGAAGGGTGGTATATACGAGAACTATAATGTACACTAAAATAAAAACAAGTACTATCGACATTATTCGAAACTTAGTAGGCGCCTTCGCCGATAGTACGGTACATCCGTGAATAACACGAGTTTTTTAGACACAGGTGTAGTGTAGCCCTAGCATTAAATAAACTAAAACAATATAAGTAATATAAAACAATGTTCTACAATAATTTATTACTTATGTATGTGTCATATCCAATACGTAACGTACTTATTCATGTTCAAAACATTAATGGTCTAAGATCCGGTATAAGAAATACTATTCCTCAAGTTATTTAATCGAATTAGATATCAAATGAAAGCTTATTTTATTCCGAATACAACAGTATTACGTTGCCTTATCAAAAAGTTTGTTGAATCCATGGTTGCCTAGATCTAAGATATTAAATTTTCTGTGCGAGCGTTGAAAGTGACAGAGAAGCGTTGCGCGCGATATTCCACTTGACGGACAAAGTTGCAGCGAGTTCTTTTTGAAGATTTCTCCGATAGTGTAAATATTAACTACGATATCTATATTTTTTCATTCATTCAATTATCAGCGGAAATACATAGATATGAAATAATAAGTTTTTCCGTTCAAAACGTAAGTACGTCAAAAGGATTTTTTTCCGATCGTGTAAGCGCGGATTAAATACTGGTAAAAGTCAAATAAAATAATACATTTTTTTTAGCTTGGCAACCGATTTGCGATGTATCAATCTATCCATTATTTAGCATATATTCTTTATCATCACTAAATAACAGATGAGGGTATATATTTCTTATACCAGATCTCCCACTATAATGTGTTGTACCTGTTTGAGAAATTAGTCAAATAAAAATCAATTCGAAAAATATTTTTTATTTACGTTTTATACTGGAGATACCTACAGTTTATTAGCAATCATAGTAGCTTTATTTTACATATAGGCACCTTTAGTAAAACGCTGCTTTGGTAACAAACAAAACTAAAAATTATCGAAATTAAATGCACTGCGATCCAAATAGACCACATGAAATGCTAAATTAATATACAAATAGTAACATATTTTGTATGACTCAATACAAAAACAAAAATCTTAATTATTTAAAAATAAACTGAAATCTGTATGAACCTGTAAGAACTATGTAAGTTCTTTAGTTTAATTTTGTTCTCTTCTGTCGACAAAATAGTTAGCTTGATAATACGTTTATTATTATATCTATGGCACTACTAAACTGTTTTTGACAGTTGTTGGCGGATCAAAAACAAACATGGCAATATTTTTATCTGTAATTCGGACTGTTACCAAGAGATGGCGCCGATACAATCAGTCTATCATATGCACTTAAGTAATCTAACAACAAAAGTGCTAAACTGATTTGTAATAAATTTTAAGAACTTAAATAGCAAAACATGTCATGTCACAATTAAGTAAAAAAAAATGCTGGATATTTTTCACTGAGCATTATCTAGCCCCAAACTGAGCTTGTATTATAGGAACTACACGACTTATAAATACATACTAAGTACATACATAGAAAACACCCATATCCGAGACAAATATTTTCAGGTCATACAAACATTTGTCCCGCGACGGCTATCGAACCCGCAACACTCTGTGCCTCAGACGGGCCTTCGCCCACTGCGCCACAGAGGTTGTCTGACAAATTAAGTAAAATATTAGTCATGTTAATCAAATTGTAAAAAAATCTGACCAATTAGAATAAAAACAAACCCAACGAAAATATTATCAAATTCTAAAAAATAAGGGCTAGTTAAATTAGACGATGTCATGTAACCTTTTACCATGTGTTTGTCATGTTAACCGATGTATGTTCCTTATCTGACGACATAATATGGCTGAACACAGCCTTTAGTCTCTTCCTCACATGTGTAATTTCTAATAAGACAGTAATAAAAACAAAAGACCTAAAACAACACTGGCTAATCTACTATTTAAAAATCTTTATTAGTAAGGCACATAGTACACACATACAAGTAGGTAGTTCAATGTTAAAACCGGGGGGTTAGCACGAGGTTTAACCATGGTGCTGGTAACCTATCTTCTCTGTCCTTCTTATACCTCGAGAACATTATCATGCTGCCTCGCGACGATCCTGTCTTCGAAGTCGGGCGCCAGCTCGCGGATCCTGCTTAGAAGGATCTCCGCCAGATTCTGTTGCGGATCTTCATCTGTAATACAAATTAAAGTCTTTAATATATTTTTTTTTTTGTTAAAATGGTATATTTATTCATACAACTATGTACAAGTAGGTATATACAAAAATACAGATGAAACAGCTAGCTTCCTAAAGACCGTTGCAAACAATCTATAGATAGCTCAACTGATCCAGATCACTACCAGGCGGAAGCGTTCCCAAAATAATGGTTGCATTGCTACGCTGAATGGCAATGCTAAAATATTAAATACATCAACAGAAATAATTATAACATTCTGCTGAGAAAAAGCCTGTTTTGGCATGCGGTGCTGAAAGGATTCACTTTACATCAGACAATAGCAACGGTCATAATAATAATAATAATAATAATGCTGGGCATTTTCCACACAGCATCATCTAGCCCCAAACTAAGCATAACTTGTATTATGGAAACTTCATGACTGATATACTACTTATATACTGTTTTTGTAAATACATACATGTTATATACAGAAAACACCTAGACCCGAGACAAATATTTGCAAATCATACAAACATTTGTACCGCGGCGGGAATCGAACCAGCAACCTTCTGCGTGCCAGGCGGGCCTTCACCCACTGCGCCACAGAGGTCGTCGTTACAGCCGGTTAGCCGGTTTTCCATTAAAAACGTAATTATTGATAGTGAAAGTTTCACTATCAATAATTATCAATACTATCGATACCCCGACTTCTGATCCGGAGGCCGTGGGTTCGAACCCGGTCGGCACCAATGGATTTTTCCATTCGAAAATTTATGTGCGCATTAACACGTGCTCAAAACGGTGAAGGAAAACATCGTGAGGAAACCGGCGGCATGCCCTAGAACCAAAAATTCGAAGGCATGTGCCAACAGTTAGTGTTCCAATAAGCGGCGATGGGCTTGCAACCTGTCACGTGGAATGCTTACTTACTTGCAAAACGCGGGCATGTACCAAATGTAATGTTTGGACGTGCCTCTGACTACCCCCTACTTGGTATCCTCAAAGATCTACTCACTGAGTATGTATCTGAGGATGTCCTCTATGGGGAAGACAGTCGTGAGCGTGTTTGTTTGTTTTTTGTTTGAAAATTTAAAAATACTAATAGCCAGTTAATATGTTCAGTGTTAGTAGAGTTTCTTGTGATAGAGCTTGTCCGGGGAAGTACTGCCAATATACTTATTTCTGCAGCCAAGCAGTAATGCTCGCATTGCTGTGTTCCGGTTTGAAGGTACCGGTGTAATTACAGTCACAAGCGTCCGTAGGTTACGGTAACGTACAAACTGTCACTCACTGTCATAGTAGATGAGTTCGCATTTCCCACGGCACCGCGGACTCTTGTCTATGATGGAGCGCAGCGTGCCGCAGAAATCAGACACCACCGCGCTCACGTCGATATCCGCCAACTCTGCAACCGACAAATACAACATTTTAATATCACAAAACTACAACTAAGCCACGAGAGCGTTACCACTTTAGAAACCAAAAGTGTTCTTTATTACGAACTATGAAGTACTCCAACGATTTATAGATTGACGAGGTCCGTGGAGGGTGTGCAGTGTGTTGTAGTGACCTTGGTAGAGGGTGCGGTTGTTGATGAGCTGGTGGAGGGTGTGCAGTGTGTTGTAGTGACCTTGGTAGAGGGTGCGGTTGTTGATGAGCTGGTGGAGGGTGTGCAGTGTGTTGTAGTGACCTTGGTAGAGGGTGCGGTTGTTGATGAGCTGGTGGAGGGTGTGCAGTGTGTTGTAGTGACCTTGGTAGAGGGTGCGGTTGTTGATGAGCTGGTGGAGGGTGTGCAGTGTGTTGTAGTGACCTTGGTAGAGGGTGCGGTTATTGATGAGCTGGTGGAGGGTGTGCAGTGTGTTGTAGTGACCTTGGTAGAGGGTGCGGTTGTTGATGAGCTGGTGGAGGGTGTGCAGTGTGTTGTAGTGACCTTGGTAGAGGGTGCGGTTGTTGATGAGCTGGTGGAGGGTGTGCAGTGTGTTGTAGTGACCTTGGTAGAGGGTGCGGTTGTTGATGAGCTGGTGGAGGGTGTGCAGTGTGTTGTAGTGACCTTGGTAGAGGGTGCGGTTGTTGATGAGCTGGTGGAGGGTGTGCAGTGTGTTGTAGTGACCTTGGTAGAGGGTGCGGTTGTTGATGAGCTGGTGGAGGGTGTGCAGTGTGTTGTAGTGACCTTGGTAGAGGGTGCGGTTGTTGATGAGCTGGTGGAGGGTGTGCAGTGTGTTGTAGTGACCTTGGTAGAGGGTGCGGTTGTTGATGAGCTGGTGGACCTTGGTAGAGGGTGCGGTTGTTGATGAGCTGGTGGAGGGTGTGCAGTGTGTTGTAGTGACCTTGGTAGAGGGTGCGGTTGTTGATGACCTGGTGGAGGGTGTGCAGCGGCGTAGCGCACTCGGCAGCGAGGCAGACGGGCGGCCCTCGCGGGCGGTACACCTTGTACGCGGTGTTGCGGTAGATGCGGTTCTTCACGCCGGCTACACTCTTCGTCACATCCTTCAGGGCCTGCTCACACAAAAACATACATAACTTATGTCACAGAATACGTGAACTTTCCCAAAAGGCTATACCTATATTTTTATGACTGTGTAACTTAAGGTTTATTATTATGTTATTTATATTTAGCGGCGATGGGCTTGCAACCTGTCACGTGGAATGCTTACTACTTGCAAAACGCGGGCATGTACCAAATGTAATGTTTGGACGTGCCTCTGACTACCCCCTACCCCCTCAAAGATCTACTCACTGAGTATGTATCCGAGGATGCCCACCATGGGGAAGACAGTCGTGAGCGTGTTTGTTTTTGTTTTGTTTATATTTAGATGTCCACTGCTGGCTTTAAAGCAGCCATTTGCATGCCCTAGATCAAGGCAAAACATTTCTGGTGCTTACCAATTATAATAACCTACATCTTTGTGACCCATGTTTGCAAATTTATTTTATTTTATTCGGAAAACTTTATTTTTCATGAAGGGGCAGCATGTGATGCCTTATACATCTCGCCTTATAATTAGTGCCATAAACATTGCACTTACACTGAAGAAACCTCATAAACTTACGTTGAATTAATTCAAGCCTTTTGATGTAAATATCATATTGTGGGTTCCACACCTGAGAACAATATTCAAGGGTGCTACGAACGTACGAACAGTAGATAATTTGGGTGATTTTAATATTAGTAAACTGAGAGCAAGATATTTTAATGAATCCCATTGCTCTATTTGCTTTTTAGCAATGTAGTATATGTGCTTCTCAAATGACAATTATGAGTCATGAATCACACTTAGATCTCGTATTTCGTCTAAATGCATTAACTTACATATTTTAAGTGTATAATTGTACTGGGTTACGTTAATTTTACTAGTGAAAGTAATGGTGTGACATTTAGAGACGTTGAGGTCTAGGTTATTTCGTTGACAGTACTCCTCAAATCTACCAAGATCTTGTTGTAATAGGATACAGTCATCGGATGTATTGATCTGTTTAAATATCTTCATGTCGTTAGTGTACAATAGAAAATGTGAGTGTAAAAAGCAATAGTAGATATCATTGATGAAAATGTTAAACAGCAGAGGTCCAAGTAATGATCCTTGGAGAACTCCCGAAGGAACAATATGCCATGTAGTTGAATAACCATTCCATGCGACAGCTTGAGAACTATTCATTATGTAGGTTGTAGGTGGTAAACCACCTAAACAAATTACCATGTATTCCAGAGGCTAAAAGCTTTTGCAGGAGTATATTACGGTCTAATCGATCAAATGCCTTGTTGTAATCAGTAAAATAGAATCGACCTTTCCACCTGCATCCATACTTGCAGTTGTGAAGTCTATGAACGATAGCAAGTTAGATGTGGTTGATCGATTCCTAAGGAAACCATGTTGTTCTGAAATAAAGGTGTTCGTTCGACAGAGTGCTAAAGGCCTGGGTATAAAGGAGTCGCTCCAGTATTTTTGCAAAGAGACATGACTTAGATATAGGCCTGAAGTTTTTTACTTCTCCTTTGATACCACTTTTGTGTACTGGTGTGATAAATGCGGATTTCCATATAGCAGGCGCGTTGCCTTCTTTAATAGAGCGCTGAAATAACAATGTAATTGGCTTAGTAAGTTCCCTAGCACAGTTTACTATAAATAACGGCGAGATATGATCTGGACCAGCTCCTTTGGTTAGATCTAGTGATTTAAGAAGTCTATAAACCGAACTAGAATTAATTTCAATTTCACTTATAGTATTAGTGTAGTTTGAAGAGTCAGTTTCATTACCACTCAAAGGATTATTCCTACACTGGGTCGAGGAAGAGAGAAATGTTGAGTGAAAATGTGTAGCAAAAATATTGCATAATCCTTTGGTCGTGTCAGCTGATTGCCTTTCGAAATAAATGATTTGATTTGATTGGAAGGCACAAACATAGTTTAGATTCTAGATTCTATTTTATTTTGACGACCTCTGTGGCGCAGTGGGCGAAGGCCCGCCTGTGACGCAGAAGGTTGTGGGTTCGATTCCCACCGCGGGACAAATGTTGGCATATGCAAATATTTGTCTCGGGATCTGAGTGTCATATCATTTCTATGTATAATATGTATGTATTTACAAAAAAAAAGGAAAATATACGTAGTATATCAGTCATGTAGTTCCCATTACACAAGCTCTGCTTACTTTGGAGCTAGATGATGCTGTGTGAAAAATGTCCAGCATTATTTATCCCATATTTTTTTAAATACAACTAAATTGTGAAACGAGTATCAGGCCCACCTGTTGGTAAGCGGTACCATAGCCTATGGACTCTTGCAACACCAGAGGTATCACTCGCGCTTTGTCCGAGACGTAACGGGTGAAGTCTCATGTGCCTGTAATTTAATCGGCAACCACCCCTTTGGAACACAGCAATGCGAGCATTGCTGCTTGGCGGCAGGAATAGTGGTATGGTGGTAGTACATCCCCGGACGAGCTCTTTCACAAGGAGCTCTACTACTTCTTCAATACTCATACATCATCATTTTTTTTTTGTTAATAATAACATTTATTCATACAACTATTTAGAAGTAGGTATATACAAAAAATACAGATGAAACAGATAGCTATCTAAAGACCGTTGCAAACGATCTATAGATAGCTCAACTGATCCAGATCACTACCAGGCGATATTAAAATTCATATTAATATTAATATTCATCATATTCACTTAAAATAAACTTTGTGCTAATATTCCCTACGATGCACATCCTCAGATACGTAATCAGTGCGTAGATCTTTGAGGATACCATGTTTGGGCGTGCCTTTCACTACTCCCTACTAGTAGTGAAAGGCACGCCCAAACATTAAATTCGGCACATGCCCGCATTTTGCAAGTAGTTATCATTCCACGTGACGGGTTGCAAGCTGTCAACAACAGCTAAGCTAACATAGGCTTTTGAGGTTAGTGCCAAAACAATATTGGTCCTTTTGTGGCAATTTCAAAGACCTCTAGAGTCGGGTTACAACAAATATAGTTGTTAGCTCACACTAATGGCCTCCAGATATGGTCCATCGACGTCCCTCTTATTGAACTCTTTGAGATCCGGCGGGCAGTACAGGTTCTTGGTGATGATGATGAAGAGCTTCTTCACGGGGAACAGGACTCCCTGCCTGTCTTCCAGATCCCTTATGTTCTCCTCGAACCCCACGAACCTGTTAAGTTTCATTTATGTAATAGTCTCCTCTTCAAAACAGACAATATCATATTTTTATTTGTGTTTAATAAAAAAATCACTTTCGAAATAAATTAAATGTAAATCAGACACGTCCAATCCAGCTTGTTTTGAACGAGATTCGGCTAGTAGCCGACTGAGACGTAAAAGGTGCGGGTTCGATTCCCGCTGCGGGAAAAATGATTGTATAATCTGCATTTATATAGGTATGTTGGGTGTTTTTATACATTTATATTACCCTCTGCCCACGTATTCGCCCGCGTACTTGCATAAAAAGTAGCTCACGCAAAAAAACGCATTCTCTCAACCGTTTTTTCGTGGACTTACGTTGCAAAATTGGTCTCAATGAAAAACTCTTTTTTTTACGGCATAATATACTTATACTTTAAAGGTACAGAATTGGTGAAAGAAGTTTTTGAAATCGGATGAATAGACTACATACAAACTTTACCTCTTCGTAATATATGTTATGAGGAGGGAAGAATGTCACATTACGAGAAGAGTGTTAAATATGAATGTGGATGGAAATAAAAGCAGAGAAATATAGGCCAAAGAAAAGATGGATGGATTGTGTGAAGGATGACATGGTTAAGAAAGGTATGAGTACAGAGATGACGACTGATAGAGGAGAGTGGAAGAAGAATACATGTTCTGCCGACCACACGTAATGTGGGATAAGGACAAGAAGATGATGCTAATATTAGTATAGATAGTACAGAATAAAAATCCTTACTTAGCTCCGTCTGAAGGTATTATGTGGATCAGATAACCCTCGAAGAAGGAACACGCCATGCCGACTCCATAGTTGATGGAAGGGTTGGATGACTGAAATTAATTAACACAAGCTAAAGTATCTAATTAATGATTAAACGAACTTACCTGAAGTGAAGATGGTGTTGTTTGGTACATGATTTTGTAAACAAGAAAATTAAAAACGAATAAATTAATATCCCCCATAATGAATGATTAGTAGGGGGGGGGGGCACTAGGTCTATATCCAGCTGTATTTGTAGGGTAACAGTGATATCCTGTAGGATATAAAAAAAATATCCTTGAAATAATCATACTCACAGAGTATGTATCTGAGGATGTCCATCATGGGGAAATGTCGTGAGCGTGTTTGTTTAAACATCCAACAAACACATACAGGAACTACGAGTGCCGTGGTACCACAACACTGAAACAAATATCTGCAGAACTTACAAACATTTGTCCCGCAATGGGAATCGAACCCGCACCTCTTGCCTTGCACCCCGGCTACTCGCCCGCCTTGGCATCGAGGTCGTATGTTATAGCAAACCACAAAGTTTTTTTATATCGTGTCTAAACAAACTTTTTTTTTTTATTTTTTTTTTTCCTATGATTTCACGCAGCTAAGGATAGCTTCCAATGACCTCACCATTTCCGGGTAGTTGACCGCAACGTACGCGAGTCCCACGTAGACAAAGTCCTCCCCGAAGAGACTCTCCCGCCAGTAGACCAGATAGGCCACAGCCGCGAGGTATACTAACGCGTAGTTTTTCGTATCACGAGCTGTCTTTTGTAGGTTCAAGTGACCCGTCGCTTGGTACACGTGCAACAGTTGGCACAGGTGAGGAATGCACTTGATGGTTAGCAGGTATATGAGGTAACGGGCTGGAAAAACGAAGATAATACTAACTTTAATCCAATTTATCGAGAGTATTTGATGGTCTAGTGGGCGGTACACCGACTTCCAAACCGGAGTTCATGGGTTCGAATTCTTTATACAGACGTAGACCGGATTAATCCGGTCTACGTCTGTATAAAGACGGATCTTTTTGACTGCGTATGCCGCAGAACTAAGTCTCTTCGATAACTTATCAATGTGAGGGACCCATTGAAGCATATTATCCACAAGAGGCAACTCTTCATCTTTGATTTTGATATTTGCGTTAACTTGTGTAACATTAGGTAGTATAAATCTAATACACTTTGTTTTCTTTTCATTTAGGAGAAGATTGTTTACATTGAACCATTTTTTTTTCGTCGTGCACCAGTGGACTTTTCTATACGAAAAATGTATGAGCTCAGAACAGTCAGGGCATGCCAGTGAGGAAACAGGCATGCCCTAGAACCAAAAATTCGAAGGCTTATCATTGTGCCATTAGGCCCGCTTTGTTTATTTGTAAATACATACATATTATGTCTCAAGCGGGCTTCCACTGTGTTATGGTACGGTGACCTCTATGGAGGTCGTCGAAGTTATCTTCAAACAAAACCTTATTGTAAACTTAAACAAAGGGGTTTTAACTCAAATACCTATACCAAGTTAGTACTTAGTTGTTCGACCTACCGATAGGTAAGTTAAATATTTTACGAGAAAATATTACGTGTCGTAAATTGATTTGGTCTTGGGCACAAAGGCACGTATTGAAGCTCAATTAAACAACAAACGGTAGTAGGTAAAGTACTAATTTTTATATTTTTTTAAAAGTAGGATCATTTGACAAAGCAAAATAAATAAAATTAATTATTTAGTCAACTCATCCCGTGGGATGAGTTAAGAGCGGGATCAGCTGACTAAAGAGCCAGAAAAAAGCTCCATAAAATTTGCAACACTAGCCATCATCATCGACTGGGTTTTTAGTTTTTGAGGATGGATGCATGGATGGATGTTGTTACTCTGTCACGCATAAACTACTGAACGGATTTTGATTAAACTTTACATTTTGATTTGGCTATAAAATAA
Source organism: Perizoma affinitatum (assembly GCA_961405105.1). Taxonomy (NCBI): domain Eukaryota; kingdom Metazoa; phylum Arthropoda; class Insecta; order Lepidoptera; family Geometridae; genus Perizoma; species Perizoma affinitatum. The sequence goes on from OY560204.1 coordinate 11,563,182, forward strand.
CGATAAGTATCGTTTAATACTTATCGTTATTTTATGATGACCCATGAAACATATAGGTATGTCGGAAATATATATACCTATATGTTTCATGGGTATGCGCTTTTGTGATCAAATTGATCAATTCATTTTGATATGAACATAGTTTGAATCCTGGAGCAGGTCATACGCTACTTCTATCAACTTACCACGCGGGCGAAGCCGCGGGCAGAAGCAGAAGTGATAAATAATTGGAAACACTTACCGACAATAAGCCACTTTTGCTGGTCAAGCGTTTGTGAGGCTGAAATACAATGAAAAAATAAATAATAACTACATTTAGATACCAGTAAGCATCAATCGCCAACTAGGTACCCCTCTGGGGTTTACAGATAAAAAAAACTCTTATTTATGAGAGACTCTTGGTCAGTGGGGAACCCCCAATTCCCTCGCGTATATAAAATTATTTCACGGCGACTGGTCGAAGCGACGCGTGACCAGAGAACTGGCTCTTATTTGGGTCAACGCATTAGCATTGCCATTCAGTGTGGCAATGCAGTTAGCATTTTGGGAAAGCTTCCGTCTGATAATGATCTGGATTCGTTGACCCATCTATAGATCGTTAGTAACGGTCTTTAGATATTTAACTGTTACATCTGTATTTTTATCATATACCTACTTCTACATAGTTGTATGAATAAACCATAAATTCAATGAAAAGTATACATAGTAATTTTAAGATTTTTTCATAATAAGTTAATAAGTCAGCTACATATTTGCCTCAGAAAAATCAACAATATAAACACTTGAGTAAAAAATCTATCTTACTGTTCAAAGGTAACAAATGCAGGTAAGTAGATGAAAACATTATGGTCAAATATTAATGAAAGTCTTTTGAAACAAAGATGCAACAAAAAAAACGCAAAATATGCCTAATAAAATAAACTCACAAAATGTGGACTTGTTCAAGAGACTTAACTCGGTTATTTGAAGCGACTGATTCTGCAGGCCGCTGTTGCTATTTGTTACAGTTCAAAACAAATGATAATTGTTTGCAACCTACAATAACAGTCTCAGAGCACCCTCCAGGAAGTACAGTCAGCCAGTCAATGTAATTGACGTCGTTTTTTTCTATGTGATTATTTTGCCATAGTGAAAAATACAAGTTATGCTAGGTCTAAGTACTTGGCTATTATAAAATATATTATAATATAAACTATTAAAGGAATGCAGTGCAGACTAAAATTTTTTTCTTAGATTTTTAATTTCAACATCACATTTCTTTACGGTTGCCACAATTTTGCCAAAGTTGTGTTAAAAAATAGACAAGATTAAAAAAATAAGATGGAGATGGTGAGGAGGTTACCGAAATTTACCTGGTTTAAAATAGAGGGAGGCTTGAATAGTTTTTTAAAACTATAAGTTGATTATGTATTTGTTCTAGTTATTTAGTAGTTAATTTTTGGAAGATATTTATTGTACCTTTCAATGAGACTGACTGACCTACATTAAAATAATGTAATTCATATCTGACTGTACTTTTTATTCAAAAAATGCTTATACTGTATTCAACATAAATGAGTTGCTATCAGTTTCAAACATAACTATATCATGTAGCTGAACTACTTTGAATACAGGATGTTTGATTAACAAGTAGCTAGAAATACTTAAAATAAGTGCTTAAATAAAAAAGGTCATTTAATTACACTTAAACAAACATACCTATTCAGTACAATTTTAATAAGTAGGTAATTAAAATAGTAGGTGAGAAGGTATGTCTGTATGTAAGTAAAATTATATTATAGTCACTAAAGACTACAATGACCTTTTTACTTACATACAGACATAGATAGATAGATAGATAGATAGATAGATAGATAACACTTTATTGTACACCACATAATTCTTACAAATAACACAGAAAATTACAAGCTAATCGCGGAAGTACAATGGGCGGTCTTATCGCTTAAAGCGATCTCTTCCAGACAACCTTTGGATGGACAGGAATTGACATGCACGATAAAGGACGGTGGACATACTTAGTCATTATATTTCTTTAACTATGATTATTCTTTTCTTTTCGTTTTTTTGTCTGCATTCTGTATCTGAAGCTCAAAACAGCGATAACTGAATCCTGAGGAATCCTAGTTGTATCATATTTTTGGAATGTATATTTTATGGCAAAAATATGTTTTTTTTTTGCCAATACAGACATATTATAATATTGATGTTGCATATAAAGGCATTTTGTGCTACCATGCTACTTTGACAGCAGTCAGCACAACCAGTCTATCATAAGAGAATTCAAAATATTTTAGGGATATTTAGAAGACATTTAACACTTTAACTAACAGTTGGAATTCAAAGTGCAACAGTCACTGTTACACTGGGATTTTTGTGATGAGAAAACAATCTAGTTTTCGAATAATGGAAACCATATTGATACTAAAATTTATATAAATATTAACTTACCTACTGCAATGCCACAAACAAATAGGACCTGTATTCCATAGATGTATAATTTGTTCATTTTTCACATCACCTGAAATGGGAAACTCAGTGTAGTGAAGGTATTTACATACAAAAAAAATGTTTGATTAAACAATGCTTAAATAAATAACTTATACCTACAGGGTCCCAGTCCACAACCCAGAGACAACCACAAATTAGTCAAAGTCAAAAATCAACTGCCTGTTCCTCTGCAACCAAGCCAGGAAAACAAGGCTGGTTATTCTTTTTAATGATCCTTTTACAAAACAATGTGTTGCATTTTCTATTCCAAAAAGCTTTTATCATCTAAATTATCAGATATTTTATAGTAGGCCTTTATAAAAAGTTTTTTTTTTAAATTATAAGTATATTTTAATTTGTTAATTGACATTTTTATGTATCTCTTCGGAGTTTGTAATAAAAGCCTTGCAAACAATTTACTAACTTTATGAAGTCTACAAGTGGCAACAGAGAGTTTATCTTTATTTCTGGTATTAAGATTGTGATTAAAGCTTTTTATCTTGAATAAATTAATATTTTTGTGAACATACATCAGATTTTCATAGATGTATTGACAAGGAAATGTCAATACATCATTTATTATATATTTATTAAGGAATATTTATCTATTTAGTAAATATAATGGCATTTTAGTACTTAACAGACTAGTTAACAGCAACACAAGTCAAACTTACAGGTTTTATCAAAATAATTTATGGAATAAATACTAGCACCCCCCTTCCCATTGAATCTACGAAACTTTAAGACTTTGACCTCATCTCAACTTTTTAGTTTTGGAAAACACGCACTTGTTTCTTTAATTATAACTTTAAAGATGCCTTAATATAAAGGTTATGTTTATTTATCTAGTACGATAGGATTATTACTGGCTTGATAATTGGGTTGGGTTACCTGCACCGGTAGGCAAAATTTTAAACTAATGCCTTTATTTCAAATAGATGCTCAGTTGAGCGACTTCTCTGTGTGCTAAACCTTTTTCGCCTTGTACCTACAGGAAATAACCACTCCACGACGTTGCCTTTCATGTAGACTATGTAGGATTGCTCAACAAGGATGTTGATGCTTTCTTGTTTTATTCTTGGGGAACCACAAAAAGTACTTAATCTGTGTCCCACCGCAGAAGGAAGATTTAAATTTTGATTTGGGAGACAGACCGTATTGTACGGCCGTGGAATGCACAACCATGGAAAGCACACCCCGTCTTACAACACGCTCCGTAAAAACTAAACACATGATGGTATTGCACAGCCCTTGTAAGGCGTCCCGATTCCGTGCCAATGATATGCTGATTGTGGCGAAGGGCGCTGATGCACACAATGACGAACTATAGACGGGTTTACGCGGCGATTATGGCAGATCTTCGTTATCCTACAAGGAGCAAATTCGGGCTCGACTTGTGCGACCGGTAGCGAACGTCTAAGAGAAGTATCTCTGTAAAAAACTGACATAAATAACAAATAATACTGATACGAATAATAGCGTAAAATATTATGGCAACACAGCACTTACCCCTTGATAGAACTGGCACATGAAAACAGAGCATGAAAGTGGTTCGTATTCCACGGTGTGCTTTCCAGGGTTGTACAAAACTGGCCGTACAAGGTCAACACGTGTAGGGAATGCACACCCAGTATTATATTGGCTGTACTTTCCATGGTTGGGCATTCCATGGACTTGAAACGCCCTCTGCGTTTCAAGCGACCAATACGACATCATATTACTAGTAAAATCTAAGGAGTCCCTGTATTGTACGTCCATGGAATGCCCAACCATGGTTGCGGGTTCGATTCCCGCTGCGGGACAAATGTTTGTATGTGCAAATATTTGTCCTGGGTCTGGGTGTTTTCTATGTGTGTATGTATTTACAAAAAAAAAAGTGTATAATTAGTATATCATTTAGTTCCCATAATACAAGCTCTGCTTAGTTTGGGGCTAGGGGATGCTGTATGATCCGCCTTAAAGCCCTAATCACAGACAAAAATATTAATTTCGACATATAGCTTGGATTTTTTTGATCTGTGTAATTTATTCAGAACGGTATTAGGCTAGTGGGCGGGTTCATTTATGTAGGCAATTATAGATTATCTATAAGATTTAGAAAGCTGTCGCACAAATATGGATATAAAATCACCGGTGGTGGAAGGCGTGGATTCCGCCATTACAACGGTATCACTACCATAGTTATGAATTGAATAATTTCCGAGAAATTTATATTTAAAAAAAAAATAGGTTAAGTATTGAAAAATAAAATGTTCTGGAGTTGGAGGCTTGTTTTGCGACTTGCATGCTTAGATGGTAATTACTATATCGCGGGAGTACATATTATGAATTTATTTTAATTTTTTTTAGAGTGTTAAGCGGCAGCAAATCTTAACTCCAACCGATAATATTAAATACTTAGAAATAAACTGGACAGCTGTTTATTCGGTTCGGTGACAAAACGTATAAAACCACAAGAAAAACATAAGGCAAAAAATTACCAAATTAAAAGGTTTAGGCGAAAATTAATTATGAGAAAAGTGATTAGTGAAAGCCCACTTTAGATAATCATCCACTATTTTATAGCATCATCTGTACAAACCTTAGCGGTTTTAGGTGCTATTATTATTCAAAATTATTATTGTTATGCATTTTCAAAACGTAAAATAAATTAATAAATAAATTAAAAAAAAAAAAAAAAAAGGTACACTGCTTATGGCGAATTAAGTTCAATTTCGCTACAGATTAGTACTGTTTATGTTATCAACATTCGTACGCGTCAGCGCCGTATGTTTAGGTTTGTTTTTGTAAACCGTAGACCAGTATCTTGGTTAAAACTCTAAAATTGTCGTGAAATAGCACCGCCGTTAATATTGGTGGCTAACAATAAATACAACCGTAAATATTTCAATTTCAAATTTGTACATTTTGTTTGAGAAACGAACTTTAGTTTGCTTGTAAATAAAATTATTAACGTTGTAAAAGGTGTCTTTCTTTCATTAAATTCAACCAACATAGGCAACACCGAGTTCAGCAGTCTTTCAGAAGTTAAACGATGGTTGCTTGCAAGTTTTTCCAACAAGGCACCTGCCGCTATGGACAGAATTGTAGATTTGACCATATTTACGCCTCCAAATTTTCGTACCATGGTGAGTGTTGTTACATTCTTTTTATCTTCCGGCTTCCTGAGCGCATAAAGTTCCTACAATTATTTTGTCCTCAAGCAGTCTTGATATCTTCGGTATGGCGGGCGAATAGCCGGCTTAAGACGCAAGAAGTGCATGTTCGATTCCTGCTGCGATCGATCTAATATAAGCACGAATTTCAAAAATATAAGTAATGTTTGGACATGCCTCTGACTAGGGTCATAATCATATGACTACTATAGGTAATAACCTTATTACTGGAACTACAAGTGTTGTTCCATACCCACAGAGGAAATTCTTGTGTGATTATGTATTATAGTGAAATGTTTGCTGAACATAGCAAATATTTGTTCAAGGTCTTGTTGCTGTGGCACCATAGTAATCATAGTTCCTGATACATAAAATGCAGGGGATCATAGTGCGGGGTTAAGACTATATATGTGACAGTTAATAGTAATGATGTAGATAGATAGGAACAGTTAAGTAATCTGGCTAAGAGAAAAGGGCTTAAAATAATGTTTCCATGTTTTACAGACCAGCTTATCCCACATGATATCCCTGATAAAAAGTAGCCTATCTAGGTATAGTTTATGACCTAAAATAATGGTCATAAACTATACCTGTTCCAAATTAGTCCAGACATTCATGAGATTATTAGCCATAAACATTGGACTAGATGGACCTTCAGAACTTTGACATGTATAATATTAGATTTAACTTCCCCTTGCAGCCCCATCTGAGCCAACTTCAGCCACTCCAGCCGTGACCGATGAGCAGCTGGTCAACCAAGTCCAAACAGATCTGCACTCCATGATCCGAGGCGGCCAGTGGCTGCTGTCCAGCTATGCGCCGTTCAAGGAGAAGCCACCATTCCCCGGACTAACTGACTTGTCTCCCGAGGAAGCAAGGCTGTTTATTTACGAAGCTAAAGCCAACAATAATCTGGATGAAGCTGTTAGTGAGAACAAAAATCTGTAACCTAAAAATGATATCAAGCACAAGCCCACATTATGTATTTAGCATTATTTAGCAGTATTCCACATGAAAGGTTGCAAACCCATAGCTGCTAATTGGAACACTAACTGATGGCACATGCCTTCAAAGTTTTGGTTCTAGACTTTAGGAGCCAGCATGATCTAGAATCTAGGCTAGAGAATGCCAGAATCCTCACAAGGTTTTCCTTCAACAATACACAGCGAGCCACCTCATATTCCATAGTTTGTTAACATTAATTTAGATAGGAAATACATTGTGATCTCGCATAGACTGCGCTCCGGACATATTCCACTAAATAGTTTAAAATTTCTAATGAAGAAAGTAAATAATCCTAACTGTGAAGCCTGTGGAGTTAAGGAAGATGTTTACCACCTTTAGAGGAGTGTGTCCGGAGTGCATCGATGAGTGAGAGTATGGTTACGAATTTTAATTTTAACCATCTCAATATGGGCCTGTTTCAGGGCATGTTAGCTGTGCTAACCTGGAGCGCATGCTCATGCTCTACCGGTCCATATACAAGCTGGTTTATAAAAATGTTTGATGTAGTCTATGAGGATATGAGAGAACTGACATCGTCGAAAAGCGAAGGAAGTTCTAAAAAAATAAATAAAAACATTTAAGTATGGGTTAAAGCACATATAATTTCTCTGGATCTATAGTTCGGGTAACCACTAGGTCAGCATGGCTCTTGGTACTTATCCTTGCCTTTAATTTTCAGATGGCATTCATGAACAATATTTTCCAAGAAGCAAAGCAGAAATATGAATTTATACTTACAAAGAACGAGCACATAACTAAAGTCTTACGGAGTCTTTACAATGGAGAAAATGTTCCATCACCATTTGGAGCCCAGCCACAGTCTAATGCTCCATTCGGAAATAACAATGCATCTTCAGTGTTCAATAATGCGCTCCAACCCACATCTGTTTTTGCACAGAACAATACCCCATCAATATTCACACAAAATGCCTTTGCCCAGCCTGCCGACCCTGCAAAATTATTTGCCCAGGCCAGTCAAAATGCATTTCAAAGTCAGACTCCTAATGTGTTTGGTGTTCAAAGTCCTACCCAGAATGCTCCGATGCAACAACAGAGTATTTTTACACAACCTGATACAGTGACCCAATCAATCTTTAGCCAATCATCACAAAATGCTTTTGCTCAACCAGCTCCAAATGTTTTCAACACACAAAATGCTCAGAACACTGCTGCAAGCATATTTGCAAATGCATCTCAGTCTGTATTCTCATCTCAGCCCTTCAACCAACCTAATCTACCAACCAACGTCTTCCAAAAACCTATGGATCAAATTGGATTTGGTGTGGTACAAAATCAGCAGCAAATAGTGGCTAATACCGGAGTGTACAGTATAAATGAGGACATATCTCCTGAAGACATGGAAGCATTTCAAAGTGATGATTTTAAAATGGGCTTTGTTCCTGAAGTACCCCCACCACAATCTCTCTGTTTTTAATTTGTTTTATCTTAGCTCATGTCTAACTTATCTAAATATCTGCTTTTTTAACTGTGATAGATCCTCTACATTTAAGCAAAGATTTAATATAACACTTAAATGATGTAGCTTTGTATATTACCATTAAAACAACTAGGTACACTATTATTGGCCTATGTAAAACTTATTTTATTTTATTATTAATTTGAACAGTCAATTTTAATAGTAACAACTTAGGTGTTATGTTTAAAAAAGTAAAAAAATAAGTGATTGATAGCCTGACTCCGGTTATACCATAAATAAATATACTGTTTTATTTTATAAATCTTTACAGTCATTGTATTGATTCCTTCACAATTCTGCCAATGTCCGATACATGCTAGTGTCATAAACTTTAAGACATGTATGTTGAGTCTGTTTCATGAAACAAGTCTTGGTCTCTTAATCCTTTGTTTAGTGCTTAGTAAAGGACAGGGTTATAGTTAGCGACCTGCTAAGTGAGCGAGCGATTACGAATAATATAGTAAGTGTCTCAGCAAAATATTTATTTCCAACCTTATTTTCCAGTCCGTTATTAAGTTCCACAAATGTTTGTTTTGACTTGTTTCATGGAATGGACCCTATATGACTCCAGATCACAACTGGCCATTAAATTGCATTTTATATTGGAATTTTGAAGATGTCATAGAAATCCAAGCCGGTATCAACGACTAGCTTAGTTCGTCGCGTCCCTGATTCTTGTTGAAGAGGCTCATTTCGGTGCGATAGTTCATGGTTGCTAATGGTCTATCTCGCCCAGATAGATCTGCTTGTCGCTGGAGGCGGAGAGCAGCACTGGCTCGCTGCGGTGGAAGTGGACGTCGTTGACGGAACCGTGGTGTCCAGGCAGCTTGTACAGCACGCGCCGCGATGTCGTGTCCCACACGTACAGGTAGCGGTCCGACGAGCCCGCAGACACCTGGAAATACCAAAATCAAGGCAATGTCAAAATTAATTTATTCATTAAAATCACAAGGATCACTTTGAAACATCGGTTTTATCTACTACCTGTTCCTCCGCGACCAAGCCTGGAAAGAAAGGGAAGTAAACAAGGCTGTTTGTTTTTTTTAAATACTTAATCCTTTTACAAAACAACGAGTTGGAGCATTTTCAATCCCAAGAGTTTTTATCATCTAATCTAAATGATCAGATATTTATAGTTTTTTTTAATTACGTTTTTAAATTTGTTAATTGAAAAATTTTGTATATCTCTTGGGAGTTTGTTCTAAAAGTATACACTTTGCCCTTTAAACGATTTACTAACTTTATGGAGTCTACAAGTGACAACAGCGAGTTTATTTATCTTTATTTCTGGTATTAACATTGTGATTATCGCTTTTTTTCTTAAACAAATAAATATATTTGTGAACATACATCCGACGATTTAACCGACGTTTCAAGTGATCCTTGTGATTTTAATGAATAAATGAATTTTGATTTTGACTTTGAACATCAGATTTTCATAGATGTATTGACAAGGAAATGTCATTATATGTATTTCTTTAAACTTCTGACGAAGAGATTCTCTGGGTCCCATATTATACTCCTCCTTTTAACTCTCACACCTAGCTACCGTAGCGACATCTCTCACTACGTATCCGAGTTTTGATACATCATAAATTAGAGAAGTGATATAACTGTGGGCCAGAGAGGTCAACAAAGTTTTTAATTTTTTTTTCACTTCCCTGAAGTTTTAATTCAGAACAGTATTCTAGTAAAAGTTCTTCGTACCTTGGCTCCGTCGGGCGACCAGGCGCATCGCAGCAGGTTCTTCTCGAAGTTGTGCGTGTGTCCGGACATCAGCTTGACGCATCGCTCGGACGGCGCGAACGGACGGACGTCCCAGATACGCAATGTGCTGTCCATTGAGTTCGAGAGGAGATACGATCCATCGTTTGACAGCGCCATGCCTGGTCAAAGTCAAATCTCATTTATACAGGGTGTAATCGTTAAGTGTGCACAGGCGATTATTCCGTAACTATTGCAGATATCAAAAAACTTTAAACTGATATCGAAAGTACTTTACCTAATGTACGATATGAAGGTATTAATGAATTTCAAGTAGATACACGTGTAGATTAATTATCTTACCACTTCAAATTTATAATAAACCTTGTTTCAATATTGTATTGATTTGAACTAGCTGAAAAGCAACATACTAAATAAAAACAAAAAGAAAGATACTCTTTGGTGTTCGTTCTAAATTCAAATTCTTTATCGCGGGTTCTCGTTCCCGCCAATTTATTGTATTTTTCAATTTGCGTTAATAATCGTGATTGTTGCATTTATTGATTGAAAAATGGCATATTCCAATACAGAAAAGAGGGACATGTTAAAAATGTACTACAAACATGATTGTAACAATAGGGCGGCCATTATCGCCTACAGAAGAGAGTACCCAGATAGAGAAGTTCCTTCTGGTACGTATTTACGTAAGTTGGATAACAATTTGATAAATTATGGATCTTTTAACAGAAAAAAAGGTTCGAGAACAAGAGCTCCGGAATTTGATAATGACTTAGATAACAATATTATTAACTACGTAGTAGATAATCCACAAGAATCAACGCGTTCAGTGGCCCGATCATTTCCAGTGTCCCACAATTATGTACACAAGTTATTAAAAAAACACAACTTCAAAGCATTTAAGATAAAACCTACTCAAACGCTGCACAATGATGATCCTGCTCGTCGGCTGGTCTATTGCAATTGGCTAGTCAATAATTATGTCAATGTAAGGTCAATTTTATGGACCGATGAAAGTAATGTTTCAAACTGCGGCATTTAATAAAATAGAAAAAACTCGCATTATTGGTCAATTGACAATCCTCGCTTAACTACTGAAGTTAGAGCTCAGGTGCGATTCTCAATTAATGTGTGGTGTGGTATTCTTGGAGATCGGATCATTGGGCCATATTTTTACAGTGGAAGCTTAAATGGACAGAGATATTTCTCCTTTGTACAAAACGATATGCCAAGTCTCTTAGAACCAATTCCAGACGATGAAAGAAGGTCGATAATTTTTCAACAAGATGGAGCACCTGCACATAATACAAATGTTGTAATGAATTTCTTACGAAACAATTATAATGGCTTAATAGCCAATAATAGTGCAACCCCTTGGCCTGCCAGATCCCCGGATCTCACGCCTTGTGATTTCTTCCTATGGGGATTTGTCAAAGACCACGTGTACGCTGAGAGAGTACACAGCCTAGAAGAGTTACAGAATCGTGTACGTTGTGCAATTGCTTTAATTACTCCGCAAATGTTAAGGAAAGTTCATTTAGAAACTGTAAATAGAGCTCGTCATTGTATTGCACAAGGAGGACGTCACTTCGAACATATGCTTTGAACACAAAATTTTGTACTTACTAAGAAATAAAATGTATGGGAGTGATTAATGTAATTTTTTTGGATATTTCTCGTTTTATTTTTAAAAAGTTATTAATGTCATTTTACTCATTAGGTAAAGTACTTTCGATATCAGTTTAAAGTTTTTTGATATCTGCAATAGTTACGGAATAATCGCCTGTGCACACTTAACGATTACACCCTGTATACCTATTAAAATCACAAGGATCACTGTGAAACGTCCATTACCTATTGCCTGTTCCTCCGCGACCAAGCCAGGTAAAAAAGACAAAAAACAAGGCTGGTTTTCTTTTAAATTAAACTTTTCAAAACAATAATGAATATTATTATTAATATTATTATCAAGTATGATCAACTTAATATTTTTTATCATCTAATTATTCCGATATCTTACAGTAGGCTTTTTTATAAGTTTTTATATAATTTTGTTTTAAATTTGTTAATTGTAAATTTTTGTATATATTTTGAGAGTTTATTATAAAAGCGTACACACCATATTAACTATTTACCTACTATCGTTATGGAGTCTACAAGTAGCTCTAGTTTTAAAAAAGTTTTAATTTTACTCTCAACTTGTGTATTCCGTTTAGCGGTGCCTAGAGACGTGTAGCTATTACCTAACCTTGCTTGAAGTTATACAAAACGATCGTAAAAACCCTGGTTCAGAGAAAAATGGTTAAAGAATAAACCTTAGTTATGCTCATATAACCAAAAGAATCGCAACATGCTGACAAAAGCAAATGGTATAAAAATCACCTGTTATAGTATCTGTATGCCCCTTAATCTTGTAAGCAATTTGATTATTCCTAATATCCCATATCTTGATGACATTGTCCACGCCACCGGATATGATCTTCTCCGCTGTGTCGTTGAATAGAACTGATGTGACAGGGTAGGTGCTGTCGAAGGAGGCCACCGGGTTTCTTTTCCTGGCGTCCCAGAGTTTGATGGTGTTGTCGTCTGATGCGGAGACGAGGAGTTCTGGGCCTCTTCTTGCTCCTGAATTTTAAATATGACTGATTTATTGAGTTATGTAGCAAACATAGAACACCGAATTTATTAAACTACCCTCATTGCAAACCACATATAGATTCAATAGTCAGATAATTTATTTATTTTATCAGCAATAGCAGGAATTATTATTTGTTCCTGGTCTTGTGGTGTGGTGTCGTGGTACTATGATGGTACTAGTAGTGCCTGATACCCACAACACAGGGAATCCTAGGGAAGGGTCAGGACTATATAATAGTGACTGTTCGGTGTTTCTGATTAACTAGCTGAGAAACGGCCGCCCTCGGCCCCCAGGCTGGGGGCAAAAGAGGCGGTGGGCTGGGGGCTCCAGCCCACCGGGTCGTATCGCCAGTCTAATCTATTACTTCTTTTTCGGCTTCTAAGGGACGTAGCGTGATGTTAATCCTCATGAACTGAGCTATCAAATGCATTTTTTTTTTAAATCGGACTGGTCTTTACAGTGATTAACGCGTTCAAACAAAAAACTTTATTATTAGTATAAATAGGTTACGAACCATTCACAGAATTAACAAAGCTTGCATGCCCCTTTAGCTTCTTGATCCGCGTCCCGGTTGGCACGTCCCATACCGCCACTGTGTTGTCCGTGGCGCCCGTATATAGATGGGAGCCGTCAGGGGAAAAGCACAGCTCCATAATGGCACCTGTGTGCCCTTTCATTACCATCACATTCTCGCATTGCCCGTACACCGTCCATATAACTAGAAGATAAAATCTTCAATAACTAATAACAATGCATGACTTGACTAGTCTTGTGCTTGCACGGCTTAGATCTTAAATCATGAGGCTTACTGAAGGAGATTGACAAAACATGTATATAAGACAAGCATCAATGAGACAATTTTACATTGGCAAACATAATCTGACCAAATGCTCTCGAGAAAGGTCAGCTCAAGAGTACCCTATGGTCTCTGCCTACCCCTCTGGGAAACAAGCGCAGGTGTATGTTTGTATGTAAAGAAGACAATAAGGAACCTTAGGTTGTGCAGTAAGAAGATGAAGCTTATATAATGAAGGCTCTATATAGATGCTCCATTAGCAATAATAATACAGAACTATTTTGAAATCAATTACAAAAAACATAGAAAAACATAGTAATAAGTAGTGATTGAGAATCCGAGGTGAGTCGCTGTGACCCCACAACACAAGCTCAACAGAGACCTAGTGTGGGGAACAGAGCTCATCAAGGTATGTACATGAAATCCCTGTACTGTACTGTAAATTATAAAACCAACTACTTACCAGACTTATTTAAGACTCAATAAAACATATATTATTATTATTAAGTATATTATTAGGTGAGTAGTATACTTATTCCTGAAATATAGTAATTTGGTCCACTATGCATAGTTTTCTTCTATTACAACCATGTTTATACTCACATATCTGTCTATCAAAGCCTGCTGAAGCCAGGTGTTTGCCCTCAGGATGGAACTTAGCAGTGAATATCTCGCCTTGGTGGCCCTCCAAAAGCATAATCGGCGCGTAGAGATTTGAAGTTCGCGGAACCTGACAATAAGGCAAATGTGTAAAACTTTTAGACTGAAAAATTTACTTGGGGCTTGTTTGATTTTAAATACTTAAAGATGTGTGGGATTATCTTTAGGATAATATGAGATTTTAGATATTTACCGCCGATGTAACAACAGCCTTCTCTCTTGTGCCCGCAACGGAGATTTCATGGCGAGTCCGTTTCGAAGGCACTACGGCTGTATCCTCTGCTTTTCGTTTTATTTCAATTTCAGGCATATTTGTAGCTAAGTAAAATAATATTTGGTAATTTCTTGCGTATTTTGTTTATAAACATAACATAACCTCAAAATCTTTCCAGAATATGTTTCATTACCTGTGGAAATGAAATTGTTTTGTTGATTGCTCGTGATCACAGATTATATATGTTTTTTGGTCATAAAGACTTGATTTTTTCGTGCAAGTTCCACACGATAATCGGTTTATCGATTATTTACAGCGGTTTCAGTCGAAATAAAAAATAGTGCTTATTTTCTCTACTAAATCAATTTGCGGGTTTTGCAAAGGCATTTGCGGGCTAGGGGCAAAGATTATAGTAACAGACCTTAGTGGTTAAGGGATACGAAATCCTACGGAGCTGACATAATTCATTGTTTCATGTCACCATCATGTCATGTCATGACAATTATCACTAGAGCAGACTGTCTCGTGTCATGTCATGTCACCTACATCTAGTCAAAATCAGATTCTCCGAGTGAGTTACAGAAGCCATAATTAAGAAGTTGATGTGCATTCATTTTTCATTGTGTAATTACTAAAAGTAAAATGGAAATTATGTGTGAAAAACTGTAAAAACTTAAAGTTAAGAAAACAATGACAAAGTTGGAACTAACACTCGCTATTATAAAGCCTCATGCAGTCAAAAACCCGATTGCTCTTTCGTACGTTAGGCATATCCTGAAGACTAAGTTTGTTGTTGTTAAAACGAAAAGAGTGTCTTTGGACATCCAGACCGCTGGTAATTTCTATCAGGAACATGTAGGGAAGTTCTTCTATAATCGCCTAGTAACGTTTATGACGAGGTAAGAATTGAACCTAATCAAATACTCGTCCAAAATCGTTGACACCAAAATAATTGAGATTGCATCATAAACTGTCTTAAATTTAAATATGCCTATCCTTAAACTACATTCCATACCCTACGTTAAAAGGAAAGACGCTTACTTATGTATTAATATATTTTCTCATCTCATCTTTTTCAGTGGATGCATAGACCTTCATGTTCTAGGACACATGGATGCTATCCAGCTCTGGAGACAACTGCTTGGTCCTACCAGCGTGTACAAGGGACAGTTCTCAGAACCCAACTGTATAAGAGGAATGTTTGGAATCTCTGATACTAGGAATGTGGCACATGGATCAGGTAAAAAAAAAAAAATCTAGCATGTTACTATATACATGCATTAATATACAAACCAATATGCGGGATAAAGAAATCAAACTCATTTATTTTGTCCCCATAATAAGATTAAAGACCATGCCATAAAATTGAGTCATGCAATGTCATGTCTCAGCATAAACTGTACTAGACTTTGCTGTGGTGCAGAAAGGGTATTCATCACACAAATACCTTCTCATGATTTTGCACAAGATAAAAACTTCTCAGCTTAAAGGCAGATCAAGCGTCAGTCTGTTTACTGAAATAAATTTTGGTTTTCCAACCTCTTTGGTTAACTGATGATCCATCCAGGATTATTCTGGAAATCTCCCACTGTCCCTCATGTGGGGGATTTCAGGATTTCTTTTCCAGAATTCCCCCAAATCAATCAGTCTTATGGGGGACATCCTATAAATGCAAAAGATAGATTTAAGATGTTGCTAAATATCTCTAAAATGGCAGAACCAATTTGGATAAAATTTGGAATATGTATACTTTGTGAACTAGAATAGCACATAGGCTACCTTTTATTCTGTTACCATGCAGGCAAAGTCTAGTCTGATAATAATAATGAAAAAATCTGTGAATTTCAGACCTATTAGTTCATCCAATGTTGTCCCTATAATAGCATCTTCTGATAAAATTCCTCTGATTCCAGATTCTCCGGATTCAGTAGAGCGAGAGATAAAGTTCTTCTTTCCCGACTTCTCATTCTACAAATGGTATAATGACGAAGAGATAATGTTCAGGAAAGGCCCTATCATATTCAATAACCATCTCTTTCAACATGTCAGGAAGTTATAATATGAGCTTTACAATAATTATATAGTGTGTTATTGTTATGTTATTAGTACAAAGTACCTGTTGTTTTATACACAATTAGTGGCCCTATTGATACTACTCCTACAGGGTGTCCCAGAATATGTAGGTTGTCATAACTTTTCTTGAAAATTTTATATTTTTTTGATAGCTTTTTGTGACCTCAGAGTCAGGAATGACATACATATTCTAGTGCACCCTGAATAAAATGTGATATTATAGCGCTTTTCAAACTTTCGCGATTAGATAACATAATTATAAGTTTAACGGGTCTTTATCGCGTTTAAAACGCGATAAAGACCCGTTAAACTTATAATTATGATATTATAGCATTGTGTTCCAAAGAGTCTAACTTTTTCGGTGAGGATTGGATAGAAGCAACACCTTTAAATTTAAATAAATTGTGTATTGTTTAAATCTAGTTGGGCTGTTACGAAATTAGAAATTAGATTTCTACTAAAAAATACATCTTTTATTTTTCCAATGAATTAAGTCAAATGGATAACAATAAAATGTATTTGAATATCCAAAAAGTTAAGAAACACTGTATACCATACAAACATTATATTAATTACACAACAAGAACATACAATAATTATACTAACATACAAACAATCATTAAGTTACACATTATGACAAAACAACAATTTCATGGCTATGATAAATTGTACTATTCAATTTGGACGGATTTTAGAACATTTTCAGACAAAAATAATCCCACATACAGATAATACAGTATTTCTTTCTTAGAATTGTAAATAACTCTGTTATATTATTATTATATTATTGGTGTCAGTTATATAATCCTAGAGGAACCTGTACATAGCATTATTCCAAACACTCATATTTTTTTTACTATTCCCCAATTTTAACAAAAACCTTTGGTCTAGAGAACACTTTGATACCCTCTTCAAGTTTGGAAAGTTGCTTTTCAAGCTCCATTTTTCTGTTCCGCATCCTTAGCGTGTCTGTCTTAACTGGCAATTTGTTAAGTTCACTTACAAGTTCTGCAAAGCTGTTTCTAAGCATTCGTAAAGTCTCCTTCCTCTCAGTATCAGGCAGAGCGACATGTCCTGGGGGGCACACATCATCAATTGCCACACCTGTACCTTCAGCATGCGGTAGTTGTTCTTTCCGCTCACGCAGGTATTTAGGGAGGACACCTTTTTGATAACCAGATGGTAGGTAAGGGTCTTTGTTGTCTTTCCTTTCTAGTATGGAGTTCAGACGGCTACGGTTTCTCTCCATCTCAAAGCCCTCATCACCGCCTCTGCGCGGGGTCTGAGATGGCGGAGAGCTCCGATGGTGTCCTGAATCTCCACTAGCTTTCATCTTAGAGTCATCATCATCTTTCCTAGGATACAATACCGTCAACTTAGCACTTTCCGCTAGTTTTTGGGAGAGGTTGGATTCAATAGTCTGGCAGCCAATATCTCGCAGACGTCCTGATGAATCTGTGGACCTGACCTCTTCATCAGCTGAGTCTTCCGGCTGCATTGATTGTCTCATTTCTTTTCTTTTTAGGAATTCTGCCATGTCGCCTTTTTTGATCCGAATATCAGGGAGCTTCTTGCGTGAATTGGTGGAACTAGTTTTTCCGACATTTAGAGAGATTTTGCCACTTTTGGTAGATGGTGATGATTTCACTTGACCCAGGGAGCTTCCAGCAGCTATGGGGTTCGTCAGGCGAGGCGGGTGAACAGCTTTCATCGTGTATTTGGGCTCTTTCGGCGACTTCCCCTGAATGAATTTCAGTTGCTTCATGTTTTCCCTGATGAAGTTCTTTTTTTGTTCTTTCTCTGAAACACGACGAGTATCATTAATTTTATCGTTTCAAATTCCTTGTTCATTGTGATTTGAAATGATCACTAATTATTTACATTCAGATGGGTGTAATGCTGAATAATACTTACTTGGCTCAGGGAATATCCCCTTCAATGTATACATTGTCACTGTCAAGCGGTAACAAACTCCAAACAACGATAAAATGCACTCATCATTTACAGTCCTGAAAACTCAACCTTTCTAATTGTTCATAGTTCCTCACTTTTAATATTTATTTTCTACAAAATGTTTCAAGATTTTTTGTAATTTGCGCTCGGTTTTTGTCACTTTTTCAAACAGCTGTCAATAAACGATTGGTCTATGGTTCGATTTAGTTCTGGCCACTTTTTAATTTAATCGATGACACTAGAGTCTATGGTTTCAAATCGAAAGAGTTTGTTCACAAGAAACTTACTTTACAGACTTACTAAAGATGCTATTCTAACACATCTTTCCTTCCACATCCACACCTACCCGCTCTCTACAGTGACTCTACAGTGTAGACTCTACATTTCTACCCACCACTAAAACAAACTGAATTATTACGACATATTTTTTGTTCCTGGTCGTCTAGGTGAATAATCCCAAGATAATTTGATAATGTCGTCGACGTCAGTATCTAATCTATTAATCAAATGAATCCTAACGTAAATTGGTTTTGCAATCTCATTGAGCGTGAAGTACATTTTCCATTCTTGTTTGAAATCTGTTTGCGTTTGAAAAACTGAAAATACCTTCGAACCTATTTCGGACGTTTTTTTCAAATTTTAAAGTGACTTTGCTTAATTTTGCCACTAGACGTGCCGTCACTCATTTTTTTAACGTCACTTGACGTCTTGTCCAAATTATTTCGAGGGGTGTTTTTATTTTGGATCAAATTTTACTTAATCTATACAAGAAAATCATTAAAGGATGACTACAAATATCAATCTACAGATCAACAAGTACAAAATATCTAGGAGAGGAAGGAAGCTCCAAATATCTGATGATGCGAGGACTCTGGTTGCTTTGCCAAAGGAAGTGCCCGAACGAACATGGTACATACCTACTATTCAGTATTTTTGTATCTAGAAATTAAAATATATTCCTAATACCTATGTATCATTTATTAATTATTCGTTTTTAAATATGAGACAAACGCTATTTGGTTTGGAAGCTTTGTCGCTAAGAATATGAAGAGTTTCTTAACTGAGACTATGGCCATCTATCGTTGAGTAGCAATAGTTGCAAAAAGGAAAGGAAAGTGTGTTTTTTATTGCAAGGATGATTTTGTAACAGAATATCGAAATAAGTAGTCATTAGCTTCGCCGTTGCATTACAGGGCGGAAATCCTCCAAAAAGAAGAGAATGACCTGGTAGTGTTCGACATAAGAGAAGAGATACTGGAAGAGGCGTTGCAAATAGGCTACGCGCGTTACATGGACCGGCAGAATGCCCTGTTCACAGCACACTGTGCCGCTCAAGCCTGGCTAAAGCTTATTGACTGGTAAAACGGACTTTTCGTCTACCTTCTTGCTTCTTTAAAGAACACGGTTGGACGTGCAAAGTCAAGTGTATCTTCCACCGCGCTGATCTACTTGCCTGGGCTTCTAAAACAGACAATTGTTGCCTCTAAGTATATTATATTGTCCAGGTAGCGTGTAAACTCCACTTGCGCGATGTAGACACTTCGTTAACCTTCTGTGGAATGTATGCACAGACTAGTAAGATGAATGTATGGTAGCGAGTAGATCTGTGGTGTAGGTATCAGTTACTACGTTGCTCTTGGCCCTGCGATGATGTGATGTAACGTAGTTTAATCATGCGGTGAGAGATGTCGCTACTAGGCCCTCTGTAGCAAAATTACAGAGGGTTCTTTTAAACGTATAGTCCGAGCGGAATATGGACCGTTTCGACATTCTAAGAAAATTTAATACTCTAGCGGGCATATTGAGAAACTGGCATTTAATTTGAAAATTCGAAACGTTTCGTCCTTTTACGGTCGTACCATTTGTTTTAAAACTTGTAACGAATGGGTTCCCTTTGTGGGGTAGAATAGGTTCCTTTATTTTGTAGGTAATTGCGACACATACGGCAGTCGTGGTGGATAGTCGGGTAGCTCAAGATTGTTCATTATGGTATCCTTTTGAGGAGGCCTACATACTTCCAACCGTCTTCTTCATAAAAAAAAGATACTTAATGCCAAATAGGGGGTAGTCAAAAGCACAAACATTATAATTGGCACATGCCCGTGTTTTGCAAGTAGTTAGCACTCCACGTGACAGGTTGCCCGTCGCCGCTTACTTATTGGAATACTGTCGACAAATTTTTGGTTTTAGGATATATGCCGGATAGGATATGTTTCCCTTCAGTTCAGAGCACGTTTTAACGTGTAACTACATACATTTTTCAAATGGAAAATCAATTCGTGCACGACCGGGGTTGAACACATGACCTCCGGATGGAAAGTCGAGGAACCGCTCACTTAAACTTCATATGAAATAAGTTAATTTTAAAGTGCGTGTATATAGGTATAGCAGAGTGCGGCGCCAGCATGTATGAGCTGGTATAATGAGGTCCATGCCCAGCAGTGGACTTGTCTAGTGATGAAGGTGCTGGTTGTAGGCACTTCTACCGGCACGATCCTGGCGAGGAGCCTAGCGCAGCGCCCGCCTGCTTCATCCCGAAGCGCGCGGAGTCGTGGGAGGCGGACGCGCTCCCAGAGCCATCGCCGAAGGACTCGTGGGGCCGCCAGGAGCTGCAGGTCATCGAGGACACACCTGATGAAACCCTCATCAGATGGCCCTCCAACTCTTCCATCGATATGCCGGTCGTTGAGGACATTCCGGAGGAGTATTGGTGATTATTTTAGCTATTTTAAAGTTTTACCCACATCGTTGCCTTGATACCTAGGTACTTGTTTTATTTTGTGCAAAGAAACATTAATGGCGATAGTGTTTGTATAAATATGCATTTATCTCCGAAATGGCTTATCGGATTCAAATAGATAGTTACGTTTTTATTTTATTGATTTGTATGACTTCACAGATAATAAATAAATTATTATACCTACTAGTACTTCAAGGTTGGTTCTTAGATGGTTTTATCGCCACAATTCACTAGAGGGCGCTGCGTTTAATTCCGTCGTTTACAAGGGAATTTTCAACGCCAAAAATTAAAAAGAACGTGCGCCTTGCTAATACTGTTAACGGGGAAGGAAAACATTTTGAGGAATCGACATGCCTTAGAACCAAACATTCGAAGATATAACACAAGGGACGATAGAAAGGAGATGCATTGCAACATTGGGACCATAACTAACAGTTAGGCACCTGAGTACCTATTCTAAAATAAAGTTTTTTGTCGAGGTTTCCGGGCAAAGTCAACTTACCTGACTTGTGTGACAAACAAGAAACACTTGAAAGAACACTCAGCAATGTAAGCTACTCGTATTTAATTGATCATTATTTAGCTAATTATCTGTAATAGGAACTGGTAGGTAAGTATATACTAAGTATTCATTATTATGTTATTATTAGGTAAGGTACAAGTACCAAATATAAATAGGCAGGTCAATACTCTCGCTAACTACTCAATTGGATTTTTACATAGCTCGTTATAACTCTGATTGCTATCTGGAAATCAGGATAGTTTTTTTTTTTAGAAAATTAACACAGTATTGTCTCGTACAATTTTAGAGTTAATTGTTCGAGACAATGCTGTGTTCTAGATTGATATTCTTCACCCTGATTTATAAAATAGAGCAAATGCCTTAAAAATATTGCTTTTACTTTTATAACAGGGGCTTTTACAAATTGTGTAAAATGAACTACGCGTGGGTAGCAAGGGTCTTAGATTGGATATACTTATAAAAAGCACTAGCTGTACCACGTCTACCCTCGGCCCTCAGCCACCGCGTCGCATCGCCCGCCCTATTACCATGTAACTGGACTGCCTCAATAAAACGACTTGATCTTATGTAGATAACGTACCTACCAAATAAGTACTATGCTAGGCCGAAGCAGGCTATCAGACGGCCAAGTTTACCATTATTTTACCGTTTTCCCAATGGTTTTTTTGTTTAAGTGGTCGTGCTTCTGAATCTAGCTTTTATACTGACACTATACCTACTATAGCCAGTTGCAATTGAATGATTTAATGAAACGAGTGAATTTTTTGGTTAAAATGTATGAACTTTTGAACTAGTTTGAACGGAACAGCTCATTTTTTCTCTCAATTTTACTGGACTTGGTACCTACCACATATCTTTTTGTGGTAACATCATTTTGGATAACTTACAAGGGAACACTGGCTACCAAAAAAATATAATCTGAATTGTATTGGGTAAGTATGAACAGTAGATCATCCTGTAAACGCTCAGAGCTGTAACTGTTAATATTTGTTCTAATTGTAAACTAGTAACGAACGGTGACTATCAAGTTCTAGAATGTTCTGAATTTCCGGTTAGCCAGTGTTCCTTAGTCAGTAAAGTGAGACCCCATTCGCCAGGGTAATCGCAAGGCCCCGCTGGTGATCCGCGTGGACGTGAGCGGAGTGTGGAATTATGTGCAGGAGTCCAGCGCCTCGGACCTGGCGGCTGACAGCGAGCTGCTGCAGAAGGTCACAGACTACAGCAGCGAAGACCTCAGCCCTAAGGTAAGGAACAATAGCCTCATTGTACATGAAAATACCATTTGCCTGAAACTTCTTTGACACACAATATTTCTCTTTTGCTCACGTTAGGTCTGTAATGTGACGAGTAACAAAGTAAGAAAATTAATTTAGTTGCAAATAAGTAAATATTAACACAATTAATGTATCGGCTACCCTAACTTTGCCTGAAAACGCTGATCCTTTTTTTTTTCATTAAGTTCCTTACGTAGTGGTTGTGAGTTTCTGAATTTCCCACCCTATCCTGATTTTGTCTAAAATCACTCAAAGTCAAAATTCATGTATTCATTAAAATCACACGGATCACTTTGAAATGTTGATTTTATCGAATGCTTCTTCCTTCGCGACTAAGCCAGGAAATAAATTCAAAACAAGGCTGGTTATCCTTTTTTATGATCCTTCTACAAAAATATAGGTATCTACTAACACTATCAATTTAAGTAATGGAGTGTCAGTGATATCTCCGATATTCTAATCAATGTCGGTTTTATCTGATATCACTGACGTTACTAATTCAAGTTATGGAGTGTCGCTAATTTCAGGAAAAATTATGCTAGGTCGTCAAAGATTCTGCGGTACCTCTCTAGCTAATCGTTCTATGGCAGGAGTCTACGTTCAGCGCCCTGAAGACTACGACGCCGGTGAACGGATCCCTGCAGGGAGCCGGCGACGCCACCGCGCCACGCGCGCGCCGCAAGACCACCGAGAAGACCAAGAGCTTCAGCAGGGCCAGGTAATCAGCACCAGTTGGTATGCACACTCGTACACACAGTTGGTATGCACACTCGTACACACAGATACAGACCTAACAGTTTATATTTGCAAAATCAAATCTCATATGTACCTACCTATACCATTATAGGTAGGTACATATGAGATTTGATTTTTGTGCGGTCTTATTGCTTGTCTATTCTTTTTCATTGAATTCATTGTGACAAGCTGAAGGGTCTTGATTATTTCACTCTGGCACTTGAGTCTGTACCGTTTCAATTCATATTTCATGTTTTTTCATTATCAGTCACTAGGCGATTTAAGGCTACCATAACTCGAAGCTGGCGCTGATTTAAGCGGGAGTAGAAAGCACCAGTAAGTCAAAGTCAGAGACAGAGTAAATCTCAGGATATTGTGATAAATTTTCTTACTCGAGAGGACTTGTCTGGATTTCTTATTGAAGATATCACCCACAGTGTTACGGGAAGGTCGAGAGGATCACTGCCGCCGCTGGACATCGGGGACTCGAGGTCGAGGATCAGCATCATCTCCGACTGCCGCTTGAGAAATCTAAGGTACCTGATACACATCGGTCACAACAAAAATGCTACCTCTATAAGAATTCCTGATACCCACGGCACAGATATTATAATACTAGTACCCACGGTATAGGGAAGCTATTGTGTGGCTGTTTTCTAATCTTTTTATAACAAATCGTCTCCCTAAAATATAAATATAAAATATGCGAAAAACATAAAGAAATACGTGTGAACAAAACTTTACATTGTGCGCGACCGATATTTAGTCAAAAGCTACGCTAGTAGAATATGATACAACTTCCAAACATAGCCAAGTTTTTTCATCATCGGAGTTAGGTGTCGTTAACTTCAGGCAAAATTTAAGACAGGTCAGCATAGCATACTATGCTACTATACATCCATCTATGGATGGAGCTTAGTTACGGAATAGCTTTTAGAATAACTTCTTAACTACCATGTAATTGTAAATAAATACCAGTGAATTTAATATATATATTATATAAGTTCAGCAGAACACGTGTTCCACATAATGAATGAGAAAGACTCTCATTCGTCAGAAAGAGGGTCATTTTGAAAGAAATTGTCCCTTACAAAGTTATTAACAACCAGCTAAGGGGTTGGTGGGAACGTAAACATGAGATGCACGTGCACACAAAACAACAATGGCTTAGGCACTTACTTATAGTTTTCGTTGATGGTGACCCCAAAGCTTAAGAGCTTTATAAAATTAAATGAGCTTTATAGTGTTCCGTTAAAAATTGGTAAAACGTTACGTAATTCTTTTAATTATTAATCAAAGGTGAATTAGGATAAGACATGTCACGTGATACATTTCGGATCAAGGTTATACCTACGAAACTACATAGGTATGTCGCCTTTCTACCGGAGGGGTAGGGGTAGGTAGAGACCTCGGGTTAGCATTTGCTGCGATCCTGGCATACTTCTTTAGCTTATTTCATCCTCGCCACATTCTTCATCCACGCTCGTCGGGGTAAGGGAATTTTTGAAACTAACATGAAAATAGTTTTCACCTGATACGGGTAGGTATACGTATGTAGGTGCCAATTAGGACTTGAGAGTTCTCGAAAAATAATATAGGTCATAAAATCATGGTTGACTAGCAAATGAAGTTTGCTGGAAGACGGTGGATAGAGGTAGCCTAAGAGTTCATCATGCCATAGGTCCTGAAGTCGACTTTTACAGTTTGTCGATCCCACTTTTAATGAATATAATAATAATAATAATAGCAATGCTGGACATTTTCACACAACATCATTTAGCCCCCAAACTAAGCAGAATAATTAATATGGAAGGCCTGTACATGGCATCCATGACAGCATCCTGAAGACGTTATCAGAGGTGGGACTGTCCATTTAGGTGCCACCGGATGCACCTAAATACGCACAAGGGTTGAATAAACCTCTGATGTATCTCTAGTAATCGATTTTTATGTTTATCACTAACATTCACTTTACGTTTCTAACTGTACTCCTTACTATCAAAAAATATGAACAAATTGACTGAAATAAAGTCTGAAGTATTTGATTAGTTAAATATTATTAAGCAGTTTTTTATCTAAACAGTGTTTTTCTATTTTGAATGTGAAAATACAGCACATCAGAAAGATACAAAGCTAAGTAAGGCCTTAGGTTTTTAGAATTAGTGACGTAATAGATACTGGGGCTTACGCATGGACTGTACTTTTTTTCATGGGTTTTCTGCCGGACTACGGAACCCTAATACTTTACATCCTGCCCTGTGTGACCAACGAGAGATCGAGGGGGACACACGGTGAAAAACTTGTATTTGATCAATGCTATGCATTATGCTCACTGTTTTATTCACGCCGTGGACACTTGCAAAGATCACGTAGGGTTGCCACCACAATATTAGGTACATTTCGGTTTTCATAGTCAAAGTGATAACATTGCGAATTAAATAACGGTTTAATCCCAATATTATTGATTTTAAACACGATGAAAATTTTTGGACTTAGTAACGATGTAGACGGTCTCTTTGCCATTATCTTCAAACTTAAAGCAGTAAAATATGCTGGCCTACTCATATATATGCTGCATCGCTGCTCTCATGCAATTATGTGCTGCTCGCTTCGCTCCACTTGCCAGTAACATCTACACTTGGCAGCTTGCACTCGTCTGACGCCGTTTTTCAATTCGCACGTTTATTTTAGATCAGCCCCTCTAGACAACAACCACTTTCTGTTGGCGTTAACGCCTGCGGAAAAGTTAAATTGTATGGAAATGACATTAGATTGTAAGATGTCGCGTGACTGATGCCAAGTTATTCCCTGACAAATTTGCGTTAGCGTGAAAGGAAAACTAAACAACCAAGATCGTTATTTAAAAACCCGGAACAATTTCGATATAGCATAGTCTAGCAATATCGTTACATTTTCTTTTTGTTTCTAAATTGTTGCAAGAGAATAGTTAATTGGAAGTTATAATGTCACTACGCCACCTTCACGAATAACAGGGATTGTGTAATGTTTATTTATACAGGGAATCTGGGTTTTCTGGCGGTAATTATTATTACATGGGAATCTGAGAGCTTCCTAGGTGTAGTGGTAGCCCTACGCGATAGAGCGAGCGCATGCACTAGATGTGCGGGCTCACTCTACACTCAACAATGAACTTACTAGAACTTTCTTTAACTTTTTGTTGCTATGTTACCTCCCTTCGAAGTAATCACCTCGCTTAGTGCTATGAATAAAGTATTACATCCAATTATTATCTACTTCGCGACATTTCTAAGTAGTTTTTGTAAATTACTTTTAAATTGGTGGATACTTTCATAAAATTGAAATTATTGTGGTTTGCTATCATTTTAGAATATAATTACGACTATACCACGTACTTTACTATTCTCATGCTGACGTTTCGTTAAACACAAACTCCCGGAACAGAGCTCATTAAGCTACTTACACATAACGAATATTATATAATTTCATCATATTGTATAACATCAATGTATACAAAATGATGACAGATTAAAAAAAAAATGTCAATCGCGTGGTCATGTGGTCGCGTGGTCGCGGACGGTGATCATGAGGAAGGACCTCTAAACGATCAACGGAACGTCAGCAAGACACAATCTCTCGAAGATGCTTCATATCTCCTAAAGATAATATTATTATAATGAGGTAGCATTTGTAAGTTTATAAGATTGTATTTAGGAGGTTTTCTCTGAAACTACCTACGCATCCGATTTCATAAAATCGTTCACCAATATTTAGAATGAACCTTAGGGTGGACATCGGCTGTATAATATCCCATTAAAATAAAATCGGTTTCGTCTAAACCAATTTTGCAACGTAAGTCGACGTAAAAACGCTGCCTTTACAGTAAAAGCTACTTTTCATCCGGGTACCATGCGAGCGAAGCCGTAGGTTAGTATATAATAAATACTTTGAGTAATCTCAAAAGCCTTGTACAAAAGTAGAATAGGTAAGTAGACGGTCCTTTAATCCTCAAAATGTATTCGTCCCTTTCATTAATTGACTTTACCTATCCAATAAGGAAGACCTTCCTCTAATTTCATCTCTAAACACATTATCCCGCACGTAGACAACGGTTCCTTTGTGAATTTACTTATCTGTGTTCGAATGCGATTATCACGAAAACAGCCCAACGCGCGAATTCCGCTAGTTTTCCAATTTCCCCACTTATCCACCCCCGGTACCGGCGTCTAATTTGAAAACGTGACGACTCTATATGTTTAAAACTGTTATACTGACTGACTGACTGATATAATCAACGCAAGGTCTGGTGCTGCTAGGTGAAGCAAATCTCCGCCGTCACCATTTGGGTGGGTGACCGGTGGTGGCATTTATCTTACCCTGCGGGTTAAGATTCAGTCGAAAGCGGCGACGTTTCTCCTATAAAATACAAAGCTTTTACTATTCTCAAGATAGAGTAATGAAACGTCGTTGATTTATGACCGTAATTAGTAATTGGGGTTAGAACTGCTTCCTTGCTTTGGAGTGCACGTTAAGATGTCGGTACTGACTGTCACGGTCGTCAAGACATGTCATGCTCTGAACGGTAAACTACAAGATAAGGTAGGCACCTAGCTAAATATTTATAATTATAACACACAAAGACTGATAAACCAGAATGGATAGCGAGACTTACAAATAAAACAAATATTCCCTCACGATTTTTTTTTTTTTTTACCTATCGTTGTAGGTATCTAAATCTAAAGGAACTCATTTTTCCATCCTATGTTTTTTGCAAGAGTTGCATTATTTTTCCATTTGCCGCCATTTTGTGTGTGCGATGTAACTTCTTCATCTTTTTTACGAGTCTTATCTAGAGGTGAATTATGAAAATAATTACAAAAATATAACCACGAGTGTTCTTAAAACCTCTACGCGAACGAAGTTGCGTGTGTGCCCTAGGCCAATCTGATCTTTAATTAACGGATTCCGTAATTCAATTGGTCCATCCCATCGCTGTGTCTTTGATGTCATCACCGAGTCTTCTATAGTCTGTGCTTGAGTGGACGACAGTGTTTCGTAGTCTGTGGATAGGATACACAAAGACTGTTAAGATAGGAGTATTGTGGCTGGTAATTACACTATTATGTAAGTGAAAGCTCTTCTTTTATATTGCTAAAATACTTCTCCAGCTTTTAAAGCTGAAATTCCTTTTGAAACAACTTTCTCAAAATTGCTGGAAGCCAGCGTTTAGAAAGCGGCAAGTAAATGTATCGACAAAAGCTAGCCTTTGCCGTATTTTTAATTTTTGAGATTTTTTTGTTTGTTGTCTTGGTCTTTGACTTTGTCAAAACTAAAAGAACATCCTTTAATCAGCAGTTTTTTAATTTCGTGCATACTCTTGGACTATAACAAACAAGATGTCTAACATCGGGCTGTTCATTTGTTTTTAACCGAAAGCATTGCATTAATACATAAAATCTATAATCCGATTTTCCAAAAATATTACAACAAAAAGCTAGGTACTAGCCGGTTATGTGCAGAATGTTTCCTTTTCGGAGAGTATACCTACATATACTTTGACATCCTGTAGGTACATAACCTAGTCGCAGTTAACATGTGCAATTTGTTCCAGCATCCCACCCGGGACAGTACTCACTTTTCTGCCGCTCCGAGCCAAACAAACTGTGTACTATTCCAGCATAAATTTTCCATGTACACGTATGATGGATGTGCGTGGAATTAATGCATGACTTTTCCGAACGGTTGGCTGTAGGTACCCAACAAAAAGCGCCGCGGAAATTACTCTGACGGACTTTCGAATTGTGTTCGGGGATGAAGGCCTGGCTCGGGTGGCATGTTGCCGTGGAAAATACATATTAGGGCTAACAAAAAGTAATTATTTTGCTCGTATTGTTTCTTCTATGTATGCTATTTTAAATATAGTTAGTTTATTCTTAATGATTTTGTGCTTCTGTAAAATACTTTATTGTAAATCGCTTACATACTCACGAGAAATAATGAATTTAATTAAATTTAGTCATAATATGTACATAATTATCTTTAAAGTTTGTCAGTAAAATAAAATTGGTATTTCTGTTAAGTAAATGAATTATAATAAAATATTCACCTTTCCATGAATGAATCATTAATTATTGAAAAGTCGGGGGTGATTGTTTCTTATCGTGTGGGATATCATTAAACTATTACAAGTCTTTAAATATCATTTTGATATAAATTCTTTTTTTTTTTATTATTTGGAGCCGTATTTAGGCATTATGAGCGGTACTCCGATTCCCGAATCCCCCGATTCAGAATCTAGACCCCCGGGTCTAGGTTTAGAGCCCGGTCGTGCCTCTGACTACCCCCTACTTGGTATCCTCAAAGATCTACTCACTGGGTATGTATCTGGGGATGTCCACCATGAGGAAGACAGTCGTGAGCGTGTTTGTTTGTTGGTCGCGCGACCAATTCTAGAAGAAGTATTGCTTGTTTTGAAACTTATTTTGTTTTACTGAGTTGGCTTCACTTAGGTGGTAGGAGAAAGGTACTTACATTATTCTGTGTCCATGGAGTCCTGTGTCCCGAGCAAGGGGGCATTGGAATCACTTGATTTGATGGACAATATTCGGTAAACAACGTGACAAAGATGTTATTTTCTTGTTTTTCGCCGAAGCTTTGTGTCCGTAATGTAATGATTGTTTGGAGAAAAGCTTTTCATCTCTTGGTGAAGACTTACCTACGCATTTCCATAAAGCGGTTTCCAATGGTTACCTGTTACCTACAGGTAACCATTGGTAACCACCAACCCTAATCTAACATAGAAACTATAGCTTTCATTGTCTATGTTATTTCTGTTTACTTAATAATATTGTGTAAGTAATAATATACTAAATGAGATCTGCTTATCTGTCTAAAATTACTAAGTAAATACCGCACTGATCTCGAGTTTTGACATTCATGTCAAAACAACCTGATGTTTTATCAAAATTCAGTCCTAAATTTAGATTGGTACATGATGAAAGGAAAAGGTTTTGTGTAAGTACCTATGTTACGCGAAATCTTCGCTAATTGTGAACCGATTTTTATAAATTGCATAAAAAAAAGGCCTGATGAAACTGGACTTTGTATCAAGTTCCCGTTATTTGAAGTCGGGTTTTATTTTTTCGTTAATTATACTTGCACGCCCCCTAGTGACACGTGTCGATAAAACCAACCTCAGAGCCATACTTGAAGATATACAAATAAAATGAAAAAATATTTATTATTCAGTCTGTTAACTGGGTAACAGTCAAACAAACAGACAACCTCTTCCGGCAAACGCATTTACCTGTAGTCTTACGTTGCGGGTAAAAATATTTGAGTCTATAGTCTATGTTGTCTATGTCTTTTAGCACAAGAGACTCCTAAGGCTTTTGTATAAGTCTAAAACCTAGCAATCACAGATAAGAATTCTCAAAACAACTGAAATTACCCACACGATTCAGCATCATCGTCGATGCATTTCAAAGCTTCTAGATTATTCTCGAGCCCGGCCAAGTCAATGGTTATTGCCATAGGTGATCGTCCTCCCCCTCACGACCGGGTTCGACTCCCGGTCCTGACCTCTATAAACTAAAAACATTATTCCACGTAAAAAAACTAGCTTGATGTGTTAAGCAAGTTTTTACGTAGAATAAATGGATCTTGCCCTTGATTTGAGATTGAAATGAAGACCGACAATGTTGAATTCTGAAAAGTGTTTTATGTTTGAGGAAAATTGCAAATCGACTAAAGGAATATTGGAATTTAAATATCTGGAAAATCACGATCGCGAGAAATGCTATGAAATTCCAATTCCCTGCTTATATTTATAAAAGATTGTCCAATAAAGCACAACTTGTCTGAGTCTGAGACGTATAGTAAGATTAAAAAAAAACATAAATTGCCGAGGTATTCCTCATGATAGACATTCTGTACGCGAATCCGTAGGGATACCAAGGGAGTAGTCAGAGGCACGTCCTAAATTATATTTGATACATGCCCATTCCGCCCTTACCCCATTGCACCTTTTGAAAAACTCTCTAACCAATGTCTTTGAACATTTTTTTAGGTTATTTTTCGTAGGACATGCCGGTGTCTAATCGATGTTTATCTTCACTGTTTTGAGCACGAGATCAAAAGCACATCAACGATATTTCACACGTCCTCCTAAAAAACTAGTTATTTATGACTTGACCACCACAAACTAACAGTTTGCCTTAGAAACATTTAAAATGTTATTTTACTTCATATTATAGATTAAATTAAGCACCAATGCAATTATCAGAATCTCTAAAATGTCTAAACAAGTAGGTACCGCATATACCTACCGTTACAATTTGAGTAAATAATATTTTTTTATTTTCTTTTTTTTCCACTTCATTTAGGTATTCTAATAAAATAATATTAAGGACACAAATGAAAGTATAGGGCCCGCGTGATCGTCTCTAGGGAGACCAAAACAGAACCGGTCATGTCGTCGACTAGCTGGTATCCACGATGAGTTCAATGTCCCTGCAGTGAACGGTCCAACGACCAGACGTCCTGCATCTCATACATACTTACATAAATAAATACATCCATGGCATCAGAGTCGGATATGTTTTAATATTCAGAGATTATGAATTAACTATCATCTGCGCCCCTGGCTTCGCTCGCTATGACGCCCGGTTCAAAAGTAGTCTGTACATTTTTCTAGATTATTCTATAAACTGTACCTTATTTCCAAATTTCATTCAATACGATTCAGTTTGAGTAACAAACCACTCAAACTTTCGATTTTATATTATTTGGACTTTAGTCTTTTTCTGTAGTTACTTGTAAATATATGCATTATTTTAATTTTCGTAGTTCATATGGAAATATAATCATCTATTTTTCTCTTTGTGTGTTTGATAATTTCGCTCAACTGATCACATCTTCGGTAGTATAGTGGTAAGTATCCCCGCCTGTCACGCGGGAGACCGGGGTTCGATTCCCCGCCGGAGAGATACTCTTTTTGTATTTTTTTTTTGTCTTATTTTCTTGATGTGACATAATTATAGGCTCTGGTTTTCTTTTCTGTAATAAATTCTTCTCCGTTTTAAAAAGTGTGAATTGTTTCACCATATATCACTAGGCTCTTTTCAGGACCGCCTTATCTCAACCTAGTCACTTACGTAACGTATGGTGACCAAGAAAGATTGAAATAAATTAAGTACCTACATTTATTGCCCAGCAAAATATTAGAAAAAACCTGACAAAGAACACAAAGAGAAATATATAGATAGAAGAGAAAAAAGATTAGAGACTTTTTTTAAAAACTTTCGCGATTAGATATTATAATCTTTACAACAACAGACGGGATTACAAAAACCTAATAAAAAAATTTATGAAAAAAACAGGAAAAAAGGTCTACTAAAATACCCGTAAAATTTATAATTAACAGAGATAACTTCCTTATTGTACGTACAACATTAAAAAGCAATATATGATTATATATATTACACAAATAACTTTGCTCCTAGCAACGTAAATATAAATTATACATACATGGATTCCCGATTATATGCATTCACCTTCGATTTGACGGTGACCCACCGCGGTCCTAGCATTAGATAACCCCAATCTGCTTTGCATATTCGGGTAAAAATAAAATAAAATTTGTTAAAGCTAAGCAAATCTGCAGTTTTTGCTTTCAATCGAAAGCCGTTTCTAACGTTTTTGCATTGGATTTTTGAGAACTGAGGTCTAGTCAAAAAAAAGTCCTAGTATTCGTTTTTTATCCATCAAACAAAAGATTCAAAGCTAAGTATTATATCGAGATGGTTCCTAGTTATATTTGATGTACCTACGCGTCACCAGGCGGCGCTGCAATACTTACATGAAAGATAAATACAGATAAAGATTACATGACGGAATAATAACGTATAAACAGCCAACAGTCAAATAAATAACCCTGAGCCTCTAATAAGATTACTAGGATTACCTGTGTCGTGGGTATCAGGAACTACGAGTACTCGCTACCACAACTCCCAGACCCGGAACAAATATCTACAGAACATGCAAATCGATGTATGCAAGGGGGGGTCTTATTTTGTAAAAACTACATAGGTTATTTAAATTGACTTTTTTAAAGTTTCTCCTGTAGGTGGAGCTACGGCGCTCGGAGCCGAAACGTCCGGTAGACCTGACCTCGTGGCTGAGTGGTCTGCACCCGAGTAGCAAATCGGAGGTCGCGGGTTCAATTCCCGCCGGGTAATTTTTAGGTTATTATGAAATCTTGTTTATTTGAAATTTTCTTTCTCAGATTGGACACCCAGTACGAGATATCATCAGAAAAGGTGGACACGCCACCAGGCGAGGCTGTCAAGCGAAAGTAACATTTATTGTGACAGACGTTAAGACGTTTGCGATTATCTTAGTTTTAGTTCTGTAAATTTAGTTTAATAGTTTTTTAATTCGGATAAGTACGAGTACGCCGTGCCAGGTAAGTACCTACTGTAAATTGTTTCTTTTTATGAGTACTTTTAAAAGTTTTATTGTTGTTTTGGATTAATTAAGATTGAAAATATTGGATTTTTTTAAATTTGCTTTTACTTTTGATTTACTAACCAGCTTATAATTAGGTTCTTTCTAGTGTATATCACTCCAAGTGTTTATTCACTCCTGAATAAACACTTGGATTATATAGACACAAAATCTCTTGTTCCCTTATACCAATTCGCTTTGTATTTATATTCGCACTGTCGTTATCGTCCTAAAAACGTCGACTTATAGTAAGCTATTGCAACGTCATGTGGTGTGATTGCAATAGATTTATGTCAAATCCATTTTTTTTATAACGCCCTAGACACATACATAGTTCTGACCCCACATTAGGATTCCGTGTGTCGTGAGTATCAGGAACTACGAGTACTATGGTACAACAACACTCAGACCCGGAACTAATATCAGTAGGACACGCAATGATTTACCCCACACCTGGCTAGTCGCCCACCACGCCATCGAGGCCGTCAATATATGGACGATGACGATATGAATAAGTAGTAATATCTACCTAGTGTTCCTTTAATGTAGGTACTAAGTTTTTGAGAAGGAATCGATCTTTGTACCCGTATTTATTCTCATTTATATAAAATTAAGTACTATTTGTCCCATTTAGCGGGTTCCGGCTTTTTCAAAATGTTGCGGTATACTACTTTTCTTTATAAATAAAGGAAAATCTCCATAAAACTTCGAAACTTCAATATTTAAAGTACTACCCTTCATGTAGCATGAGCGTGGTTACGACCTCTGTGGCGCAGTGGGCGAAGGCCCGCCTGAGACGCAGAAGGTTGCGGGTTCGATTCCCGCGCGGGACAAATGTTTGCATCTGCAAATATTTATCTCAGGATCTGGGTGTTTTCTAAGTATAATATGTATGTATTTACAAAAAAAAAGTAAATAAGTAGTATATCAGTCATGTAGTTCCCATAACACAAGCTCTGCTTACTTTGGGGCTAGATGATGCTGTGTGAAAAATGTCCAGCATTATTTATTTATTATTTATTTACTTTGGAACTTTGTATTTGGCACAGGCAACGTATCAGCAATGTTTCTAGTACTGTACATTTCACCAGGCGTTGGTAACTGTTAACCGGAGTCTAGGTTGAGCGATGACTCAAGAAGGCGGTCAGAAAGTCAATCGATCGTGTTAGAGCCTTTGGACTAGAAAGTGAGCAGACTCATGGCAGACCAAGGTCCAGAGTCTGGAGCTTAAAGATCCCACTATCTCCGTTTCACCTAAGGTCAAGGAGACGTATGGATCAGTACCACCATCCTTATCTTGTAGTATACCACCCATTCGCACTTAGCGCCACCTTTATAGGGCGAAGGAATGGAACAACCTACCATCATCTGTCTTTCCTGAAAATTATAAACTGGCTCTTTTCTCTTCTCTCCAAAGTGAATAGGTATCTTCTAGACCTTCATGGTCCATCGTCGGTCATATCATAACTTACCATCAGGTGAGATTATTTATTTATTTATTTACACTTCCGCACAAACAATGTAGTGCTAGGAGGACTTAATGCTAAAGCATTTTCTACCAGTCATCCTGGGCGTGCAAAAAGATGGTTTGGCGTGTCCAGTATGACTTTAGATAACATAGAAATATAATAGTAATATAAAATATATATATATATATACTTATAAAAAAAAAAAAAACTTAAATATCGAATGGTAGTGGCATCAGATGGCCAAATGAAGGTAAATTATTGTTGTTATTATTATTTCTGTCCCACTGCTGGGCAATTTTCCCAGCAGTCTATACCTTCCTTACCTATTATGGTTAAAAAAAATGTGAAGAGCCGAACACCGAGAGTAGTGACGCGTAGAGGGGCCTATGTCCAGCAGTGGACTGATGTGGGCTGGTTATAAACTGTTTACAATCTGGTGAAAGTAATGTCTGCCACCCCATGGAAGATCACGGGGAGAGTCTAATATCTACTCTTTTAATAATGAAAATTTATTTATTTGCCACAAGACGTATGTTCATATTCGTCTGTAATCACCGAAACAGTTTATCCGATTGAAATGCGGTTTTTTGCAATCGATTCGTATGAAGAATGGTTTTAGGTTTATCGCTTCTTGCAAAACGCGGGCACGTATAGTTTGTTTGGACGTGTCTCTTACTCCTTAATTGGTAGATACTTTCAAATATCTACACACTGATTATCACATCTAAGGATGTCTATTATGGAGAATACAGTCGTGAGCGTGTTGTATTTTTCATTTTATCGTCACAAGATGCTGCAATAGACGATGATAAACGCATCGGCTTTAACACTTTAATTTCCTTATCAAAGATAAGATGGGTTTATTTAACACTTCTATATAATTATACCCTTTAAGTCGAGAAAAATATTTGAGTGCGACTGACAGAGAGAAGGAGCGGACAAAACTAATTTCCGTTTTCATCGAAATCTTTGGAACATTAAAAAGGCGATATACAAGGGGTAAAAGGGTCAGAGGGCCTATGCTGAGTTACAAAAACGTTCAAAACTTGACTAAACGATGATCGTTTCTGCCGAAGTTTTAGCATGTTATAAACTCAGCATAGACCCTCGGGTCATCGGCAGCGATCGATCTCCAGGCAATGCCCGCGGCCGTCCAGCAAACATCATCGATCAGCCGGCAGCCAAGAGCTTTCACGGACGGGTTCTGATGCCGAACAATACTGTTTACTATTATTTTTTTGCGAATTCGATTTATTTTGTGTTGGAATATAGATACTATCGCATCTTGTGTGCGGAGTAAATTTAACTGACTAGACGTGTGTAAGCACCTTAGTGACCACTGTCAAACTCCTGTCAAACACTGTGTCCGTGTTTTTTGCACTGATTTAACAAATAATTATCACTAACTTCAAAGTGAATCCTTGTTTATTTTCCATCAGTTTCTGACAGTAATATAATATAATATTTTTTAATTTATTAAAAAAAATAAATGAAATGAACATCTGTGTCGCAGTGGACGCAGACCCGCCGGAGACGCAGGATATTGATAACATTAAGAAGACCTGAACATAGAATCAAGATGATTTACATTTCAGAGAAGTAATGATTTAAATAATAAATAATTCCGGACATTTTTCACACAGCATCATCTAGCCCCAAACTAAGCAGAGCTTGTGTTATGGGAACTACATGACTGATATACTACTTAAATAAAAATAAAACTTTTTTTTTGTAAATACCTACATATTATACATAGAAAACACCCAGACCCGAGACAAACATTAGCTAATCGTACAAACATTTGCCCGCAGTGGGAATCGAACCCGCAACCTTCTGCGTCTCAGTCGGACCTTCGCCCACTGTGCCACAGAGGTCGTCAATCAAATTTGAGAGACAAAATGCCAGAAATCTGTGATTTTCGGTCATAAGGATAATTTAGTATTGAAAATCAAAACTCTTCACTCATCAATTCTCCGAAAATCCGAAGCGTCGACCATTATTTATATTCCACGGCTTCACCGGCCGCGTGGTACCCGGATAAAAAGTAAAAAATCTCTTTGTTATTAAAGATGAAACTTCAAAATAACAAACAGATTTTTTACGAAATCCGTTCATGTTCTTCTGAAAGAGATCCTCACAAACTTTCGCGTTTATGATAGTAAAAGTAGGATTTTTTACAGACTTTTCACCAAACAATACACTATAATTGCCGCTTAACTAACTTATCAAGTTAACAAATATATCAAAATCCTTATCACCTATTTTTTTGAGAACCATATAGAATTTCGTTAATTTTCGTAAGATAAACCGTTGATTGTTATAGCGAAAAAGCCGCTATAGTTGGCGATACCCTGACTTCTGATCAGGAGGTCGTGAGTTCGAACCCGATCGTGAACCAATGGATTTTTCTACTCGAAAAAATTATGTGCACATTTACATGTGCTCAAAACGGTGATGGAAAACATCGTGAAGAAACTGGCATGCCCTAGAACCAAAAATTCGAAGGCATGTGCCAACAGTTAGTGTTCCAATAAGCGGCGATGGGCTTGCAACCTGTCACGTGGAATGCTAACTTGCAAAACGAGGGCATGTTCCAAATGTAATGTTTGGACGTGCCTCTGACTACCCCCTACTTGGTATCCTCAAAAATCTACTCACTGAGTATGTATCTGAGGATGTCCGCCATGGGGAAGACAGTCGTGAGCGTGTTTGTTTGTTGTTTTTTTTTTGTAATAGCGAAAAATAGATTTTACCAAAAGCCGATGTTACCTTTAAAAGTTATTCTTCTTACCCTTTCGAAAATATTTCTTATTTTATATACACGGCCCTTGTGAATTGGGGATTCTTTATTTTATCTTTTTTATATGTATAACATATTATATTTACCATGGGAATGGTGAATAGTTGAATATCGTCGACGCATACAGCTTTTGATTTTCATTCCACACATATCTTCACGGCACATCTGATGGGAACTACGCGCAGAATAAGTTATGATAGCTATGTGCTACCCCTTGGTGTGTCATATCGTCACGCCCATTCTGCGGTATACTCTTATCAAGGGTTGAAGGTTCTACGAAGAATGCGCAACATTCCTTACATTGCAAACATTTCACAGAAATATGGTCTGACGCGATGCTATTTCGTTTTGTTTGGGTACAGGCAATTGTGACTTCTGTGGTTTTGCGGCTATGTGCCCTTGAAACAAGGCTACACTAGTATATAATACGTGATAAGAATATTGGTATATATATATATATATATATATATATTGCTTGTGTTTCTACTCTGTCCATGTTGCCTGAAGTCGGTGCAATACTAGACTATCGGAGCGAAAATTTCGGTAAGGTTCTTGAAGTATATACCTAATAGTGTCAATGACTTTAGGCAAAGTTATGTCACTTGTTAAAGAACATTTCACTACTAGTACTTTAAGCATATCTTGATCAATATTTTATATATGGAAACTAAAATAATACATAACGCATAAAAATTCAAATGACAAAGTATCAAAATATTGAACCTTTTTAATGTAAAGGTATTATTCAGAAATGCTGTAAATTTTCAGTAATGTCAGTGTCATTTTACGCGTCCCATTACCCGTCAGTTTTTGACAGATAATGTGACAGTTGCGTAGTTTCGAATATTCTGTCATTTGAACCCGTTTACGTATGTATTTAAAGATCTCGGGAGTGTCAATCAAAGTCTAAAATAGCACTATCTAAAAGTATCTTACTAATATTATAAACGCGAAAGTTTGTGAGGATCGATGTTTGTTACACTTTCACACAAAAACTACTGAACGGATTTTAATGAAACTTTATAGTAATATTGCTTATACATCAGAATAACACGCGGGCGAAGCCGTGAGCAGAGGCTTGTTATCAATACATACACGCGAACTTTGACAACCATTTCCCTTTGACCGCCTCCGCCACCGCCACCGCCACCACCACCGTCACCGCCACCGCCACCGCCGCCACCGGTGAAATGCGGTGTGATCAATTTTTATTGATCAATTTTTATAACTTCAATAATAGTTCTTGGATCGGTTTTATCGCCACAAGTAAATGTGCGCTGCAAAAGACAATGAAAAGTTGGTGGTTTTAAAATATTACAAAAATTAACTTGTCTTTAAAATAAAACGAATGAGAAAATTGGACATAATCTTGCCATTAATTCTCATAGCCTCTTACCCAGCCTTCTCATTTCACAATAGAAAAGTATTCACACACAAAGCCCATACAAGTCACCCATACAACATTTCAATAGCATTCCATAATCCCCGACTTCAAATATAATTAAGGCAGGCCGGTTGAAGGGCGGGCGGAATTCATTCATGAATCGGTATGAGCCGCCCGCCCTAGGGGGCAATAGAGCTGATGACGCGACATGACTCTGAACACGTCCTTTTTTGGGATTAGGAAACACACCCACAAATGTATCAAGATATTACATTCAAGCACAAAATTAATTTTATTCTCGTTTGACCCCGTATCCCTATGGTTCAATAGAGACACACATTCAAGCAAAAAAATAATTTTATTCCCGTTTGACCCCGTATCCCTATGGTCCAATAGGAACATAGGAAAAAGTATAACTTTTTCACTTCTGATTTTAACTAAGCGTATGCGGACTAAGTATCTTTTTTTAAAGTCAGTCTTTATTATCAGCATATCACCTTTATTGTCAATTAAACCAAACCCAAAGTCATACACCAAATACTTACAATCTAAGTAGGTATCAACTTACCTGCATATTTCCCTTTGAGTTAGGATCAATACCGGTTAAAGCCGCTACTTTATTGAATTCATCTATAAGGTTTTATCTATTCAAAAAGAGACAACTGTTGATCTACTTATCATTAGACTTTTAGGTAACGTATCTATTTTACCGATATTTGTTCCAGGACTGGGTGTTGCGGTATAGGGGATTCTAGTGTGGAGTCAGGACTATGTGTCTTTGTGTTTAAAAGAAACATGCAATCGAAATATAAATGTTTCCTTTGTTCTAAAACGGAATATCCGTCAAGGAGGATGTCATCCCGCTGGACCTCACGAACCTTTTAGGGCCCTTTATCAATCGCACCCCGCTTTGAACGGGCCCACTTGACAGCGAGCTCTTTATTTCTGGGAAATTGTTTTCGGGTATTTCTTTGAGATGCTTATTTATCGAGGGCTTCGACAGAGAAATCGTATCTGAGTACAAAGAGATCAATGGTTTTTGATTCTTCGCTTACATCACTTCAAGTAGTTTATCTCACCCGTTGCACTCTCTTCATATGATAGAATCATCTGGAAGAGATCACTTCTAAGCAATAAGAACGCCCATTATACTTTAGAATTGTTGATTTTTTGTTTTTTGTAATTTTCTCGTTTTGTTCGATAAATTATTTTTATTCATTTCATTTATAATTATAAGTTTAAACGGGTCTTTATCGCGTTTACCTTTTTTATTATATTCCCGACGTTTCGGCTGTATTGCAACAGCCGTGGTCACGGGATAACTGGAGTATACGGAGCTATCGTCGAGAAATAAAGGCAGTAGCCGCAACTACCCTCATTTCATCCTCACATTCATTTCACTACCTCTGACTACCTCTGTGGCGCAGTTGGCGAAGGCCTAAGACGAAGGTTGCGGGTTCGATTCCCGCTGCTGTACAAATGTGCTAATATTTGTCCCGGGTCTGGGTGTTTTCTATGTATAATATGTATTTTTTACAAACAAAATATAAATGTAGTCAGTCATGCAGTTCCCATAATACAAGCTCTGCTTAGTTTGGGGCTAGATGATGCTGTGTGAAAATGTCCTGAAAATGTGCATTATTTATTTATTAACTAATTAATTAATCTAAGTATGTTATATTAATTAATTCGTTATTAATGTATTAGACTCCTTTGTTAGGCCTCATACCAATGTAATGCATAAGCCAAAGAAGGTAGTTACTTCATATCTCGGATAATCTATACAATACATATTATTACCGACGTTTCAAAGTGATCCTTGTGATTTTAATGAATAAATTAATTTAGACTTTGACTTTCTTCCAACATAAGTAGGTACCTACCTACCTATTCAATTCTGTTAATATTTTCGATTCCAAATACTTTAAGATTCTCTATATAAGGTCACTTGGCTCTACCCATATAAACGATATTTGGTTACGCACTCATTCCCAAAGGTCAGCTAAAATGTAAATTTTTCAACCCTCGAAAACTCATCGTGGTTTTATTTTTATCAAAGTTAATTAAAGAGTTAACGAGATTTTTATGTTTTGGGATGAACATTTTTAAAACCTTGGAAGGTATTTGGAAAGAATTTAATCGTTATTTTTTTAACACAAATTCACGTAGTTAAAATAGTGTTTTTTTATGGTGATGAAATTACCATAAATAAAATAATACTGGACATTTTCACACAGCATCGTCTAGCTCCAAAGAGAGCATGGGAACTACATAACTGATAAACTACTAATATATTTTTTGTAAATACAAACAATATTATACATAGAAAACACCCAGACCCAAGATAAATATTTGCAGATCATACAAAAATTTGACCAGCGGCGAGAACCGAACCCGCAACCTTCTGCGTCTAAGGCATATTTCTTAAGAAGTCAAAGTCAAATTCAAGTCAAAGTAAAAAGGTTTTTATTTATTGAAATCACATGGAAACGTTAGCTTAAAAACTAAGTGAATTTAAAATGTAAGCGTGAATTTACGCCGTTTCCTCGCGCGCGACCATGCCTAGAAGAATCCTGCAACACTCTGCTTGGTTTTTTATGACCCTTCAATCAGCTGTTGTGAGTCAATAAAAAAAAAAATTAATAAAATCGGTTCACAATTGGAAGATATCGAGTAACACACACAAAAATACAGACGAATTGATTCCTTATTTGAAGTGTTTTGAATATACCATCAAAGTATCAATTTTCCTTGACCGCAACCCAATGTTCTTCCCTTTTCCACATCAAAGCCGCAAAGTAATGGGTTCCGTATGGATAATCGGATCCGGCAAAGAGATGGATTCCATTCGGATAAGAGCTACTTGTCCATTGTGGAGAGTACAATCAAAGGAAGGTCAACAAATACGATGGAATAGCATCTTTCATAACTCAACAATAATGGAACACGGATTTTTAGCTTTGAAACGGTAAAGGATCGAGCGATCAAATACTTTTATAAGTACATTCAACACAAAAGTAAATTAACAAGATATATATATAATAGGTTGGGGAAAAAGTTTCTTCGCATTTTTTAAGAAAATTCAAAACATTTTTTAATATAGTTTATTTACATTTAACTAAAGTATGTAGGTACCATTTTGTTCGATAACTTTTTGCCATTTTGTAGGCAGGGACATGATCCCATTGCTATAAAAACTTTGGGGCTTCTGTTCAAAATACCGCGACAAGTGGTTTTGGCAGTCCTCTCGTGATGTTAACCTGACACTGCCTAAAGAATTCTGAAGAGACCGAAACAGGTGGAAATCTGAAGGTGCAAGGTCAGGACTATACGGCGGATGCATTAACACATCCCAGCCAAACTCTCTTAATTTTTGCTGAGTGGCTAAAGATGTGTGAGGTCTAGCGTTATCATGATGAAAAACCACACCCCTTCTGTTGATTAACTCCGGCCGCTTTCTCTCAACTTCTTGTTTTAATCTCATCAGTTGTTCGCAGTAGAGTTCAGAATCGATGGTCCTGCCTGGTGGTAACAGCTCATAATGAATAATGCCCTTCCAATCCCACCACACACACAGCATCACCTTGTTGCGAGTTAACCCGGGTTTCGCCACAGTCTGTGAAGCCTGACCGGCCTTTGACCACGACCTTTTTCGCACGTTCTTGTCGTACGTGATCCACTTTTCATCACCAGTTATCAGCTTCTTCAAAAATGGTTCGGTTTCATTACGTCGTAATAAAGAATCACAAATGAGAACACGGTTCATTAGGTTTCTTTCAGTGAGCTCGTGAGGTACCCAAATATCGAGCTTTTTTGTGTACCCAGTTTTTTTCAAATGCGCCAAAACTGTTTTGTGGTCAATTCCCAGTTCTTCAGCTACGT
The DNA here is from genome assembly GCA_961405105.1 of Perizoma affinitatum. Lineage (NCBI taxonomy): Eukaryota > Metazoa > Arthropoda > Insecta > Lepidoptera > Geometridae > Perizoma > Perizoma affinitatum. The sequence goes on from OY560204.1 coordinate 11,606,654, forward strand.
CGTAACTACTGATATGCCGATCTTGCTCCACTTTTTCAAAAATGGCATCCATTTTATCCGTAATAGGGCGACCAGAGCGACGTGCATCTTTGACATCAAAATTTCCGGATTGAAAACGCTTAAACCAAATTTGTGCTACTCTCACAGACACTGCACTAGGTCCATAAACATCGCAATTTTTTTTCGCGGCTTGCGTTGCATTTTTACCTTTTTTGTAGTAAAATTTTAAAATGTATCGAATTTCTTCATTAGATTCACTCATCTTGACAGTACGAAAAACAAATAAAAATCACACATTTTCCTAATTTGAATTTGGAATTATCTTCTTTAAAATTTAAACTTTTAATGATACCAAAACCAGCCAGATACAAATAGTAAAGCCAAAGAGATTTTATTACAAGTTCATACATACAATAATGCGAAAAGACTTTTTCCCCAACCTAATATATATATATATCGGCGCAAAGGCGTTATTCTGCTTCTACAATGAGTCATCGGCGCAGTACCACGAGTTATTTAACGAATCATCACTTAGATTGTCATATTACAGTGTAAAATCATTAGTTAATAGCTAGTTATCATTTGATTGTTGTAATCAAATGACAATTAGGTAATTATGTGATCAACTTGTTATTTTGACCATGTTTACCTTCAAAACCATTTTTAAACTTAAATGAATAATGCTTACAGGTAGTTTTAGCTTGTTCGCACAAGTTGCTTGCCTTTGTCTTTGTTTTTGCATAAATACGGGCGACGGACCGAGTACGATTCATGAAAAAAAACACTTCACTGCCGGATCCCGAGCCGGCAACACGTCTCTTCTGCGCTCCTGCCAGGTACGCCGACCCGGCTACCTGCACTCCGCTCGGACCTCGCCGCCCGCTCCAGCCGCCCCGCAGGTAGTCAACCCGACTACCTGCTCTCTTCATCTACGCCCGCCGACGCAGCCCAAGCTGTGTGACGTCGCTCCTCTACAAGCACAGAGATCGTTGCCTTTGTCAAGGCGACCCTCTCTGTTTGTTTCTTTTGACTCAAAACGTCCAAATCCACGCTTAGTGGTCAACCCAGGGATACTTAACAGTGCCAACGAACTGGGTTGGGCGCTGACCCGGGGTGCCTGCTTTCCTCCCTCAGAGGAACGCAGAATCCGGCTGGGTCTGGTACCACCGGCCTTGGGGTCTACCCTCGCCGACACCAGATATCGGTTAGGACACACCCCTTCTGCTCCGTAAGAGCGGCAGTCGGGACACATCATTTAGGTAGGACACTGAGGCCTCACCCCCTTCCGTCTAACCCGACGGGAGGGTCACTCACCTACACACACTCCCGGGTGCATCCCCCCGGGAGAAGATGGATATCTCCAGTTTGGCCCCCGAGTCAATCTGCGACTTGCTTCGTGCGTTGACCGAAGCTTATCCAAATATTTTTACCTTTGATCCGGATAGCTTTCGCAATGCCCTTCAGGCAGCCTCCACCCCTCAGGCCCCTCTGGCCACTCCCCTACCCGATTCTCCGGAGTCCCCCGACGCGTCTCCTGCTCACCCGTTCTCTCCGGACGCGATGATGGAGACCGACCCCGACCCCAACCTCCGCCCGGTAACCTCCACTGACTCGGACTCTACGGACGACACTCCGTTCTCGGTTGTCGACCGTAAGAGGAAGAAGAAGCGGTCTCCCAAGTCCGACTCAGCCCCGCCTGCAAAAACGTCAGTCCCTCCAGCCACAGATCGTCAGGTATCATCCCCCTCTCCTCCCTCCGCTCCTTCAGACGCGACTAAAAAGGAGAAACTCCCTCCTCCCATTTACCTTCGCGAGAAGGCCAAATGGGACAATGTTTCAAAGCTTCTTGTCCTCAAGAAGATCGAGTTTTCAAAAGCTCAAAACACCAAGGACGGTATCAAAGTCCAGGTGCAAACCTCCGACGATCACCGTCGCCTTACCTCCATCCTCAGACAAGAGTCCATAGGTTTCCACACCTATGCTCTTGAAGATGAACGCCTCCTCCGAGTTGTGATCCGCGGTCTCCCCGCTGAACACAGCACGGACTCAATTAAAGCCGACCTTGTGGCACAGAATTTCCCCGTTAGGGAAGTCCATCGAATGTACAGCGGCAAAACCAAAGTCCCATACGAACTAGTACTAGTCGTACTAGACCTTTCGCCGGAAGGAAAGGCCATCTTTAACCTGAAGATGGTCAACCGCCTCTCCGGTCTACGTATTGAGGCCCCCCACCGTAACGGTTCTCCTAGCCAGTGCCATAGATGCCAACTCTATGGGCACTCTGCTAAAAACTGCTACGCCCGCCCGCGATGCGTCAAGTGCCTGGGTGACCACGGCACTGCTGACTGCACCCGCACACGCGATACCCCCGAGCCACCTAGTTGTGTGCTTTGCCGTGCTCAGGGACACACCGCGAACTATCGCGGCTGTCCCATGGCACCCAAGGCCAACAAAAAGGTGACCCACCGGGCCCCCAATCGTGTCCCTCCTCCAAATCAATACTCAAATGTCACTTCCAAAGTGGCAGTAGTCTCCCAGGGTAAACCGATGCCTTCCACCTCTGCATGGGCCAAGCCCCTCCCCTACACAAGTCGTGCCCCTCAGGCAAAAGCACCCCTCCACCCTTCTGCCCCTGCCCCTGTTCTAGCCACCGCTTCTCGCCCCAAAATGGTTAGCCATTCGGACCTTGTCCCCGAAGTAACTTCTCCCAAGGCTATTGACTTTACTAAGGTCAGCATGGTCCTGCGTAAACTTAATCAAGCCAAATCTGGCTTCGAAAGAATGATGATCCTTGCAGATCACATGGACATTGTCAATTACGTAGAAAACTTTAAGTTTTAGTATGTCTATACAAAAAGAAAGACTAAAACCCCGCTCCGTTAAGTTAGCGTTTTTTAACGCTAACGGGCTTGCCCATCAACGTCCCCTTATCCAAGACTTTCTGGTCAAACACCAAGTCGATATCATGCTAGTGCAGGAGACCTTCTTGAAACCCGGAACCCGAAATCCTAGAATTGCGAACTACCAAATGGTTAGGAACGACAGACCAAGCGCCTTAGGCGGTACTGTTATTTATTTCAAGAGGTCTCTGCACTGCATCCCTCTTGACCCACCTCCGCTTACTCACTTAGAAGCCTCTATCTGTCAACTCGGGATGACCGGTCATCAACCGATCATCATAGCATCCTGCTACCTTTCTCCTACCCAACCAAGAATCTTGCTCAAAAGCGATCTCGAAGCCCTCCTCAACCTAGGAAGCGCTGTCATTCTGGCTGGCGACTTTAACTGCAAAAACACCCTTTGGAATTGTACGAAAAATAATCGAAACGGTGTCATTCTAGATAACCTTATCGAATCTCTTAACTTCGACCTTATCGCTCCAATCTGCCCGACCCGCTACCCCGTTGTCGCGGGACAGTCGCCCCAAGTCCTTGATATAGCACTTTTAAAAAATGTAGCCCTACGGTTATTTTCAATAGAAGTACATCACGAGCTAATATCCGATCATCGCCCAGTAATATTACAGCTAGGCCCCCCAACCGATCTTCCTCCTCCAACCAAGACGGTGGTGGAATGGCATAAACTTGGGAAAGCCCTCAAGTCTATACATTCACCCGACCTAGATAAAATCCCCGACGATATTAGGACCCCCAGCGATATTTCGATCGCGGTTGACTCTCTGACTAGTCACGTCTCGAACGCTATCAGCGAATCATCGAAACAGGTCCCGGTGATGGCTCACCCCCGCCTGGTCCTGCCAGATGATGTGAGGCGTCTAATCACGGAGTCAAACGCAGCGAAACGCTACTACAGCCGATGGCCCACCGAATATAATAGAGTCAAAATGCGCTCTCTACACCGCGAGGTGCGGAGACGCATTAAAGATCTCCGCCAACGTCAATGGGACAGTCTGCTTTCGGAGATCGAACCCAGTCACCTGGCTTACTGGGAACTGGCTCGGTCCATGAAATCAGACATGATCTCAACGATGCCTCCTCTCAACCGACCCAATCAGCCTCCCGCTTTCGATGACAAGGACAAAGCCAACTGCTTGGCTGAAAGCCTTGAAGCCCAATGTACCCCTAGCCATTACCCCGTTGACCCTGCTCACCTCGATACGGTGAACAGTGAAGTCATGCGCCTAATCTCCCTACCCCCCTCTGCTCCACCTTTGTCTCCTGTCAGAGCTTCAGAGGTAATGACGATTATCAAGGATCTCCGCCCTAAGAAATCCCCTGGTGCAGATGGCATTAGCAATAGAGTACTCAAGCAGTTCTCTGTTCCCCTCATCTATCTCCTAGTCAGCATCTTCAATGCAGCCATGTCCTCATGTTCATTTCCTAATGCCTGGAAGGAAGCCATTGTCATCGGTATCCGCAAACCCGGCAAAAGTGCAAATGAACCTTCTAGCTACCGCCCTATCAGTCTCCTCAGTTCCCTGGGGAAGATTTATGAACGACTCCTTCTGAATCGTCTCTGGTCCCACGTAAACGAGTTCAGGCTCCTCCCGGACGAGCAATTCGGTTTTCGAGCCCGACACTCGTGCCCCCAGCAAGTGCTCCGCATCACGGAGCACATCCTATCGAAGAGGCACGCTATCTGGCCAGCAGATACAGGTGCAATCTTCCTCGATGTAGCGAAAGCCTTCGATAAAGTCTGGCACAACGGCTTGATTTACAAGCTATCCCAACTCGGAGTGCCAGACAGACTCGTTCTCATCCTACGAGACTATCTCCACAATCGAAGCTTCCGCTACCGCGTGGAAGGTACTCTTTCTGACCCCAGACCCATCAGAGCCGGAGTCCCCCAGGGCTCCGTCCTTGCACCCCTCCTGTTCACGCTGTATACCAGCGATATCCCTCGGAGTCATCAAGTCGAACTTGCCCTTTTCGCGGACGATACAGCTTTATACGCATCCGATAAGAACTCTAATCGAGTGCGCATAAAGCTCCAATCCGCTCTAGACACCTTAAGTGCTTGGTTCCGCAAGTGGCGCATAGAGGTAAATCCAACGAAAAGTGCAGCAGTGCTCTTTTCTCGGAGGAAACCCTTGCCCACAAGAACGGTCTCACTCTTTGGCAAACCCATCCCATGGGTTAAGTCAGCCCGTTACTTAGGAGTGATCCTTGATAGACGTCTATCCTTCTTCACTCACATTACGAAAGTGAGCAACCGCGCCAAGTTTATCCTTGGTCGCCTTTCCCCTCTCATATGTGCAAAGAGTAAAATGTCCCTTAGAAATAAGGTGACACTTTACAAAACGTGCATCCGCCCTATTATGACATATGCCGCAGTGGCCTTTGGCCACTCCATTCATATCAAAAAACTCCAAGTAGTCCAAAATCGTTTCTTGCGCAAGGCCACCGGTGCGCCATGGTATTCGCGTAATATAGACCTCCACCGAGACACGAAGCTCGAGTCCATAGCCCAATTCATTAAAACCGCTTCTCAGCGTTACTATGAACTGGCCTCATCCCACCCGAACCCCTTAATCTCGACTATTCCCGACTACTCGATCGAGTCACCTGAGTTGAAAACCCTCCGTAGACCAAGACACGTACTTGGTGACCCCGATGACCCCATCAGCACCGCTAATGCGGTGGTGACGTCATCAAGTTCCGCCAGAGTAAACACTGCACAGATACACCGAGCCCGCCGGCGGGCTCGACGAGTCCCCACTTCCGCCTATTCACGGTACAGATATGTACCGGGGCGTTTCTCTCCAGTTCCTCCCCCCCTGGCAACGGCCCAAGCCGAGGTCCGTACCTAAGTGGTGCCCTTGTGCTAGTTGCCCCATCCTAATTTTTTATAGGCTGAGCGCCTTCTGCGCTCGCCGTAGTCCGGTGACGCTGACCAAGGCCATCTGCGGCCCTGCAGCATTAAAGTCCTTTCAGAAAAAAAAAAAGTACGATTCATTCTTGCTCGAGCCGTCGGACCGTACAGACCTTGAAAGCCTCTGTATAACCAAGAATAAATAAGAAGAACATCTCCTGGAGTTTGCTTTCGTCATCAACTATGAGCGACCAGCATGCTGGTGATGATAGTGACGTTAGCATTGCTGACGTCACACTTTTTAAAGACCACCTTGGAGCTTCTGCTCCGTCATATATATATATAAAATCTCTATGCACACCAAATAAAAATATAAAAAAAACAGGTATTCATAGACATATTAACCAAACAAGGTAAACGCGATAAAGACCCGTTTAACATATAATTTAAAAAAAAGAGGTACAATGGGCGGTCTTATCGCTTGATGTATCAAAAATAAGATAATATATTTGCATAATATATATAAAAGCTTTATCATAGAATGTATGTTTATCTTTGCCGATCCAGCCTAATTTTGCCCAAACTCAAGTTAGTTTGATTCGCAAACTAGTAGAGTATTTTACTTGAGGATTTAACTTTTTATTACTTGGTTCAAAATCTAGCAGAGAACTTAATCAACCAACCCCCATAATAACAGTGATTCCCCAAAAGTCACGCGTGTAATGAGTTTTCATAGCGGGCGGGGCGGCCACGTGCCATTTTGACAGGCTCCACATGACGTCATACATACGTGGCCAGGGTTATAGCGAAGTTAGGTGAGGCCCTTCCAGATCTCTGGGGTTTTTTAGGAAAATATTAGAAGCTAGTAGCGTTCCTATAATTTGAGATACTATGTTATTGAGATGCAATTGATACTTGTGATTTACTCTTTCGATCGGTATTATAAAATACATAATGTTTTTTTCTCATTATGTATTTTTATAATACCGATCATTTTGCGGGTTCGAGTCAAGGCATAGAGTAGGTAGTGACTTTTTTAAAATCTTTGAATGCAGTATGCATGTATGCTTTAAAAAATAAAGGAGTCTCCATTGAGTAAAACTTTTCGACTTCATTTTTAAAGTACTTGTCAACACATGTGTAGCATTCAAGGTCGGTACGAGAGCTGATGCGCGAGCCGTGTTTGCTTAGACATTTTAAAATTTACTCAGCAATTTTTTTTTTTTATCAAGCACGTAAAAAAAAATACCTAAACTAAGCAATATCATGGAAAATACATATTATACACAGAGAACACCCAAACGTGAGACAAAAAACGAAAAGGCTTTAGGTTCCTAAGACTTTACGTTTTGTCACGTGACTTATATCACTTAACGACTAATTATTGAAAAATGGCCGATAGTCACCGATTCCGCAAATTTCGTATTTTTTAAGCTTGTCAGTAAATATTTTTTTCTTAAATTTTAAATTTACTTTTGGTCTCAATTAACTTATCATTCGTATCGAAATAACTCCGTATTTGACACAGACGTTTACTCTAATTAAATTCAATGAGCTTGATCAATAGGTTTCGTTTTACGAAAGCCTGGTAGAAAGGTATGTAATGTATTTTCTTGTTTTCATATAAGTTTAGGATATATTGTTATACTTCTAAACGTTAAATGAAACGTCATCAGCAGAATAATAGAATACGTGGTGCTAATTATATTCTAAAATAGGATGTATTTTATTGATATTCTCTGCGTATAATGGAACGGAACTGTATTTCAGAGTATGTAATTAAAATGTAATCTGTGCTCTTTTGTCATGAGTGATTTCATAATCATCGATAAGATTTCGTATTACCCAGGCAGTTGTATAATGCGGGCGTTATTCACCCCAACCCCTCGGCAAATAGGTACAGGGGTTGAAGAATATCCATGCAGAACCTGCACATTTCTGTAATATAAGCCCCCAACTAATATTCCGCCTCCTGGGCCTTAATTTCCGTAGCAAATAAGATTTCTTTCTTGAATTTTTGAGACTAAAATATTTTGTGAAAATGTTTTTGACTCTTGGAAGGCAAGATTCCGCTTGGTAATTGCCGGTGGAATTACATTGCGAGCAAAATGTTACCTTCGAAATGTTTGATGAAAAAAGGAAATGAGAGTAACGTGGCGCCCCTTTCGTTAGTTTACAGTACTACTGCGCTACGTAATTGATTTTGTAAAATTAATGAAAAACCGAATTTCAATAAGACGGAAGCTAAGGGGAAAGTAATGTATTGTTTGTGGTATAAAATAGGTAGGTAATATGTGATAATCGGCCCAATGTGTAACTGTTTTTCCTTGTTGTGAGGCTCTGATTACAAAATTTAATCAACATTGGATGAGTAAGTATTTTATCTAACCATAAAAACAACTTTCATAAATTTATAAATAAATTATTGGGATGATATTTGTCTTACTTCTCAGAACACAAATGAAATCGACTATCTATCGAATATTATGAAATTTTAATGATAGCGTCAATTGCACATTAACTGGATTCCATGAAACCACAGAAACTTGAATGGGACATTATTACAGAAGGGTTTTAACTATTTATATCTAACCTTTATTAGGGTTGGACTCCATTAAAACATGTATCAGAACAGTATCGTAATATTGCGTGTCCTTTCGTATCCTACTTATTTTAATGTACAAGTCGTCGTAACGGCTGAATCGATTAGGACGAAATTGGAAATCCCTTTAGTCTGTGATATAAAATAACATACCTACGTATGGTCTACTTTTATATGGGTACAGGTGAAGCCGTAGGCAGATACTATTATCTGTGTTATAAATTTATAAATTTATATTGCTAGAAATATTGTAAATGAAAAATATGAATGTTTGCTATACCTTAACTTAACCTTAGTTCGTGACTCCTTTTTAGGCAAATTTTTATCCGGGTACCACGCGATCAAAGCCGTGGAAAAACGCAAAACACGCTTCCCGTATTATGAGGTAAAAAACGCGGCCGTACTGATTACCATGTATCCATATATATGGGCATCGGTACGGGCGAACCCGAATTTCATCCAAAAGATACTAATTTCATCTCACATTTCAGACATAATTCAAAACAAATAACTACTTGGCTATTTCTTGATCTCAGCTTCCTACGATTTAAAGTATTGCTGGTTCAGAACACAAAGGCAATGGAACTGGAAGTGGTCTGTTACTGTTTGGGGTTGGTTTAATGGTTATTCGCTACTTCTTAGTGCAAGAGATTTTGTTACATAATTATGTCGCTGATTTGGTGATATTTAGCGAAGAATGAAACTCTCTGAAATGACGAGCAGTTTGCTCGTCTTACGCTATAACGTTGTAGAACCGTGTAACAGATGGAGGCCATTATTCAGCGCGCGCCTCAGTTAGGCCGTTTCACTTGCAATTTGGCCGGAATTGGATTCCACTCGTCGTGCTGATTAGTTCTGACTTGTGTGGATAATTGCGGGTATACGAGGGGCAAGAGTATTGCCATTCATATCCTGCAATATACGTACTATAACAGATAGTTCTGCTAGCAGTAGGCATTGGCATTACAATATTTATCTTTACAATACTAATTAAGATACACCGTGGATCTATCTGTTTATAAGGCATGGTGTCAGAGGCACTCCATCTGCCAGGAAAGGACACCATGGGTAAGTACGTCAACCACGTGAAGTCACTCAGCTAATGTTCTACGTGACGTCGCTATGTCACATCCGTGTAGCACTTACTCCGTGTCAGTAGATATTTGAAGATCCGCCGGATGGTACGCTGTGATGTATCTGTTTTCGTGGATATGTACTTCTTGTGATTCATCTTTAAACTTTTTAATTAAATTGGTATCAACGCATGCACACAAACACACCCACACATTACAGTGTTTTAATCAAGTCCTTCCAAATGGTGTCTGGAAGAGATGGCTCTTAACGATAAAGACTGCCACAAACTAGTTTATACGATTTTTTTATTCTGGTGTATTTTAAGAAGTTATCTATCTAACAGATACCCACACACACACTAACACACACACTCACGTACACACACCGACAATCATCCCCCCCATAGATAGGATACACTAATTCATTATTATTAAGGTAAATTGTTTCTATAGTCATAATAATATAATATTTTGGAACTTATCTACATACTTAAAAGGGGATATACGTAGATTAAGTTACTGATATAAACATTTGTATTTAAGTACTGATCGCGAAAATTAACAACTTAGTAGAAAAATACTACACAATCACGCACCCGCCCTTCCACCCCCCACATATACACACACACATACATACTAACATACCCCCACGCACTTCCCCTATACACGCACGCGCCTATTTTGAGTAGGTTGTGTGTGGTTGAACGTTCTTTACTGTCAATCGTTGTCCTTTCCAAAACTAGTAGTAGGTATATACATACCTACTTTTATTTGGTTGGTAATTGTCTAGCTAGATACGAGCTAAACGAAAGCTGCATATCTACATTTATGCTCCACACTTATCTTAATCATGTAGTTTAGTTAAAAACCACTTACCTACTTAATATCAGTTCGCTGGCTGCAGTATACGGCAATTCGTATGGCCAATCAGCAAAAATCATTACGGCAGAGTGGACACTGCATGCTTAAAAATTATAACAGGATAAACAACTTAAGTAACAATAAAGAAAGAGAAAATCAGTGAATAAAAGGACAAATGAGTTTTACAGTTTTTTACAACTGGTGGTGAAATTGTCACCTAGACTCCAAACTTATCAACCTATTTTTAATTACTTAAATGATTACTTGTTTGATATATTTTATAAGCTTCGTTTATTTAGAAAATATCAATCTGAGCGCAATTATTGTTAAATGCCATGCTGATCCTGGGAATGGGTGAGTTTCTGCCTAGGACTGTTAAGGAGGTGGTGGCTCGAGGAGAGGAATTGGCTTACGGGAATTCTACGAGGAACTTAGAAGCGAATTTTACCTGGGCAGTTAATTCTTATTTCAAAATGTTATACAAAAATATAAGGTCTAGCTGATTTCGACGTAAAAATCACGTTCGAGAGAAAAACGTAAATAAGCATGAGTGTCCCACTGAATTTCGACAATATTCGAAAAAAACATAGTTGGACTGAACATACTGCGACAAGCACTTGTTCGGCAGATAATTATTTCGACAAAAACATTTAAAAAAAAACCTATTAGGTTAATAATAACCTAACCTATCCGAGTCGGATCTGAAAATGTTATTAACTTCGTTAATAAAATCGTCGAAATAACGAACTGTCGAAATTCAGTGGGACACTGAATAAGGATATCTAGTCCAATATGGATTAAATAGAGTTCTACTCGTAGTTGAATGGCGATTTAGTTGTACTGGCCACCTAGACATATCGAGGTATAGACAAAAAAATAGATACTAAAGCTGACTGAGCTATGAAAGTGAAAATTATTTCTTTCTAAAGGATAAAGTAACTACAGATAAAAGGCAGCAAACTATACGTGGGTGTAAGCTGAGGTACAAAACAAATCGACATAACGTATCTCCACAGTAGAATCAGATTAAGACATTTTGAAACCGATATAGGAGGAAGTACCTGGTGTGCTGCAGGATCCTCGCGCGGAGGTGATGGGTGTACGTTGGTAAGGCCCTTCACCAGATTCCGTACCGACGATACGTTTTTTTTAAAGGACATTTTTTATATCCTCAGGATTTCGGGAAGGTGGCAGCAAGTTGGGGTATGTTTTTTTTTTTTTTTATTATTAATGGCAACTGATTCCTCTGAGTTGTGAGGAATATTACTGCCAACTTCACGTAGCTCGTTCACGGTACGGTTAAAATGGATATATACTAGAATGACTATACAATTATTGTGGCTGAAATCTAGTGTTATAACTAAGACAAATAATAGTTTTATAAGTAATTTATAATTTAATATTATAAAGGGTTAAAATTTTTAATAGTGCTTTCGTTGATTTTTTTTCTTTAAGGGAGAGAAGGGAAAATACGTTAGATGGAAGTGGAGCTTTAAGATGGGCTAAAATATCATAAAGAGATGGGTTAGAGATTAAATAGTTTAGAAAAAAGAATATAATACTCTAAAGATTTTGTCTAATGGCAATATTTTTGTATGTTTGATGGAACCGTTGAACCATAGAAGAAATAACCACCACAGACTAGTTAGGTATTGATAACCACTACGTAGAATGAGAATGTCAAACTTAGGTATATCAAAGAGTCTAAAGTTTTTTTTATACGGAGGTTGCAAACCACAGCTTTGACCACCTCGAGTGACAAAGGTTTTATTAGTACCTCATTTGCCTCGGCCGCTTTCATATATCCTAAAGGTAGGTTTCAATCCATTTCAATAATTAAAACTTGCAAACTGCAATCTAAAATATATTATAATAAAATTTTAATATATACTCTTAGTTATTTTTTAATCATATCAACGTGTACCAACATTTTAAAATAATATTTTACCACATAATGTTAAAAAAAGAGTAGGTTTTCTGAAATAGTTGAAATTTAAAAGCACCCAAAACTTGTCTCAACGTCTTCAGTTGTGCATCATTAACCGGCGTGCACTGTACACTGGTTTTCAAGGAATAGAGAGCTGGCATAAATCCGCACCCGATTATTACCTAGATTGATTAAGTGCAGTGTGGATTATTTTCTAATTTAACTTCGCCGGGATTTAATTTAAATGATTATTTTCAAAAATATCAGCTTATGACCACTGTGAAAGTTGTTATTCGCTATTTTAGTACCATAGCTCATTTGTGAAAGAGTTCGTCCAGGGAAGTGCGTATCTGTTCTTCTACCGCCAAGCAATGCTCGCATTTCTGTGTGTATACTTTTACAACTTTTTCGGTAAATACCGCTTACACTCTGAAAAAAGAATTGTCGCAAAGTTGCCAGCTTGAATATCCAATATAAAAAGTATTCCAACAAAAGTATTCAGTCTACGTTATTCAGGCAGTGAAAAAGTGTGAATAAATAAAAAAATAAATGAAAGCCCAAATGTGAATGAAATGAACAGAAAAGCTACCAGGAAGTTATAAACGAGTGCGGGTACTTGTTTAACTTTTTCTTTCGTGCCGGAAAAGAATATTCAGTTTGGAAAAATGTTGTTACAAAGTTATTTATTCATTTCAAAGGAACATCGAATGATGTCTGTTATTGTCTCTAATATTTTTATCTACAGTTAAATATATTAAAGAGGCTCCCAAAGCAAAGAATCAACTTTTATCTTTTTTTTTCTGCAGATATTCGATTTGGGTCTCCGTGTTGTGGTGCCACGTACGTGTGGGGTCAGTACTATGTATACATATGTCTGTTGGGTTGTTTTTTATTTAGAATTTAATAGATAAAAACTAATCAACGAAATGAGAATAAGTACATAATAGGTAGGTTCGGTCATGTTGGTAAATAATGTAATTCCGCTTTCAATTGACAAACTTTTTATGGAATCTTGGCTCCATACTAATGTTGAATGTTACTGGAAAGGCTTTTTCTAATCTACTCACAGTGAATGCTAATAAAATCAATTTAGCTGAACAATTGGTAAAGTTCTAGTAACAGGCAATTGGATCCTTTGATTTATGTTTCACTGTAAATAACGTTTATTCGTTTTTATAAGATACGAATACACGTAACCCCTCGTAACGTTTCATATCCGCTGTTCATGTAACTGGTTTTAGCCCGGAACTTGTTCCAATAAAATGCTAGCAACAAACATACGTTCTTATAATTTATTGCTATAGATAGAAATATCAAAAAAATATAATGTAAGGCATAAACAAAGGCGAGCTTAACCCTAAAAAGAGTTTCTTCCAGCAAACCTTTGAGGAGAGAGTTGATGAAATTCTTGTACAAAACAGGAACGAATGAAATAAATATTATTATGCTTAAAGTACTGATATATTTAATACATTATAAATATATTATGCATACCTACTTGAACTCCTTATATATTAACATAAATTTCAATAATATTTAATACATTATGTTCATAAGTGGATATAGTTAACTACAAGGAGATATAGTTTTCTTTCACTTAAGAGATTTGGAAATTAAAATATATATTTTTGTTGTTATTTTAGAATTTTATTAAGATACTTCATCATCATCAGCATCTTGTCCTTGTCCATTACATGGGGTAGGCATAATATGTATTCTTGTTCCACTCTCCTCTATCAGCCGTCCTTTCTTACCCATGTCGCTTTTCCTTAGACAAACCATCCATCTTTTCTTTGAAATGTACTCTTATTTCCATTCATATGTAAACACCGTTCTTGTAACATTAGAAAGTCACAACTTCCACTCCGCATGACATACCCAACCTACCTATAAGTACTTATAGGTATATAATTACAAACCTACAAACCTCCTTCCTCAAAACGTGATTGGTGCTAATTTTATATAGAATAATTTAAAAAAAACACCCAACAGACACATAGTCCTGAGCCCGCACAAGGATTCCCTGTGTCGTAGGTATCAGGAACTATGAGTACCGTACCGGTACTTGGAGGAAATATCTGTGGAAAATGCAAACATTTGTCGAATCGATCTCGTACCTCTGGCGGCTACTGGTCCGCCACGCTAATGAGGTCGTTGAGATGTTCTCTGATATCAAAAAGGTGCGTTATATTGAGCTTGTTTTGAATTTGAATTTAACTATTCCCGGGTCCATGGGGAATACTATTCGTTCAAGGTTTATTCATATGCCGAGCTCTGTGGCGCAGTGGGCAGGCGAAGGCATACGCTATCTGTTAGTGTTCCAATAAGCGGCGATATGCTTGCAACTTTGGATGTGCCTCAGACTATCTATTTACACCATCACTTAACTTCTTGATTATGGCTTTTGTAAAAAAATATAACTGAGTATGTATCTAAGGATGCCCATCTTTTAATCACTAGGTGCATTAAATACAGTCGTGAGCGTGTCTGTTTGTCTGTTATATCATATAATTTACTGTCTTTAGATAGCTAGCTGTTCTATCTGTATTTTCTGTATATACCTATTAATTTAAGAAAACAAATCTAATATTTTATCATGTTTGAAAACTTAATCCCGTTTATCCTAAATGTTATAATGTAGCTATTTTGGATATGAATAACATCTCCGTTGTTAAAGCTAGCAGGAGGAAAGTGTAGTTTAATGTTTACCGGAAGTCAACATACCTACTTTTATACGGAGAATCTGGCATTTCTCAGAAATAAATGTTTACTCTGAAAAAGTAGATATTTCGCTCGGCGATCCTTTCCACGAAAATATGTTATTATTTTTGATGGCAGGTATCCTGTTGCCTTTTTTATTAAGTAGAGACTGTTTTTTTTTAAGAAACTGATATTGTTGCCTACAAGTATGTTCTAGAAACGTGCTCGAAACGGTGAAGGAAAACAACGTGAGGAAACCCCAAGAATCAAACGTTCGAAGGCATGTGCCATTGGTTAGTGTTAAGCGGAGATGGCCTTGCCTTCTCCGCTTAACACTTAACACTAACACTAACACGTGACAACTTGTCACGTGGAATGCTATCTACTTGAAAAAGGCGACCATGTGCCAAATATCTAAGGCGTTTCTCTGGCGTTTCGTTTCTCTTAAATATCTACGCTCTGAGTATGTATCCTGAGGATTCCATCATCGGCATTACAGTCGTGAGCGTGTTTGTTTCGGGATATTTTCTTTCACAGCTAAGCGCACATAAATTTAAAAATAATGGCGATTCGACCGGCTTCGAACCCACGACAGGGTGCAGCCCACTAGGCCAGCAAGGCTTCTATTATTATTGACTAGCTGATCCGACCCACGTTGTTCTGTCTTTGAATGTGAAAAATACGAGACGTCATTTCGACAACCATAGAGGAAAACAACCACTACGTTTGACAACCAAGGACAATTTGTATGGTAGAAAGAGACACCCTGTATTTAGACAAATACGAGACGTCATTTCGACAACCATAGAGGAAACTAACCACTACGTTTGACAACCAAGGACAATTTGTATGGTAGAAAGAGACACCCTGTATTTAGACAAATACGAGACGTCATTTCGACAACCATAGAGGAAACTAACCACTACGTTTGACAACCAAGGACAATTTATATGGTACAAAGAGACACCCTGTTTTTAGAAAATACGAGACGTCATTTCGACAACCATAGAGGAAACCAACCACTACGTTTGACAACCAAGGACAATTTGCATGGTAGAAAGAGACATCCTGTTTTTAGACAAATACGAGACGTCATTTCGACATTATGAAAATTATAAAATAAAAAAAAAAACAGCTGAATAGCCGTTCTCGAGTTTTGCGCTTAACAACAAGTTTGGTCATTCATTTTAAGTTATATAGATTACTAATTTCTAAATTAACTACCGGCATCGTATTTCTCTTTGTGCCATTACTAAAAACATACTTATTAGGTGTAAGTACCAACTTACACCTATTAATAATTATGAATGTTCTGATTGTGTTGCTGCATTTCTAGGACAAGTTAATCAGTCGAACAAATGGCAATTTGGACGGAGTATATAATTTCACTATTCATTGGAATAAAATATGAAGTCGTTATCTATAATTTTGAATATTAATCACTTGTGTGCTCCGGGCGATGGCGCCACATACAAAATAATAGGCAGGCTTGCCACAGTCTTGCGCACTGCAGTAGCATTACTTGTTTCTATTATTTAACTTTCCAACTGACCTCAAAAAAGAAGGAGGTTTTCGAGTCGCCTGTCTCGGTGAACGTTACGCGATACCTATAAATTAAATGATACTCCAAGGATCCTATTAAAATTTTAAGGAATTAAACTCACCTCTTATCGTGAAAAATGGGGAACGAAATGTAATATTGGAACTTTTTTTAAAACTTCTCGTTGTATCCGACTTCAAATGTCTGTTTTTATTATTCCTGAAAAACATTAGTATATTTTGTATGCTGAGCCTGTGAGGTACTTTGTACATGAACAGCATACGAAAATCTACTGCTGGAAATAGAACTCTTCAAAGGAGTGCCATGACAAACGATCTTACGTTACGAGCTGTAGAGGACCTTTGCTCAGCACTGTGAATAATTTGACAAATAATTGTAATTGTAAGAGTTCATAGAATTAAATGGTTTGTTATCATTTTAGAATATAATTACGACTATACCATGTACTTTACTATTCTCCTGCTGACGTTTCGTTGACCGTTTAGAGGTCCTTCCTCATGGGACGGGAACTCACGACCGAGGTCGCGTGGTCGCAGACGATGCTCACAGTTCACGGTGTGGTATAGTTATAATAATAGGTATTCTTAATTGTAATGTTCGAGTTGTTTTTCTTCTATTTCTGTTAGCTGTGGTCACGTTGAGCAATACATCAGATCAGCGCAACCTTTCTAATGTCGAAGTGGCGCCTGCGCCGGCGCCGATCGCGCGAAGAAAGCGCCCAACCCTCGTAAGGGCGGAGTCACCAACAAACCAAAACATATCTCTTATCATCAATGGCCGTGGTCAACACGGTGAAGAAAACATCGAGAAGAAACCCTCCTGATTCTTCTAGGCTCGGTCGCGCGCGAGGAATCGGCGTAAATTTACTTTAAAATTTTTAATTCACGCATTTTTTGAGTTTAAGTTTCCATAAGTATGATTCTTGTCATTTCAATGAATGAGTTTGACCTTAAGTTCCAAGGCATGTACCATTGTTTTATCTTTGCGTTGTTTCTTCCTAGGTCTATGTGCTAACTGGCAAATATCTCTACCAATAATTTCCACTTGTCTTGGTTTTGTGTGACTTTCGTCCATTAGTATCGCAATCGATTATTGTTCCAATAAATCGGCGATGGCCTTACAAACTGTCACGTGGAACATGGCAAACAAGCATACGTCGGTTCTGTTGGTAAGAGATTCCCGTAACCTTAAACTTGCAACACCAGAGGTATTACGCGTTGTAGACCCTGAGATTTAGTCACTGTGTGAAAAAACCCCTTTAAATATATTAAAGATTAAAAAAAAAGACCCTGAGACATACCGAATGAAAAGTCTCATGTACCTGTAATTCGACCGGCACCCTACAAACTAGAACACAGCAATGAGAGGATCACTTGAGAGCTTGGCGGGTGAAAATACATAGTGGTTTTACTTCCCCGGACAAGGTTTTCATGAAGTGCTCTACCGCTACTTTGAGTAAGGATCTGCAGTTTTGTATGAGTTCAAGGTATGTTTTGATGCCATGAAATATGGTCGCCTTGCAACACACTCAGATTTACACGTCAGGAGGTCTAGACAAATACCTTCACGCTTAACGCCAACGCCAATTTGTCAAGATAAAACTTGGCAGCTGTCACGTGACATTTCAGTACAGCTGATGTCATTCCCATAAAAATCTTTCCGCAGGTGTTAACGCCAACAGAAAGTGGTATTTGTCTAGTCACCAAGGGCCTATATGTTTTGTAAAAATACATTAATTCTGTTGTTATTAGAACCAGTGTGGTGTGAACTCACCCTAAACACGTAATTATATCAGTCGCACGTAACACGGTGTCAAGTTTGATGGTTTCGTCACAATCGCTCAGTAAAAGGCATACCTACGGCTGTACCTTGAATCCCCACTGAAGATAAAGTATTTTATGTTTATGCTCCACACTTTCAGAAAGACAATAACACCGTTATTCTTTTAAATAGGTATCTACATCCCAAGGTTGTCTGGAAGAAATCGCTTTCAGCGATAAGACTACACATTGTGCATTTCCTTTGTGTTTTGTTATTTTATTATGTTTTTGTGTTTTGTACTGGAAATTGACAATAAAGAGTTTATCTATCTATCTATCTATGTATAGATAAAGTTGGGACTGATTAGATAGAGACTGATCTACGATGATAAGAAAATAGTACGTCTATTTATTTGTGACTAACTACTGTCCACGGCTTCGCTCGCGTGGTACCCGCATAAAAAGGACCCGATGGAAAGTAGATCTTACCGTTAAGGCAGCGTTCGTAAGAAACGACATCGCTCGACCGTTTTTACGTCGACTTGAAATGCCCTTATATTTAAACGGTATAATATCCACCCTGAAAGTCCATTCTAAATATAAGAGTTTTTTTTTTGAGTTCGTTAATAAGTTTCGGAGATTGCCCCCTACATACAAACTTACAACTTTACCCCTTACATTATACGTAAAATTTCACTGGTCATCATCGTTATCAGCAGCAGTAGCTTATGCCCACTGCTGGGTATAAGCCTGTTCCATTTTGTGCCCTGTCCATGCTTATCCCTGTTTTGAGCTGATCTCATCCAGGTCTTATCCGCGATCTTCTAGATTTCATAAACCCATCTTGCATCCTCACTGCGGTGACCGTTTAATTCAGATACTTAAAATTTTTAGCCCCGACCAAAATTACGGAATAGATTAGAAAAAAACAAATAAGCTCACGACTGTCATCTCCATGATGGAGACCCTCCGATCCATACTCAGTGCTCAGATCTGGGATACCAAGCAAGGGATAGTCAAAGACTACGTTTGGCACAGGTTCGCGTTTTGCATAGTAATTAGCATTCCACGTGACGCTTATTGGAACACAGAGCGATGGCGCATGCCTTCCAATTTTGGTTCTTGACCATGCTGGTTTCTTCACAATTAATTAATTAGAATAATCTGGATAAATTATGATTTATGTATCGATTCTTGGATTTTATTTACTTTCCCTTAGCTTAAATCTTGTTAATTTATTTATTAGGAACACATAAAAACAAGATACAAACGTTATTTTAGTACTTTTCAAACTTTCGCGATTAGATAATATAATTATAAGTTTAACGGGTCTTTATCGAGTAAATTATTTCACGTCATGTTTGTTACTCTTTCACGCAAAAACTACTGAACGGATATTGATTAAACTTGACAATAATATAGCTTATACATCAGAATAACACATAGGCTACTTTTTATCCGGGTACCAAGCGGGCGAAGCCGTGGGCAGAAGCTAGTATGAAATGAGGCTAAATAACGGACAAGCTAAGTTTCTTCACTATCCAATTCTTAAGTAGCATAACCTTACAATATTGAAAACAAAAGGCTCGTTACATTACATTGAATGCAGCGTTCGACTGCTCGAGAGCAACAATGACCTTTAAAGCCGGTTGGTACACTTAGAGAAGCGAGCCCTTCTCTATACCTACCTACCCTAGGGCAGAGGTGCTCAAACTTACACGATCCACTAACTATTCACGACTACACTATCCTATTCTACTACTATTATAAACGCGAAAGTTTGTGAGGATGGATGTTTGTTACTCTTTCACGCAAAAACTACTGGACGGATTTTGATGAAACTTTACAGTAATATAGTTTATACATCAGAATAACACATAGGCTACTTTTTATCTGGGTACCACGCGGGCGAAGCCGTGGGCAGAGGCTAGTACACAATAAATTGATTTCTCATCCGTAAGTAAACGGTGCAGCATGGTGTACAAACGTGGTGGCAATACTGCTTCTATGTCGTATCAATGGTTTGCCCCGTTTTACTTTTATTAGACACATTTACAGTATTTTTTTTAATCTTTATTTTTTATAGAGGGTTTGTTCACAGTTTGAATATGCCACCCTCGGGAGGGCTTCTTTACAAAAATTTATCTCTACGCTTAATGCCGAATTTAACCATTTTGAATATCATTTTAGCAACTTTGGAATCAGGTTTTGCTATACAGCATTTTCTTGCCTTGCACAGGTCTTTCAGTTTGCAGGTTTCAGTCCACTTTGGGTAAGACAGTAGATGATGCATCGTTTGTGGTATGAATCGGAAGCAACTGGCTAAAATGCCAGTTGCAACAAGAATTCAGCGTTCAGAAAGCAAATAAATAAATAATAATGCTGGACATTTTTCACACGGCATCATCTAGCCCCAAAGTAAGCAGAGCTTGTGTTATGGGAACTACATGACTGATATACTGCTTATATACTTTTTTGTTGTTGTAAATACACACATATTATACATGGAAAACATCCAGATCCCGAGACAAATATTTGTATATGCAAACATTTGTCCCGCGGCGGGAATCGAACCCGTAATCTTCTGCGTCTCAGGCGGGCCTTCAACCACTTCGTCACAGAGGTCGTCAAAGATAGTATAACTTTGGTGAGTTAACCGAGTTGCGGATATTCTGCGTTACATTCATTATTGTTATTTCGGCGATTATTTTTAATATCTTGACTCAAGTATATCAATGTAGGTAGGTATACTATTACGCTACTTATAAGATTAGATAAATCTAAGTAGTAAGTAGTATTTCACTCGATTAGCCTCCAAAATGTAGCGCAATCAATAGTTTGAGCATCGCTGTCTACAGTATATAGAGGATAGGTATATCGTATGATACTTATCTGTACCTTATGCAGGCACATTATGTATCAACTCGGTTTCTACATAATGTACTATGTACTATGCTGTCTTTAGAGTTTAGTGCGCCATCATTACTGTAGAAGTTTGTTGCAATTAATCTTTTCTCTGCTGTCATTTTGTTTGTTGTATAATATAATTGTACTGTATATAATTTATATATTTTACAATACTTTCGCAAATGTTAAAGTTGTTTTCTTGGTTAAGTTGTAAGTTGCGAAACAGTGGATAATCAGAGACAGAGACATGGAGTAAATTTGTAGAGGCCTATAAGATAAGCCTTGGCCCTACGTGTATAAGGCCCAAGAGGGGTTCGTAATCAGGATTAGTTTATATTTTTATCTTAAATACTTTGTAATCTAGTTGATAAGAAAATAAAACATCTGTTATTATTATTAAAATAGGTTTTAAGATAAAGTTGTTTTCTTAAAAGTGATTTTGTGAATAAAAATTTGTATAATGCTTTTTTTCAATGAATATAAGTTTACCTTGGTCAATTGCGGCAACACTAAAAGTTGTTTCTCCATGAAGGATCAGCTCCAGATAAGTTCGACTCATTCATTCCAAACTTCTTTGATCTTATTGCATTATTTGTGTTACTTTGTGTGTTTTAATGTGTCTTTATTGGGTTTATCATTATTATATTTTTTCTAGAAAAAAAGACCCTTATAAAAACTTATTATTATGTATACTGATCGCAAAAGTATTAAAAGTACAATTATTTTGAGTCCTCTTCCACCCCATGTTCAGGTTGTGTTTATGTGGGGTTGACGAGTGTGGCTCTCGGTCTATAACTAGCCTCTGCCCACGGCTTCGCTCGCGTGGTACCCGGATAAAAAGTAGCCTGTGTTGTGTAAATGTGTTATTCTGATGTATAAAGCTGTATTACTGTAAAGTTTCATCAAAATCCGTTCAGCAGTTTTTGCGTAACAAACTTTCGCGTTTATAATACTAGATAGTAATTTTCTTTTCTCTAAACACTCATAAAATTCAATATCGCTCAGTTCCCAGCATTCCCCTCGCAATAAAAAAACTTCAGAACGATACACCCGAACATTGACTAACAAAACTTCTGCGCTAAATATTAATAACAAAAAAGAACCCTCAAACATTACCAAGAATAATAAACAAGTTGTTAGGCAATTATTTGTGAACGCGTAAATGTTGAATTTCATTTCTTTCCTCGTAACGTTTTCTTTAACGCTAACGATCGATGGTTCTTTGTCTACTCGTGAATTGATTTCTCATCCGAAAATAAACGGTACATTGGTTGATCAAAGGGGTTTTTGAATTCGTTAAAATACCGAAACTATTTAACATAGGTGTGAAAAAAGATGTTTCGATCCGTGATCAGAACAAGGGGCGTTTAGGCAATGAAGTTTAGGGAAAGATGTAATCATGCCTGAGTGAAAGATGCCTTTGAAATAAAAAATGTAAGAGTTGCCAGCTTAGTACAATACGCTCCTCAGAATCAGAATCAGCATATATTTAAGTATTCAGCATTAGTTATTATGTAAACAAGATGGTATATACAAATGTCTGAAAAAAGCTACGGCCCACGGCCTCCGTTCGTAAGAAACCTTTTTGTCGTCGTCTTACGTTGCAAAATAGAAAATTCCTTTTTATTTAACGAGATATAATTTATAGCCACCCTGAAGGTCAATTCTTAATATAAGTGAAATATTTATTTAATTGGATGAGTAGTTTCAGAGATTACCTCCTACATTAAAGTAACAGCTGGCCCATTTATTACGCAAATGCAATTTTTTTTTTTTTACACATTATTTAAAGGAGGTTTCGCCATGGTTTTGTAAACTATCGGCCTCTTTGATTAAACCCTTTTCAACAACAGCATGGTTCCCATCACTATAATTATTCGAGGTTTGTTTGGAGCCGTGTTGGTTGTAACCCGACTTCCGATCCGAAGGTCGTGGATACGAATCCAGTCGGTCGTGCATCAATTAATTTTTCAATTTATATGCTGTCACTGACTGCTTAAAACCGTGATGGAAAACATCGCGTGGAAACCGACATGCCCTAGAACCAATAAATCAAAGGCATGAGCCATTGGGTAAGTATTGCTATAAGCGGCGATGGGCTTGCAACCTGTCACGTGGAAGTGGCATACTAACTAATTCCAAAATTCGGGATGTGCCAAATGTAATGTTCCGGCTAATCCTCAAAGATCTTCTCACTGAGTATGTGTCTAAGGATGTCCTTGATAGAAATAAAGTCGTGAGCGTGGTTGTTTGTTTTATTTTTTTATAGAATCGCACTCCGTCAGGGAATACCAGTTTTATAGTTACACAAAGTCTGAGTGGCGGCCATTTTTGCTGGTTAATTTTTTTAATGACACAAACATATTGTTAGCTCCTATAAGTGACACAAAATAGACGTTTTTTATCTTTATATTTAATATTAAGGCTGACCGAGAAAGTCACGACCATACGAACAACAATCTATAAACTAAAATCTTTATTTATCTCGTAAATGGGCAAAAAATAGGAATGCATGGCCGATGTCGCCGCTCCGTTCCGTCGATAGCTCAAATTGCATAACTGTAGCACATATATTATCTGTAGTACCATATTTTTAGCAATAGGTTATGCATTATTAATATAACGCATATCGAGTGTTGTCCTAAAACTTTGGTTGATACTTTTTAGACTATTTATTTATTAGACTAATGCTCTTTTTTAATTAATGAGCTCACATTGTTCGATTTGCTACACGATAGCTAGAATGAAGGATCATTAAAAAAAAAGAGTTTGTTGTCTAACTCTTTTAGGGCCGCGCGCGAGGAATCAGCGTAGAAACACCTATAAATTTTAAATTCACGTTTTTACTTGTGATTTCAAAGCATAAAAAACCTTTACTTTGACAGTAAAGGTTTCACAATCTACCTACATTTTGTTTTTTGTCCGAATGGATTACTCCGAAAATAATTCAAAATGGACGATCAAAGGGGATTGAAATACGTTTGTTATATTTATGGGCTGAAATGAAACAGCCAACCGCTGCTAATGCGAGGATGTACGCATTTATGCTTTCTCAGTAACCCTATTTCTGTAAAGGTGAAAAAAGTTAATTGATTAATGCTTTTCGACAATTATGCTAATGATTCTAAGAGTCTCTTCATCATGAAAATTAATTTAGCTAAATACCTAGATAGAAATGGTAAATGGTGTTCAGTAATAAAATATCATAATTTTAGTGCTTGCTTTATTTTTGAGGTAGGATTATGTGTCTGTAAAGTAAATAATAACAATAATAATAAACTGCTTTATTGCCCTAAAATTGTACATTCGGTACTTACTTAAATAACTTAAAAATGAGTTTCTTATATTAAATAATTGCAAAATGATACCATAGATGAACTCTGTTCCCCGCACTAGGTCTAAAATAGCCTGTAACGGGGTCAAGGGACCCGCCCGCGGACTCTCTCAAATATTATAGTACAGAATTACTTTCTACAAAGATGGTTGCTATTTAAAAAAATAGTATATTAAAGTAGAGAATATAACAATGATGTTTTTTATTAAATTTAATTATTATTAGAAATGCCAGTTTTGTTATGAATATGTAGGTTGGAATGTAAAATGATTAAAAAAGTGATAGTTTAATTAGAGTTTTAATATTATTTTTTATAATAGTACATATTTTTTTTTAATTTAATCACATAGTTTCATCAATAGGTTAATATAAAATTCAATGACTCCTCTTTTTTGCGTCACTTGACTAATGGCTAGATTTAAGACTATATTTGCTGTAGTTTATGGTGATACTACTCGTATATACACACCCATATCCGCAATAAAATATTTTGATTTGATGTGATATTTTTGTTTGTAACTTTAGGCTAACGCTATAAAATGTGTTTATGGTAATCTCATGCATATGTATGGTAGTAGGTAGGTATGTACCTACATACAAGACGTTCGCTCACGTGGGCGGGCGTCGCATCAAATCAGGTAGGTATCTACTATAGTATAACTGTGGTTTGTATAGTTTGTCCGTTTGCCACGGTATTGCTAGCACGTCGTCGAAAGTTATGAGCCACGCACGTGGCAGGCCCACGCCTCGTATACTCGTTGACACAAAGTCGTAAGAGATTTCATTTATCATTACGGGGTTTAATTTTTGATCTGAGTCAGTCTTAGTTTGACTTGAAATTAGACATCAAACTATGCATACACTTCCTAAAACCATGATTTTTAATTAAAAGCTTCAACTTTTGGTCAACACAGCTTATGCCACTAACTATATTATTATTATAAATGCTAAATTTAGAAATAGGTACTTATTTCAAATTGTATAATCTAGACTATCGGTTATTCTCAAAATTTCATAGAATCCTTTCCATCCAAAGGTGGTCTTTTAAGCGATAAGACGGCCTATTGTATTTTTTTGTGATTTTGTTTTTGTACTGTTAGTCGGTGTTACAGAGTTTATTTATCTACAATTATTTTTTATATTGTCCCTGACTTAAGAAAATAGGTAGGTATTTTAATAAATTAAATGAAAAACTGAAAAAGTTCGCTAGGTCAATTAATGATTACGCTTTCTAAATCACTATACCTTAGAAGTATTTCTAAGACTTCTGTGACCGACTGTACGTCGAGTTGGTCGAGCAACGCCGAATGGTGCATCTATGGAAATCTTTTTATGGCATTAAATAAATAAGCTGTCATACATGATGCCATTACTGGCGCCAGTAGCTCGCCTGCCAGCTCCGGTTACCAAATATTTATTGATGAAACGTTTTTCGGTAAATGTGACGTTCGGCACTGGGTCTGGGTGCGGCTGCAGCATTCACATAAGTCTCAACAAATTAAATTGGATGATACATAACATACCTCAAAAACCGCAGTCGGCTTAAATATACTTAACACTTACAATAAAGCAGCAATACTTTACAATTAAGTACTAGTAGTAAAACCCATATTAAAACTTAAACTTACTAGTTTCTGCCTACGGCTCCGCCCGCATGGTACCCGGATAAAAAAAAAACCTATGTGCTATTCTGATTTATAAGCTATATTACTGTACAGTTTCATCAAAATCCGTTCAGTAGTTTTTGAGTGAAAGAGTAACAAACATCCAACCTCACAAACTTTTGCATTTATAATAGTAGTAGGATATTAGTATAACCTAGCTACCTACCAAGTTTCAAAGAGATTGAATTAAAGGTTTTTATACCAGCAAGCAAACTAGCACACGTCCCACCAGTCAGTAATCAGTTACCGTAACCAATGGACCCTTGCAACACCAGAGGCATCACGACGCGCGTTGCCGACCCTTTAAAAAATGTTTAAACCCTTTTTTAGAAGAACCTCATTCTATAGTAACTTGGGAAAACCTGAGCAAGTTAAAATAATATAGAAACATAGTTACATTGACGACCTTGGTGGCGCGGCTGCGAAGCAAGATGTGCAGGTTCGATTCCCGCTGCGGGACCAATGTTTACAAGATCTGCAGAATCCGGGTATTGTTTTGGCACGGTACTTGTAGTTCCTGATAGAGGAGTTAGTTTACATCTAATCGTGTTACTCATTGTAGGTACGTTTATTCAATCAATAATAAATTTCTGTTTGTTTATAGCAAGTACCAGTTAGCACGTGCCCCGGTAACTGATACACAAACGTTAGGTATGACTATGTATTGTAATTACATAGTAGGAATCTATATGTAATGCTGATAGTATGTATTGTTTTGTATATGGCTGTTATGTTGAACGAGTGTAGCGTTAAGCGAAGCCAATAGCGGAGCGGGTAGTATATAGTGGACTGTAATAGCAGAATCTAAATTAACGGAGCGAATAGTAGAATCTACATTAACTAAGTGGATAGAAGACTCTCTATGACGGAGCGGATAGTAGATTCTACATCAACGGTGCGGATAGCAGACTGTAATAGCAGAATCTACAATAACGGGGTGGAAAGTATAGTCAAAATTAATGGAGCAAATTGTAGAATCTACATTAAAGAAGTGCATAGTAGACTCTCTATAACGGAGCGGATAGTAGACTCTACATTAACAGGGCGGATAGCAGACTGTAATAGCAGAATCTACAATAACGGGGCGGATAGTAGAGTCTAAATTAATGGAGCGAATAGTAGAATCTAAAATAAAATGCATAGTAGACTCTCTATAACGGAGCCGTCTTCAATGACGCTAGAGGTGTGGAAATCTGCAGCTGGATAAATGTTTTAATTTTTTGTCAATATTTGTTTCAGGTTTGGGTGTTGAGATATGACAGTAAATGTCTTATTCTACATACATACATATAGTTACGCCTGTTTCCCGGAGGGGTAGGCAGAGGCACAGATTTCCACTTGCTTCGATCCTGGAATACATATTGCGCTTCATTCATCCTCATTAAATTCTTCATACATTTTGTTATTATATCTAAAGAATAACTATTGATATTGACTAGAGTCGACATTTGTGTAATGTTCAAATTATCAGCGTCATTCTATATCGTAGCACGCGCCGCTTGACGCTCCGCTCATGTTAGGAATAGCCTTATGTAATAAGTATCGGGACTGTGTATTGTACTACCTATATGGGATTGGTACGGGTGTTGTTTGCGATGATTATATCACAAATGTGACAACAGAGCGATCTGTAATTAAAGCTTTTTATTGAATATTAATATGGAGAACACGGTTGATGGTGTGTACTCCATTTCCTTCTTCCACCGAGCTGATCCATCTGATCCACTTGTCCGGGGTCCTAGGACCGACTTGTTTGTCGGAGGTATATAACATATATAATGTTCAGGTTTCGTTGAAACTCCACGTGCGAGATCTGGACACTTCAATGGCCATCTGTGTATTGTATACGGTAACTCTTCGTATAGTAGTTCGTTGCTCTTGCGAGAGATGTCGCTACATAAATATAGAGTAACAACCAAAAAAAAACTCTTCTGTTTTCCCCATAATGGAGACCCTCAGATACCATATGCAGACCTTTGTCAATACCAATTAATAGTAGTCAGAGGCATGTCCATTACATTTGGCACATGCCCGCGTTTTGCAAGCTGTTAGCATGCCACCTGTCGGATCATTGCCGCTTATAGGAATACTAACCGATGGCACATGCCTTTGATTTTTTTGTTCTTGGGCATGCCGGTTTCCTCACGATGTTTTTCCTTCACTGTTTTGAGCACGCGTTAATCGAACACAAATTTGTGCACGACCGGGTTCGAACTCACGAACTTCGGATCGGAAGTCGGAGTACAGCTCACTAGGCCAAAACGTCTGTTATTAAATAGTTGAGTATCAAAGACCCTAAGAAAAATGTAACTATAATTATGTAATTAGTTGTTTATCTCCACGTGTATGTGATTCAATCCTGTTATATATATATCCTATACATAATAGATACATAGTTATCAGTATATAAGCCAAGGCCACACGTGGCATTACGCAACGTGCAGACACTATGTCTAATTCTTGTAAAACTAATTTAAAACGTAGTAAAAGTGTTATTGAATGACCCTAGGCGAGTGGCCACAGTCTAGACAAAAACTAGTGCTATCTACCCAGTAATAAATAGGTCACAGGTTCAAATCCTACGAGCATTTCAAAGTTTTGTTAGGATTAAAGTATTTACTACTTATGTTGAGAAAGGTATGTTAAGATGGTTTGGACATGTTGAGATGATGGATGAAAGAAGATATACAATACATGTATACAAGACGAGCGCGGATGAATAATGATTCAATTTAGACGTAACTTATTTGATTTATTATTGTTTTGTTAAATAATCATTGAAATAATAACCAGTCTTGTTAATTGCCTTTCTTTCTTTGGCTTGGTCTTGGATAAACAGCTAGTAAAATTGTCATTTCGAAGTGAAACGATTACGTACCTATTGTCCATGACGGCTAATTAAAATAGATTGCTAAAAATTATACTATATTCGTATCAATTATGCCTGAAAATAAATTAACACTAATGCACTGTTGTGGAAGCGAAATATTTAATTGGTGCTTTTCGTGTGGCTATTTATTGTTTT
The DNA here is from genome assembly GCA_961405105.1 of Perizoma affinitatum. Taxonomy (NCBI): domain Eukaryota; kingdom Metazoa; phylum Arthropoda; class Insecta; order Lepidoptera; family Geometridae; genus Perizoma; species Perizoma affinitatum. Next base: position 11,635,840 of record OY560204.1, read on the forward strand.
TGCTAGTGAGTGGCTAGGTACCATTGCGTTGGAAAATTCCATTGGGGCACGATGGGATTCGAACTCACGACCTTCCGATCGTAACCGGGATTATCTAGTCAAGATCACACATAGTACCTTGAAACACAGCAACAAAAGGTATTGGTTAGTTTATTCACGTACCTATTTTTAAGGGTATGGGGTTCGATCCCCACTCGCGTCGGTAATTTTAAGATGGTATTATGTAAGCAAAAATATGTGACACTGAACAAAAGGAAAATGTCAAGGACTTTACTAACTCGTAGCGATATCTTTACTAACATACCTACCTAGTAATAAATATGCATATTAGGTACGCTATGTATAGTTTAGGTGTCTATTTAAAAAATATATTATTTTATTTACATGGTACCGCAGTAAACGTGTAGGACGCTAATCTGCTAGACAAATATATGCTTTGAATATGAATTGTTGTTAAATTGTAAACATTGTAAATGTGTGTGGGTGTAAAAACTACAGAGAGCTAAGATCTGTGCTGATTCGACCAAGGATCTTCGTCTGATATCTCGACAAAGATTCTTACCTTATATTAAATACTAGCTACTGCCCACGGCCTCGCCTGTGTCGGTACCCAAATAAAAAGTAGCGTTCGTAAGAAACGCATTCGCTCGACCGTTTTTTCGTCGACTTTGCGTAATTGGTCTCCACGAATATACCTATTAGTTTTACGGGATGATATATAATCTTATATCTAAAAGTCCAGTCTAAATATTAGTGAAATATTTTTGAGCTGTTTCAGAGATTATCGCCTCTATACAAACTTACAAACTTTTGAACAGTTTCGGAGATTATTATTAGTATAATTACTGGAAACTTTGATTTTGACTTTGTTGAGCAACTTTCTGGATGATCCCTTATTTCTGGTCCCGCCTACCATCACTGTAAATACGGATTCGTTGTGTTTAGTATTTTATGTTCATGGTAGTTACAAATGAGTCGAAGTAACGTTTCGTGTAAAAATACGTTTACGACAGGAAGGGCTGACACCGTATTAACTCAACCATACACTACAGATATACATCTGGCTAGACTAATCTCTGCCCCCGGTTGCGCTCGCGTGATATCCGATTACAAAGTAGCTTAGTGTTGCTGAAACATTTATTTACAATATTCACAATTATTTTAAAATCTAATCTATTCTATCTTTCTATATATTTATATAAAAGAATTTTAAGTAATTGAAACGGAACAACTAACATTAATTACATATAGAAACAAATAAGTCACAATAAAGCAAAATGTCAAACATTAAAAGAAAAAATGTTGGTTATTACACTTAAATCATAAAATTTAGAAAAAATAGTGAAGTTATTAAATAAATAAATAATACTGGACATTTTTCGCACAGCATCATCTAGCCCCAAAGTAGAGCTTGTGTTATGGGAACCACATGACTGATATAAGTACCTACTGCTTATATACATTTTTTTGTAAATACATACAAACTATACATGAAAACACCCAGAGACAATATAATTTACTTTCATATTACGTTCAGTTAACTTACAACTTTAAATTCGTTATTGGGATACGATAGATCAAGTTATTGATATATCGTATCCCAGTTTGATAGCCAAACCACACATCAAAAATAAACCTATTTTTCTATTTTACGCAGATTTTGACGATCATGAGATCGGTACAAGATTGAGACTATAATTTAACTATTTTTATACCCTTCTGTCCCAGCTTCGCTCGCTTGATACCCGAATAAAATGTAACCTATACGTATATTCCGGTCACAAACTATTCTATTCCTCATGCATATAGGTCCAATCGTTACCGGAGTTACCTACCACAAAAGATATGCGTGACTCGGCAATCTTCGTCTATCTTCGGATTTGGGAAACTGGGAACGTAAAAAACTCTATAAACTTCCAAATTGCACGCTATTACTGTTGCAGTTTAAGTACAATTTTGAAGTGCATATTGCTCACGCTCTCGGATCCCACAATTTTAAAGTGCCTAGTTTGTAACGCCCTTGGTTCCCATTTCCGAAGACAGACGAAGATTGCCGAAACACGTAACTTTGACGTTTCCAAAGATACTACGCTTTAGAAGGAACGACGTGTATTGTTAACAAATGGATGTTTACATACATCAAACTCTACACTTATGTCTGTCTGCACTAGGCAAAGATGTAGGACCGTCTTAGTGACAGACTTATGTGAAATTCATACGATTGTCTTTATAAGTAGCTTTAACGAGATAAATACGACAACAAGTACTGGGAAACTGTGTCTCGTGTAGAACACTAAAAAGTGCAGGTCACATAACGTGCTCTGCACTTTCTTATGGTATTTTATGTTTTTAGTACATGTGTCTACCAAGACTACCAAGCTCTAAAATGTTGTCATTTTTCACTCCGTAAAGTCAAATCAGATTTAATTATCTACTGGGTACTTTATACATTATCCCAGTTTAGGTATTTATTTTCTGCCTCACTGCACTCAAGCAAAGACTTTGGGTGTAACTATCTTGACGACCTCTGTGGCGAAGTGGGCGAAGGCCCGCCTAAGACGCAGAAGGTTGCGGGTTCGATTCCCGGCGCGGGACAAATGTTTGTATGATCTGCAGATATTTGTCTCGGGTGTTTTCTATGTATAATATTTATGTATATACAAAAAAAAAGTATATAAGTAGTATATCAGTCATGCAGTTCCCATAACACAAGCTCTGCTTACTTTGGGGCTAGATGATGCTGTGTGAAAACGTTCAGCATTATTTATTAATTTATTTATCTTACTGGTTTTTGTTGTCATACAAATTTTACAATGACATGCCTAAGACTTTCTCAGAGTAAAGTGCAGGTCATAATTGAAATTTATTGAATACTATTGTAAAGTACCTTTGACATTTAAATATAGACATTTGTAGTGACAACGGAGACAGCCTTGTGGAGGTATATAAACAAGCCAAATACAACCTTATTACTAAACATCTCATGGACAGAATCGATTAAAACCAATTGAGCTGATGAAACGAGCATTGTGAATTGCAAACAAATCCATATTCAATTCTATTTCCTTGCCACTATAGTATATTTTTCAGTATCAAAGTTGTGATAGTAATTGTAGCTGGAATTGTGGACTCTATAGTTAGTGCTGTAGAGTAGATTGTTGATCAGGTGGATGTGGTAAACAACATTTTGGCGAATTCGAGGCCATCTTCCTTCCTGATGTTGGGCGCATCAAATTAATTATGTTGTATTGCTTTACCAAATGTAGCTAGGAGTGAAAACAGACGGACGAGAGTGCAACCACACTACAGCCACAATACAAAAAAAAAATGTCGAACACGTATTCTTATGCATCACACACGTGGTTGCCACAGGTAGTAGATGCAACGCGACATCTTCAAAAAAATGTAGCCAACGTGTGGATCAAATCGACCACAACGCAGCCACAACTCCAACCGCGCGTTACCCTCCTTCCACTACTCATTTACGTCAGTCTGTTTAGCTGTCTGTTACTCAAAAATCTAATGAAGACCTTTTTGATGGGAAATCGTTCTTTTCAGGAAAGCCCGTCTGGTTTGATGGAGAAAATCAGCCCCTTTTGTAATTTTCTTAATAAATTATTTAAAAAAATAATTAATTATCAATTATAATACAATAGATTATTATTTGTGTACTAATTATTAAGTTATGTACATGATAATATACTCTGTATGTATTTCTATCGCATTCCTATTAGTGGTTGCGATAACGCAACTGCCGTGAGACCATTCACACGCGACCACTGATCAGCGACATTTTTGTGGTTGCGTGTGGTCCGTCTGTGAAGGCATCCTTAGTAATTACTATTAACGTAGTATTTTATTTGTTTGAAAAGTTGTGGCGTCCAAACTTTATATTTTGTATGTCATGTTCGCATTTTGCACAATAGTTAGTCACGTGACAGCTCGCAAGCCTATCGCCGTTTATTGGAACACTAAATGATGTCACATGCTCCGAATTTTTGATTCTAGGGAATGCTGGTTTCTTCACGGCATTTCCTTCGCCGTTATTAGATATTTGTATATTTTATGAAAACAATTGTAATTTCGGAAGACCAGCGTTTTAGTGGTACAAAGTGCTGAATGGCGGCCTTTTTTGTTGTCAGTATCTTTTTTTTTTACTATCTCAAACATATACTCATGTATCATGTATTTTTATTTATAATAATGAACAACCCTTATTTTAAACCCTGTCCTTTTGATAAACTAAGGGCAAAAAGTTGTATCATCTCTACGTTATTCATAGGATATTTTGCAAAGATCCCAACTCCACCCGGAGATCCACCTAACAGATAATTTAACATTTATAAGTTCTAAGAGTATAGTTTACTGCCTATAGAGTGCGCCTGTGAACGATGAGCGAGCATGAACTTTAGGGCTTATCATGTGGCGGAGCGGCTGGAAACTGGCTATTTACAGACACTAGACCTAGACGCAAAAATTAACTATAAAATAGTTGTTTATAAGTAATTTTTATTAGAAATGAATTCTGTGACTTGAACTAATATATTATGAAATCATATTAATAATAAATAATGCTGGACATTTGTCACACAACGTCATCTAGCCCCAAACTAAGCATAGCTTATACTATGGGAACTACATAACTGATATATTACTTATATACTTTTTTTAATACATACATATTATACATAGAAAATACCCAGACCCGAAATAAATATTTGCAGATTATACAAACATTTGTCCCGCGGCGGGAATCGAATCCGCAACCTTCTGCGTTTCAGGCGGGCCTTCGCCCACTGCGCCACAGAGGTCATAATAATTTGCTAACTTTCAAGTCTCTACTAACAACAATTGTTAAATCCAAAATAAAAGATAGTTATTATAAAAAAGTTCATTCTACTTGCATGACGAGACATCTATGCAATATATATCTATGAGAGAGAAAGCGAAAGTGCAACTGTGAAATAATTAATTATAATTATTGACATTGTTTATTTTCTCGTAGCGCCCTCGTAGCTCCCACTGCGTACTTAAATGGCTTTTATATTGCAAACCGGGAATTTTCACGTATCGTTTTATTGGTGAAGATACTGATAGTACACGGACAGCGAACCTCGCAAAAAGAGCGGCGACGCGCAGTGCAAGACGCGACGCGGTGGGAGAGCGTCGCGATCACTCACCCTGATGAAGACTCAGAATTAGTCGAAACTTAGTCGGTGCCTTCGCCTACAGTACTACACAATTCACGATAGTTTTTGGAATAAATGGCTTTCGCATTTGAAAACATCGACTATGAGTTTGACGGAGTTCCATACGTTCTTATTACTCTGTGTTATATACACCCACCAAACAAGAACCTCGTTCTCAAGTTTTAAACAAACTGCCCTACTGCATCTTGGCCTTTATAGGACTGTGGCACACCTACAAGTGTAAATATTTTATCGTTTTGGATAGCCCAAAAATTAAGTTTTGGTCTACTGGGCAGTACCCCGGTTTCTGATTCGAAGATTGTGGGTTGTGGGTTGGGTAATTAATATATAAAACGTGGGAATATACCAAATATCATGTGGACGTGTCTGACTACCCCTATTTGGAACCCTTATGGATATGCGAACTTTTTTTTTTATTCATCACATTTGGATGATATATAAGATAGAATAGAATGTATATATTGCATAACGGCTGTACAGATTGTGATGAAATTCTGAAAGTGTATAGATCTAAACTTTAAATAATAAATAAGTTTTATTCAACTATCACGCATCTGAAGGCAGAAGCAAGTGTTTTTTTTTTAACTTTCATAAGACTGCGTCCGTGACAGGCCTGTTGTGATCGCAAGAAAGCGAATCTAAGATATATCTTCCCTCATTGGCATATCGCCCTAACAGCCGGTAGTGTTGTTAAAACTTTTCACTTAAACTCTTCTTAAATGAATAAATATCTTACCCTGGACGGAGGCCGAAAGCAACACTCCCTCTTCTCAGAGGGAAGCTATTCGGGATGACAGCTTTTAATTAAATTTGCATTTCCTATGAGCATTATCAACTTAGTATACTTAACAAACTCAGAAGATGTTTAGCGAAATACTTTGTAAGTCAAACATAAAGTTTTTGAAGTAGAGTTTCAGTCCAAGATCTCGTCCGGGGAAGTAATATTTACACTATTTCTGCCGCTAAGCAGTAATGATCGCATTGCTGTGTTCTGGATTGAAGGGTGCGGGTGAAATTACAGGCATATGAGACCTTTGCAAGCGTCTATAGGTTACGGTAACCGCTTACCAGCAGGTGGGCAGTATGCTTGTTTACCACTTTAGCCCTATGTCTGTTTTTGATATGACTTGAAAAGTTGGAAATACCTACTAAAGGTTAAGTTCAAGTCAACACTAATAATAGATAGTTCAACAAACGACTAAAACGAGCCATTTCATACGAGATGTTTAGCCTCCCGAGCGACAGCGAGAGCGAGTATGTATGTGTTTTTGTCCCGAGTTAAACACTTTACTTTTCACGTCGATTGCGTGAAAATAAAATAACTATAAATTACATTAAAAACTCTAGAGATTTCGCGGAAATACCAACTTTTTTTGTCCGCCTACGTTTAGCTAAAATTACACACTTTTAGAGCATGAGAAGTGAAATCTTTCACGTAGACATTTATTTAGAATCGCACCCTGACGTCCCGTTAAGTTTTCGGGAGTGGTCTCAGTGCACCTTGTATAGGTTTTATTTATAAGTACCTATACCTTATGTAGTTTACAGAAAGTTTACTAAAAACACTTTAATTTAACTGCTTTTTAACGGCGGTTTAAACTGTCGATTCGCGGATAACAGTCGTGCAGTTCCTAAATAATCGTCGGTAAAAGTTTTTTGTACAAAAACAAGGTCGTAAACTCGCCCGAGTTAAAAACACTTTGGTGTATTCTGGAACGTAATAAATATCTTTGGATAGCAATAAATATTTGGAAAGTGCACTGATTCACTCAAACGATTTTCTAGCCCACGGATATATATATTTATGGCAATATATAAAAATATTGCTCATGTATTCTTGTTCACTAACTACATCAAAATTACATCAAATCGGTTCAGACATTACGGAGATTAAAAGCAACAAACATCTGTATATCTAAACGTTCACATTTATAATATTAGTAGGATAGGATTTTCTATGGGAAGTTAAATTTTGGAGCGTCGAATATAAACGCAATGGTATCCTGGATATGTCCCGAAACAAGTCATAATAATTTTAAGGTTTTATTATGATGACTCAGCTTTATTACACTCAAAATAGCAATTTACCCATTTAACTTGCTCCCCTAAATAAATAGTTTCAAGTGTGTCCCACTTTGTAGTCGGTTAGTTTGTCACAGTAAAGTTTTATCGGTCGTAAAAAATATAATAGCTCGCCTCGGGTGATGTGTGGTCGCTCTTCGAATTGATGTTAGCCTTAAAATGGTAAAATGAGGATATATCGGGGTGTTCTCGGCCTAAATTGGAAAATAGGAATGTTATGAAATCGTGGTTCGCACAGAAATTGCACTGATTTTTTACGAAATTGGAAGAAAATTTGTTTATAAATTTATTTACGGAATTGCGTGTGAAGGATGCTCAGAGGAATAAAACATGTTGCTCCGATCCGTGGGATTACGACTGATTCTGTTCACGGAGAAAGACTAATAGGGAAATAAGGGTCTGCAGATCACTGATAGCTACTGACCTATACTGGTAATTTAAGGGGCGAGGGTGTTCTTTTCATTTCCATACGATCTTGCTGAGAGCGCTCTTTATTAAACTTTCCACCAAAACTGAAATATATATTCAAACATCCAACATGGACGATAGTCGCTGAAGACTGAGACAAGTGGAAAGAGTTGAAGGAGGCATTTGCTAGTGGCAACACAGATAAAGACATGGACAATGCTTAAAAAAAACTGAAAAGGGCTATAAATAATATAAATAAATAGTCAAATACATACAATAATGACCCCACGCTATCCTTTTATCGTGGTCCCCAGGACAAATATCTGCGGAACATGCTAACATTGTCCCGCACTGGAAATCAAACCCGCACTTCTTGCGTCTCGGCCGGCCACCTCGCCACCAAGGTCTACTTTTGGTCGCTCGCACAGTTATGATTCCGTAACTGTGCGAGCGACCAAAAGTGTGACTGGGTAAAGAGAAGACAGTAGAGTTATGATTTGCATGACTGTAGAATTTTTCTTCGAATTGGGCCTTGAGCTAGGAATCCATCAAAAGATACCAACAGTATCTTTCTAAACACCTTTCAACATGTTATGGCTATTTTAAAGGACTCCTAAATCATTCTGCCACCATCTCCATCCGTTAATTAAACAACTCAAACTACCCTCAGTCGATAAAAAAGTTTTTGTGACGTCATAACAGAGTTCTGCGGAGAGAAAACTCTGTTATGTTATGTGAGTTAATTGGAGACAGCCTTTAGGGACTGTTATATATAGGATGTTGTTATACAGGCTGTAAAATACTGGGGCACGTGCCAACTGTAAAACCTTATAGGTAAATATTTTGTTAAATATATATAAATATATTATGCATTTTTGCATTTTTTCATTTCATTTTTTCTACTCTATCCGTTAGATTACTAGAATAGTAGGTACGTTTATAATTAACGTACATTTACCCGTGACGCTAGGAGGTTGTTTGTGTGTTTGTCTGTGTGTTACCTTTTATCTCCGATTTCTGCCTCAGTTTAGAAGTTTTTAAATATTTTTTGGTATAAAAACGTCAAAAAAACATTTTTTGCTTAATTTTACCAAATTTCGCTGACGTGTTTCCCATCACGTGTTGTACAGCCCGCTAGTGATTTATGGCAAAAGCACTTATTTAGGAAACGTTCCTGAAAACAAACAAATCGATTGCAAAAAACTGTATTACAATTCGATAAGCCGCTTCGGAGAATATAACAGAAAAACACCCTCCCCGAATGCTCCGTATGCATTTACATCGGGAGAAACGTATTGTTTCCTTGTACTCTAAATCCTATCCGAGTACTATTATAAACGCGAAAGTTAGTGAGGATAGATGTATGCTTGTTACTCTTTCACGATGAAGACAAGGAGCACCCCAAAAGAAATGGGACATAAGGCCAGGGAAACAAAACAAAACAAACAAACACGCTCACGACTGTCTTCCCCATGGTGGAAATCCTCAGATACATACTCAGTGAGTAGATCTTTGAGGATACCAAGTAGGGGGTAGTCAGAGGCACGTCTAAACATTAGATTTGGTACATGCCCGCGTTTTGCAAGTAGTAAGCATTCTACGTGACAGGTTGCAAGCTCATCGCCGCTTATTGGAACACTTACTGTTGGCACATGCCTTCGAATTTTTGGTTCTAAGGCATGCCGGTTTCGTCACGATGTTTTGAACACGTGTTAATGCGCACATAATTTTTTCGAGTAGAAAAATCCATTGGTGTACGACCGGTTTCGAACCCACGACCTCCGGATCAGAAGTCGGGATATCGCCCACTAGGCCAACACGGCCAGGGGCCTAATCATTAGGGTCCTAATCATCTCAGAGGACCACCTCATACTTGAGCGTCTTCAAAATGTGTGCATCCGGTTTATATTCCGGATTGCGCAAGTATGACCACATCACGGAATTTCGATCCAAACTCAATTGACTCCCTATTCGTCTTCACCGGAATACTCACATCATTTTTTTTTGTACAACGTTCTTCAAAATCCCCTGGCTCCTTCCTATTTGAAGGAGCGATTTGAGTTTCTCCACAGTTCCCATCCGTCCCGTGTGCTTCGTTCATCAGAAAATCTCCTGCTTGAAACCCCTGCACATAGCACCAGCTTCATTGAAAAATCATTAACGACTCAAGCAGTACGTCTTTAGAACGCATTACCAATATCGATAAGGAAGATCTCGTCTCTATATAGCCATATTTAAAGCTCGCGTTAAATATTTTATCTATCCCGGAAGTCATGTTGTTCCTGAGGCTGAGTTGCGACTGTTCTTATGTACAAGTGTTTGTATAAGTATTGTAGGTATTTTTTTTATACGAATATTTTTTAAGGTAGTACACAAATTATTATGTACCCCCGACCACTTCAAAATCACATCTAATCCTCTCCATAGAAAGGTTGTATGGAAGAGATCGCTTTTAAGAGATAAGACAGCCCATTGTACCTTTGACTTAATGTGTTATTGTTTATTTTGTTTATATCATAAGGTGTACAACAAAGTATTTTCATTCATTCATTCATTCTACAAGTATAATTGCGATTTAATTCAGGCAACTATGTCAAATCCTGCCTTCGGTTGAGGACGCTATGGCGTTGTCATATAATCGTCAATCACAAATCGAGATTTGAAATATTTGCCTGAATTGAATCTCAATAAGACTTGATGGTTAGAACCCTGGACAAAGAAAAAAAAGTATGATTTAAAACACAATTTATCAACTTTAAATACATTTCGTCGTCTCGAAAGACAACGCAAGTTTTATTTCCCATAAACTGTATTCTCTATGGCTTAGTAAACCCCTGGTCGAACAGAGCGTGAAATTTCCTTCAGGACTGTCAAAAATATTGAACCTCGCAGAAGGCCGCCATTTTTCTTTGTCATTTCCTCTAAGCGTTAAACTCATAAATCTTATGTTATTGTGTTTTGAAGATTACGCAGATTGCGTCTTGAAAAAGCTTTTGACTTGAATTTATAATATTTGTGACTCTGGCGATGCGAGAGACCTCATTAATTTCCTATCAAAAACAGTAAAATTAGAATCATGAAATATACAATCTTCGTACACATTCGCACGTAGAAAATTACACGGACACCGAAATGGAGCAATGATTATACCCTTACAAATAATATCGCATAGTATTACACCTTCCGGCAAAATAAACCCATTTTGGAGCTGTTGTTTATTCTGTGACAGCCTAATTTCCACGCAAACACGATAATTCCCGAATAGTGGGTTGCATAATGCAGCGCTGCGGGCAGAGTTGGCCTGCGGTCAGTCTGAGACGAAGCCGAAGCCGAAGCCGAAGAAGATTCTTCCTCTTCTTTTCTTATTAAGAAAATAGGTTATTCTTATTAAGTTTAGATGAAAAACAATTAAACTGACGAATGATGATAAATCTGGTCGACTACCAAGTGTAGAAAATGTCGATATCGGTTGTTATTTTCAAGGAAACAAGTGCACTATCGCAAAAGCCAAAAGCACCTTAGATGCAGAAGGTTGCGGGTTCGATTCCCGCCGCGGGACGAATGTTTCTATGATTTGAAAATATTTGTCTCGGATTTGGGTGTTTTCTATGTATATGTATGTATTTACAAAAAAATGTAGTATATCAGTAAAGTACGAATAGTTTCCATAACACAAGGAGGTTTCCATTACTTTAGGGCTAAATGACGCTGCGTGAAAAATATCCAGAATTATTTTTTATTTTTTTATACACAGTTTCGGTCACGTGAACTACACCTTGTACCGAATTCGAAGCCGAAGCTTCGGCCACACGACATGCAACCAATCCTACTGGCGTATCTTGTGATAACGGTCAAAATTATACAAATTACTGCATAGAATTTTACGACATGCTCTCGTATAGGACATCCGGATTCATCCAAGTATTATACCCGGACTACATGCACCCGGATATTAGATACAAATCCAAAACGTAGGTAGGTATTTACTAAGTAATTTTCAATAATGATAGCCGCGCAAAATCTACGCTTTATTCAAAAAACTAATTTGTAAAACGAATTAAATCTCCACGTTTCTTTACTGTTCTAAAATCATTTAGATACAAAGTAAACTTATTGAAGATTGTATTGCCATAGTAAAAAAGATAACACAAGATCCGTTTTTTAAATACAAATAAATTGGCAAACAAGCATACGGCCCATTTGTTGGTAAGCGGTTACCGTAACCTATGGTTTGCAGCACCAGAGGTATCGTTGTCGACCCTGAGACATAACGGGTGAAAAGTTTTATGTGCCTGTAATTTAACCGGCACTCATACCATTTAAACCGGGACAGCAATGCGAGCATTACTGCTTGGCGGCACAAATACGTATGGTGGGAGTACTTCATTCACATGGAGTAAAATCCGTGTGCATGTAGTCCAGACGCTATACGATTTTCCTTTATGAAGCAATTCCCACGGAAAAATGTAATAGCGCTTTTCATTTGAATATCCTAGATACTACTATTATAAACGAGAAAGTTTGTGAGGATGGATTTTGTTACTCTTTCACGCAAAAACTACTGAACGGATTTTGATGAAACTTTATAGTAATATAGCTTATACATCAGAATAACACATAGGCTACTTTTTATCTGGGTTAAACGCGGGCGAATCCGTGGGCAAAGGCTAGTATAAAATATATAAATATCTGAAGCGACTGCTTTAATGGAATATATAAAAATCTATACATAATTTAACCGTAATCCGTAAAGTTTATTGTTCGCGCTCAAGGGTCAAGCATTAATATGTGTTTAATTTTAAATATCAGTTGACAAGGGTAGGACTCCATTTAAGAGGGGGACAAAATAAATGACCAGAAGACAGCTGTGACCAGAATGCACGCCCAATTCCATGGATACTTTTTAGCTTTTATTTAGTTTTTATCTGATCTTACCTCGAACGAACGAACGTCTCATAATTTAGGGTTTTTATTACATGATTAGGATAACAGTAGATCGGCTGTGATTATTTTGGGTTTCTTGCTATTAACTTGCAACGAATATTTATTAAAGGTGTACATGCGTCTCTTGTGTCCGTATGTGAATGTATTAATTAAAAAAGAAAAAAAATGACAAGGATCGTATGGAAGTTTTAACAGAGCTTACTAATTTGACCTTTTGGGGTTTAAAACTAACACATTGAAATTAAGGTACAATGGGCGGTCCTATCGCTTAAAAGCGATCTTTTCCAGATAATCTTTGGATGGAGGGGATTATAGTTATCTGATTTTGCAGTGGCCGGGAGTATATATTATAATTTGTGTAAACATTTGTTTACATTAGTTTAGCACGGACTATTTATTAACAAACCAACATTATGCATAAATTAAACTACCACAGCTGAATACATTTTAAAGTGATTTCAGAATGGAACTGTCAAACATCCAATTTCACATCCTAATGAAGCGAAAAGATCCGACATTATTTAGTAGGTATGTTATAAATTTATCACTTTCTTTGACAATACTCCTATACATTAGCCAATATTTTTGTGTTCCTGTTTAACTTTCTCTATGTAAGTATTATGTGGCCTTACCAAGTGTAGGTACTTTAAGTTCCTAAAGGTTAAATAAATGATGAGTACCGGCAGATATACTTGGTACTTAGGTGTATATTTATGTAGGTACTGTGGCTCTGAGAATAACCAAATCGTTTAAGAGCTGCTAGTAGAAAGAGCTAGTGCGGTGAAAGGATTCAATGCACTTTATAAGGACCTTTCATGCACAGAGGATGATTTGTTTCGGCTATCCATCGAGGTCGCCGCCGAAGCAGGCTCGTTCGATTCTCAAAAGCGTTCATTATAATACAATCCATTGTTTGATTCAATCAAGCCGAACCTGCCAGGACATATTCACATAGAAAGCAGGTTGCCGGCGCTTGTATACCGTGTCAAGCCTAGCCTGGTCAAACACGTCGGCAATTATCTAAACGAATAGACGATGGGGTGGCGAGCGAGGAGCCGCCACTTTCGGGTCTAGATGTGATGATACCACGGTACTTTTGTTCCTGATACCGATATCCCAGTGCGAGTTCAGGACTATGTAGGTATATGTCTGTTAGGTGTTTTGTTATTATTATTACTACCCCCCTAGGCAAGTATTATCTATTATAAACGAACAATAAATTAATAGTGCGCTCTGACTGACGTTTCTGTTTTTAGTGATTGGATAACAGAGACTCGCCAGGCTCTGAGTCTAGTGTCAGACAACTCAAAGATCTTGGAAAACGCCGTACGACAATAATAGACTTAAAAAAAAAAACAAACCATATTGGCACTTTCAGGAAACCTCCAGGTCTATATTGAGTTAAAACACGTTGAAAATATGTCGAAACAGAGACCGAATCATCCAAATTGCCTTACAAAAATGATCGATACAACTTCGATACGGTGACAGAATCGATCCTACTACTATTATAAACGTGAAAGTTTGTGAGGATGTATGTTTGTTACTCTTTCACGCAAAAACTACTGAACGGATTGTGATGAAACTTTACAGTAATATAGCTTATACATCAGAATAACACATAGGATACTTTTTATCCGGGTACCACGCGGGCGAAGCCGTGGGCAGAAGCTAGTATGTTATAAATGTAGCATAGACCCTCTGAGAATCTAGTGGATGATATAGTGGATGAGGCCATCACCTGCTTTCTAAGTGAATACTTAGTAGTCCTTAGTATGCGATGAGCGTCTTGGGCATAAACAGTCGAGGTAGGTATACCCAGGTGACAGGTACATGCGGGTAGACACAGATGGGTACAGCTATGTTTAATGCAAACAGAATCGCCATGGATTTGTAATGGTTGAATTACATTAGTCAATGAATTCATTGGACGTAGCTTACCTTACGAGCGAGATTTCTATTGATCCATTGTTTACAGGATTGTCTGCGCCCCTGTTTTCTTCAAAAACTATTGTGCATTTAATTTTTTACATAATTACAAACCTCTACGTGTGTTTCCAACATCGATTTCAGCGACCCCTAGTGACTTTGACAGTAAAACCTATCTAAAAACTATTCTTGGATATAAATAACGCTGGATAAACACCCAGACCCGAGACAAACATTTGCACATCCAACAAACATTTGTACCGCGGCGCGAATCAGAAAGTTTTCTGCGTCTCAGGCGAGCCTTGGCCCACTGCACCACAGAGGTCGTCAAAATGCAATCCGATAAGCCGTTTCTGAGATGAATAGTAACAGACAAACAAACACAGAAACAATCTATTAAAGTAAACGCTTATACATGCTACTTACGTATCGGAAAAAACTTTTTTTTTTAATTTATTCAATATAACAACATTACAGGTTTTTTTTAACCCTAAAGCGATGATATATGAAAGAAAAAAAAAACATATTTGTTATATTTATGTTGTTGTAGTCATTTCTGTCTAAACTCTATTAAAATGTATCCCTGTGTCAAAATATGTAAGTAGCCGTGTGATTCATCACCGATCTAGATAATGGCAACGTTCAGCGCGGTTAATGTAGTAATTTATAACGGAGGGGACGATAAGCTGTCGGTGCCTGCTATAATAGTCGCAAAAACAGAAATTAAATGAAATGAATTTTACTTTTTTAGTCTGCCGAAACTCTTTAACAATTAGTAATTTTTGTTTATATTCTAAACTCTTTAGTTTTTTATTATTCTTATATGGTAAAAAAAAAAGAGTTTATCTTAGTAAGATAAACTCTTTTTATCTACGAAAAATCGAAGAAACAATCAGTTTCCTCTATATATTGCAAGTTATGTAGGTATTTTTTTAATGTTATTATTATTAAATTAATAAAAGTCACACTACTGGCTGACCCCACACTAAGATTCCCTGTATCGTAGGTATCAGGAACTAAGAGAACAATGATACCTTAACGGAACAAATATCAGTAGAACATTCAGCAGATCGATGCGAACTACAGAATTATATAACCAAGCATTACTTATCTAACACCATCATCGTTCAAGTGCCCACGCACTGTCGTATAATAAAGAATTTAATTCTCCATAGAATTCAAAGCACAGCTCAATAAAGCTCTGTCGTTGTATCTTGCATAATGCCATCCATGCAGTGCGCACATCAATCATGAAGCTATACTCCTACGAGGTCTGACTCTTAATGCAGACAGGGAAACAGGCTACCATCTATACGGCGAGGAATCGAGCTGATTGCAAGAAAGGGTGACCCCTTTAGGGAAAGCATACTTACTTTTGAAACTATCATGGTTATGAACAAATGTTTTAATAAAAAACGGGATATTAAAGATAAGATATAGATAAAAATATTTTATATTGTGTTAAATAAAGGATACAGGAGTACACGTAAGAGTTATAAAGAAAATGAGATTGACAACAAAAACGGCCGCCGCTCAGCACTATGTTAAAGAAGCACTTTGTGCCACCAAAACGCTGGTCTTCCGTGACGCCGGTATATTTACCATGATTTGTGAGTTTGAATGTTCCTCGATATTTCGGCACAGTTGCATGTACCATGATCCTGGGAGGAACTGAAGAAACATTCAAAAAATCATTTTAAATATCCCGTTTTTTTGTAAAAAATTAGCATACTTACTATATACATAATATTTCGATGGAACATCGCCATTTATTAATTTGGATGTCTTCACTGCTCTATAGAGGCTATATTTGTATTCGAAACGAAATGTCTATCCTATCTGTTGACCAATTCTGATGGAATTTGGAATAGTCTAGGAAAACGTAATATGCAATTAAAAATATGGATTAACATTTAAAAATCTGAATAACCATTGATAACCTAAAAGCTTTTAAGGCTTAAAAATGATTTGTTTCTTATGGGTATCGCATCCCGCGAAACCGAAAGAGGGTTTCTTCCACATGTTTGATACATGACTCTCTCGTACTACCCTTTTACGAGATCCTTTCTTCCCCAGACATGTAAACTGTGGAATTTACTGCTTTCTGAAGTGTTTCCACAGTACAATAACAAGACCCGCTTAAAAAAAACATACAGTTCTTCAGAGCAGGCAACGCATTGAAGGGCCTATGCTGAATTACAAATACGTTCAAAACTTATCGAAACGAATACCGTTTCAGAAATTTTGGTATGCAAATCTTGTCGATACCGTCGACGTTTTGACATGTTATAAACTCAGCATAGACACTCAGCAATGCCCCAGGTGTTGTAGATGTCAATAGGCGACGGAACTGCTTTCCATCTGTGGAGTTGGCCGTTTGCTTGTTTGCCTAGATGTAACATAAAAAAGGTAGTAACAGCGAAAAACTGATTTAGAATTGCGTTCCATTGTTTAGTTTCTGATATGGTAGAAGTGTGACCTTGAAGCCGGAACTAATATCCTCGCAACGATCCTCAATCGGAACAAATGAATATCTACCAAAGGTCTTCAATATCCATTTCAATTAACCCATTGACCTACGACCGAACACATTATCATGAACGGTACTATAACCAATTGAAATAAATGGCCAAGCAGACACGTGATAAATAAGGCTAGAGTCCACCTTAAGCTGAGCAAAGCGGAGAAGTGAAATATCATGCGGAACAGCCTCGTTCCTATCAACAAACAAAAATTAAACACCCTTAAGACTATAATCCCCATGGTGGAGTCCTTAGATCTGTAATCAGTACGCAGATCAGCGGGGATACCATGGCAGAGTCACGTCTAATCACATACTCGGCACATGCCCACGTTTGCATAGTAGTTAGCATTCCAAGTGACTGGTTGCAAGCCCATCACCCCGTGCTGGTACCGTAGTCGATGCAATATGTCTTCGAAATGTTTGTTGGATCTAGGGCATGCCGCTGCAGGTTCTTCGCCTTCGAAGCTCAAATACTTTTTTTAAGTGTAACAAACACCATTGGTGCACGACCGTGCTCGAACCTATGACTTAAGGATCGAAATTCATGGCTCACTGGCCCATTAAGGGCCTGGATAAACTTACGCGGCGGCGGTGGCGATCAACGGAAATGGCTTCAAGTGGTTGTCAAAGTTCGCGTGAATGTATCGATCGCCACCGCCACCGCCACCGCACCAGCCACCAGCCACGCGTCAGTTTTACCGGGCCTTAAGCGAGCACGCCACTTTTTGCAACCATATCACAAACAGAAGAATCTAATTAACGTAAATGCTACATGCCTTCGTCTCATTTGGCGCACGAGGCTGGCGAACACATGCCCACAGCTGGACACCGATATGGTGTTATGACCCGCTTAGGTGTTTATTAGGATGTCTATAAACACTGTTTATGGGATGTCACGAACCGGCAGAAGGCATGATTGGTTACAACGGAATGTCATCTTAAACTACCTGAATGAATAACATGGTTGCAATACATTTCTTTGTTATAATCTCCACTAATGTTTTAAAAAGATAAATCGTCTGTTTCATAATCACTCGCTAACTTTAGCAGTTTGCTACAAGTAGCCAGCCTCTATCCTCTGTTTAGTGTTAGAAAAGGACAGGGCTAGATTTAGCGACTTGCTAAGTTAGCGAGTCATTATGAAACTAATGGAAAGTTTGTAAGTTTGGATGTAGGAGGTAAACTACGAAAATACTAATCCTATTTTAAAAATTATTTCATAAATTCTTTGATTGACTTTTAGGCTATATTTATGTATGTTATATTTTTAACATTATCGTGTCATGGAGGCCTTATCAATGAAGGCTAAAAAACTAAAATAGTTTCTCCACAACACAAATAACAACACTAAATATAACCTGTTTGCCCTCAGCGTTACTGTTTACATCATTTTGGGATAATCCTTATCAGCTGACTTCTCGCCGCGGCAGTATAGTTTTTTATCATAAATCCATAATCTCACATGATGATAAGTGATGATATGGCCGACGATGCAGCATGAAGGCCTAGAAGTGCATATTTACGGACTAAGTCTAGTTTATCCTACTAAGTTATCTAAAATCAATACCCCATCTACCGATGAATATCAAGAGCTTTTGTCAATTATGGTAAGTCTACCTTTATCTATTTCATGTTAATTATCTTCCTTGCCTTCATAAACGTTTCATTGAATAACGAAATTGAATAGGTCACTTCGAAGGTTCTTTCGACGCACACATGTAAGTGCTGGCGATATGCATGTGTGCAGCACTCAGCTGTTTGTACCGGAGGCCCCGTGTGAAGGGTTGATGACCTGGACAAAGAAAAGTTGCGCAAATGAGACATTTAAAGAGCAAGGAATAAGTATTTGTTGCATCGATACCTTTACCTATAAGATTTCATTTTTATACGTTTCAATGAAAAAAAAAATCGAACTGACATTTGGGTAGTAACAGTTTAGTTTTTTCACAAAAGATTTATTTAAACTTTGTCGGTGATAGGCTACGGTAATTGCTAACTAAAAATGATCGATGGGATCGGTGGTGTGTCCTCCATTTGCAAAGGGGAAGATCTTCCACCGAGCTGATCCATCTGATCCACTTGCCCAGGGTCCTAGGACCGTTGTTTGTTAGAGGTATTATAATATGTTCAGGTAATGTTAAAACTCAATTTGCTCGATCTAGATATTTCGATGGTCATCTATGTATTGTATGTGGTAGCTCTTCGTATGTAAGTAGTTCGTTGCTCTTCGCTTTGCGTTGATGCGATGTAACCTAGCTCAATCTTGTCCCTTTCCAGACCGGAAGTCGAATAGAACAAGTGCCAGGCAGAACACGCGTTGTAGTCTGCGGTGAGTCGAGACTGATGCGATGAGCAGAGGCATCTACGGTGAGTCGAGACGGACCATGTGGATGCGCTTGTCGTTGATGATGATGATAAAGTTGTAGGCTAGCCGTCAGGAGTGTCCGTTCTGTGGCTTGCTCTGTGCCGCGTATAGCAACAGCAAGTAGCTACGAGATTGGTTGCGCAACTATTCACTCAAGGCCCGCTCGATATAAACAACGTATTGTTTATAGAGTGGGCCATGCACCTAGCGGCAGGGATGTATACAAACTAATACAACAATAGTATATCTTGATTTTAATACCCGCGACGTGAAGAGCCCGTATATGCGTTTGCCATAAAGTCGGTGATAAATGGTGGTTTGTTACCATTTATCACCGACTTTATCTGATTTAAATATAAATATTTTTATTTGCGAAATTGGGTGCAAGATGTTTAAAACTATTTGTTTTTTAAATAGTTTTAAATTGTAATTTAAAACTATTTAAAAATTAAATTAATTTGTACGAGTCTTATAAACACATTTTTCAAATTTTAATTCATAATTTATAAAAGGAAATATATAAATTTATTATTATTTTTAAACTAATGCAAAACTACTAAAACTACATAAAAATTATTGAATAAATTTTAATTTGAATAAATTATAAATTAATATATGATATATTGATGATTATGAATATATTCATGATGATATTAATGATTATGTTAAATAGTATCGTTGAGAAACTCGTCAACAGAATTACAAGCTTTGTCTTCTAGTTATATAGTTAGCAAATTTTTAATTAAAAGTTTTAATTGGAGATTTACAATTAATATGTATGACTTTAAGGATGGTTCCTAGATTATATTGCTAAGAGTTACAATAGGCTTTTGAAAACAGGTCTGCGTTTTTTAAAGTATGCAAAGAGAATCTTTCGTTCCTTAAATTAGAATCAGGAACGTCCATCACTGACCTTACTCGTACCTTCTCTGGATGAAGTCGCAACACTTCTCATGTAGACGATAAACCATAACTCAAGAGGGTTCAGGGTTCAGGGTTCAGGGCACGATGTCAGCTGCGACCACTCTTATCTACGCCACAGAATGCGAAGCAGTTCAGAACCCGTGCCCATCACTAGTTAATAGGGATGTCACACAAGCCCCACTCCGAAAAAATTGACTTCTAACAGAAGACAGCCGCTTGAGTATTTGTGTATTTCACTTCTCCCAGCGAACGTCAGAACTTCGTATTTGCGTTTGACGTATAAGTTGGTTTGTCTGTATGTTTGCCTTTATTTCCAAAACGGCTTATCCGTTTGAAGTGCGATTTTTTGCAACCGATTTAAATTATATTATGGATAGTTCTTTAGATAGGTATATCGCCACAAGTCACTAGGGGGCGCTGCAATAGACGATAGAAAACATGTAGGAGATTTTAAAAAATTGCAGAAAATTATATTTGTTTTAACGACTTTAAAACAAATGAATAAATGAAAATACCTACTTTATTGTACACAAAAAAAACCTAAAGTATATAAACGGTCTTATTGCTTAAATGCGACAAGTAAAAGACTTGCCGTAGAATCTAGTACTGTGAACAGTTTCCGAATCGTCGGAAAATCTCTTTTCAGTAAGTGATTTTCCGATTATCGAAGGATACGGGGAGGATGACAACTATGAAGAAACTAAACAAACAGCGTTTTATGGCGAACACATACACTGGCTCCTTCAATCACAGGTAAAATAGTATACACTATAAACTTCAACTCGAATATTACGAAACACTTGTTCATTCCAGTGCGTTACATCCCTAGTTAATAAGCACCGGACAGAGTCCAGATAACGCCCGGCGCAGGGAAATATAAACATAGAGTTCTTTAATTGGTTTCGGACACTGGAAGATAAGACAGGTGGCGATAAGCCAGCCATTAGGACCACTTTACAGTTGCGCACTAAGATTTGATGATAATTTCTGATATTTGAAAAATACAAACAAATACTATCACAGCTGTATTCCCCATGATAGGTATCTTCATATTCATACAAAGTGCACAGATCTTAGTAGGTAGTCAGAGGCACGTCCAAATATTATATTTGGCACATGCCCGCGTTTGAAAGTATTTAGCATTCCACGTGACAGGTTGCAAGCCCATCGTCGCTTATTGGAACACTAACCCATGGCAAATTCGAATTTTAGGTTCTATGCCCGGACATGCCGGTTTCCTCAACGATGTTTCCTTCACCGTATTGAGCACGTGTTAATTGCACACATACATTTTCGAGCAGAAAAATCTATTTGTGCACGACCGGGTTTGATCCCACGACCTCATTCGAAAGTCGATGTACATACCAGTAGGCCAACGCCGCTGTTTCATATCACAACATGATAAAATGATAATTACGATATATTTAGGGTTTCGTAGTCAACAAGAAAAAGGGACCCTTGCAGTTTTGCCGTGTCCATCTGTCTGTCTGTCTACGGTTTAGCTCAGAGACTCTATAAATCTGTAATTCGGCATGGGTATACATATTAAACACGCCAACGCAGTGGTTAAATAAAAATAATTAAAAAAAATATTTTTTACCTTCCCTACACGTAAAGTGGTGTATGTTTTACATATATTTGTTTCGGGTGTAGTACCACGGCACTCGTAATTCCTGATAACCACGACACAGGAAACCTAGTGTAGGGTTAGTACTAAGTAGGTGTCTGTAAAAAAAAGGAAAAAAAAGAAATGCCAAGTAAAGTAACCCGTATTTGGTAAGAAAAGAGAATTCGTGAAAGCTTTCTTACGCCAAAAATAACAGTCGCAAATCAAGCTGCGAACATTTTAATTTAGTTTCGTGTTTACTGCTGCCTACTGGGACACGAGGCTGGGGTAACCACGCGGTAATCGATAAAACTCGGGATAAATCGCTTATGTTCTTTTAAGTCTTAGTTATTTCGAAAACTGCTCCGTTAATGCGATTTACGGCCAAAAATTTAAAAGAAATCGTTTTTATATCGTTTGTGAAGTACTCTCTATTGAAATAAATAAATAAATAATGCTGGACATTTTTCACACAGCATCATCTATCCCCAAAGTAAGCAGAGCTTGTGTTATGGTAACTACATGACTGATATACTTTTTTTTTGTAAATACATACATATTATACATAGAAAACACCCAGATCCCGAGACAAATATTTGAAAATCAAACATTTGTCCCGCGGCGGGAATCGAACCCGCAACCTTCTGCGTCTCAGGCGGGCCTTCGCCCACTGCACCACAGAGGTCGTCAAAAAAGAATTATGACTATTAGTACTATTTAAGTATAATAGTACTAATTATGTAAAAAAACCCGTTAGATATAAAAGGTTTGAGCGGGTTCATGTCAGCAAATCATCAAAACGTCTAATACGGTCGCGCGACATGCGATGCGAATTCATTATCTGCATTGCATAATGCAATTTGAATGCAATTACAACAATGAGAGGCATTAAATAGAATTATGCAAATTTCAGATATTAAATTAAACATCGGACTTGTTTTGTTATTAACGTATTGCAATTAAAACATTATTTTTAATTATTTGTAAGCCAGAGAAAAATCGGCTATTAATGTAGACGTAGCTTCGTAGCCGTGTTGGCCCAGTGAGCGGTAGGTACACTGTCTTCCAATCCGGATGTGGGTTCAAGCCCGATCGTGCAGCAATGGATTATCAAATCGAAAATTTTATGTACGCGTTAAGATATGCTTAAAACGGAGAAGGAAAACCAGCAGGCCATAAAACTAAAAATTCAAAGGCATGTGCCATTAGTTTACAACCTGTCACGTGGAATGTCAATTTGCAAAAACAGGGGCATATTACAAATGTAATGTTTAGACGTGCCTCTGACTTCCATCTTAGTATCCTAAGAGATCTATGCACTGTGTATGATGTCCATCATGGATCGCATACAGTCGTGAGCGTGTTTTTTTTATTTATAGCCCACAGCTCACGCAAAGGCTCACGCGTGTGATGAAAATGCAAAAAGTAAAACTTAGATGTCATAAAGAACAGAACAATATCCACGGCGGCGCGGCGTGGCCAGGGATTCTATTCTATATTAGAAAATCAATCTAGGACTTGTCCCACTTGAGCGTTACATCTGGTCACACTACAAGGAAGCTACACAAAATCGTGGATAATTTTCAAACTCAGTACATTCGAACCACCCACCGGTCACATTTACGACCCAACCAAACGTCAGCTGATACGCAAAACTTGGAACTACCCTCTAAATCCAACATTTAAAATAACCCTTATTACCGTATAACAAGGTTTAAATTTATTCATGTACTGAATTGTATTCTGCGTTTAAGTCAATTTGCCCTTAGGAAATGAGGCCTGTAGATAAAGAATGTAATGATAAGGCAACTAAATGGTGAAAGTGAAGTAAGCACACGATCGCACGATAGCGATAGCGTAGCGATTCTGGATTTTAAATATAGTTTCTATTGTCTTGCAAGGAATTCAACTAACTAGCATACTCTTGCAAACACAGGGAAGTTAATATACCTACAATGGATGTGTTCTATGTATAATATGTATGTATTTACAAAAAAAAGCATATAAGTAGTATATCAGTCATGTATTTCCCATAATAAAAGCTCTGCTTAGTTTGGGGCTAGATGATGCTGTGTGAAAAATGACCAGCATTATTTATTATTATTAATGATACGTATTTTCTTTCTAAATTTTTATATTAACAATCAATTCGCAGCAAATAACCTACTTTATTATAAAATGGAATACATTTATTCATACAAATATGTACAAGTATATACAAAAAATACATATGAAACAGCTACGCTATCTAAAGACCGTTGCAAACGATCTATAGATCTAATACAATCTATTAGAAAATTTTGAATAATGTTCATATAACAAACAACCCGAATCTATGTTAACTTGTGTTAAATAAACTAATTAATATTATTTATTAAGGGCCCGGTCAAACTAACGCGGTGGCGATGGCGGTGGCGGTGGCGATCAATACATTTTGAAGTTACGTTTTGAGATAAAATCCGAAATAAGAAAATTAATTAACAATGGTCTCCCAAGTTGGTTTGATTGGTTGGTTTAGAACAAGTTGAAGAAGCAATGGTCAGGTCGAATAGCAGAACCGAGAGAATAAACTTTCCCGAATAGGAAGGCCACCTAAGGGTAAAGGCAGGTTGCAACCTGCCACGTGGAATACTAAATACTAACAAAAGGCGGGCATATGCCAAATATAATGTATGGATGTACCTTTGACTATTCCTAACTTTGTGTCCTTAAAATTTACGCACTGAGTAGTTTTGATTATACTTTCATCTGATACTAATTAGTAGCTAATTATATTTACTGAATAAGTATCTACCTACTTACATGAATGCAATGTCAGTAAAAACTTATACTAAGTTTTTAGCAAACTGTTAAGGGTTTTTATATGACCACATAGCTGCAGTAAATAAATAAATAAATACCTGCTTCTTCAAACATAGTTTTTTATTAAACTCTAGGGCCCTGAAGCTAGGAGCCATTATAAAAAAAATATAACAATAAATAAACACATACGAACAAACAAACAACTTCTCAAACACGTATAACATGCGTCGTGGGTTTAAAAAATAGCGTTTATACGAAAATACCAACATTCTGTAATTGTATCCAATTGTAAGATTTCAGCACTCACGCGACATTTTCACACAACGTAATAACGCTCGCCATAATTTACGATAGTACCCTACCGCGACCACTTTAGCTATACCCCGGAAAATGCAGGAAAGCCACGTTCCGCACGTGGATCCGTGTGGAGCTTTCTATAGGACAGGTCAGGATATAGTGGCTGTTTACTTCCGTGTAATAATGCTACTATTTATAATGTATGAAATGGAACGAGGCTGCGTCATAGGGATGTCTGAAGTCCGGCATTTTCGTCTGTTTCCGGTTAAAATATCACATAATTATTTTATTTTTTACTAGCTACTGCCCAGGAATTACCCAAGTGGTACCCGAATAAAAAAAGTACTTAACCTATTTTTTATGTTCATTTATCAACCAACATACACATATATAGTCCTGATCCCTCAATCTGTGGTTATTAGGAACTACCGTGATACCACAAAACTCAGACCCAGAACAAAAATATCTGCTAAACATGCAAACATTTGTCCCAATATTGTTCCAATAATATCCTGAAAGGGGTGAAATTGAACACGTCTCTTTGGCAAGATTAATAAAACAACTGGAATATATATATATATTTTAAATCATTTGTTAAACACCAGTATCTTTGATAAAATTAGCCGGATTTCAAAAGAGTTCTGGACCACTAAGCCTGTTTGCTTCATAGTAACGTATGAAAAAAATACAGGTTGGACAACTTTTCCGGCCTTTTGGTTGCACCTGGTACCCAGCCCTATCAGTTGAATCCCTGCCAGATTGCAATTTTGGTTTTTTATCAGGAGGCTGGGTGTGATTGTAAATGTTTCATGTCTATTTTATGTGCCCATTTTGTAAATGTTCACATAACAAATACTAATAAAAGCACACACTGCATCGATTTTGTGGTCTGCTTACAAAGAGAGTTTTCCTTTTTAATCTGTGGCAAGTATCATTTCTCACTTTTTTAAAGTCACAGATTAAATAAAAACGAAAACATGATCATTTTCTTTTTTCGATGTTGTGAAATTCGTGATCATTGAAAACCATAAATTCGAATGCACGTTCCATTTGTAAGAGCTCGAATAAGCGGCGATGGGATTGCTACATGGCGTGCAATGAAAACTTCTAACCAAAAATGGTATTAAAATATTTTGATATTAATATTTAATATATATCTTTAACCCTTGTATTCACTTGGTATCCTCACAGATCTATGGAATGAATGGAATTACTTTATTGTAGGTACACCACAAGAAAATCACATAAAAACAATAAGTTTGCAACACTAAACACTCAAATACAATTTGCCATCTTATCGCATAAAGCGATAACTCCAGACAACCTTTGGATTGAGAGGAATCTTTAAGATTTTATGAAACGTTGCAGACTACTCATCTCACGATCCAATCCTTCAACGTTGCGTGCAAGAGAAGGAAGATTTTATTTTTAAATATTTGTACGAATTTAAGGCCAGATCTCAAAGGGCTGCCCTTCATCACCTTAATGTAATTCAAGCCCGTCCAATACACACTGAACAAATAAGGCCGAGCATTGTGTAATGCGTGCTCGGCTCTGTTAGCCTGCACGTGTGCACTTTGTGCACAGATGTATAGAAGCTTTTATTCTACAGTTGAGTTGATTGGCCTACTGAGGTTCTTATGAGTAACAAAGCATAATCAATTCGGTTCTTATGTAAGGTTTACATAAATTACTTACCTAACATAAACACAACAAAAAAAGTTTACGATCGTTTTGAATATGTACTTGAAATATTTTTCTTTTACTTTTATAGATTTTCCATAGGACTTCGAATTCATTTAATGTATTTAATGAAACAAAAGAAATAAAAGGATTGGTTTTTATTCTAAATTTTAATATGGAAACAATTAGTTTTATAATTATTAATAATGTTTCCACATATAAAAAAATATGTTCGGTTTTCACTGATAAATTAATTCCATCTTTTGCGATCTCATATTTTTTGCGCAAATAAGGAAATAAATAAATAAACATACTTAACTGACTGATTTACACGTTGAAATTAAGTTGTGACAGACAGCGAAAAGTTACGCGTGCAACTTACCAACGGTCTGTCTGTCTGTCTTCATTTAAACCCATTTTACATTGACGGTTGCTTTGGCATCGTTGCGACCCAGTGCGTTTTATACCTACGCACTTGTCGCTGAACTATAAACTACTAAACCAAGGAAATAACCACAAGAACAATGTGTATCGGTAAAATACATTTAATTTATTTGTTTACTGGCAATCAGCATTAACTTATAGTCAAATATGTGTTTTAAGTATAAGGCCAATAACAGAGTACCCCATTTTTATAAATAATGAAGTGGGTTGTTGATGTAAGCTACGGGGTGGGTTATGTGAGTGGGCACACTGTCATTAGATAAGGTAAATAGTGGTTCACCTAGATTTAGTTGCATTTTACAGTTAGGTACGTGCCATATTTTAAATATATGACAGCATGTGATGGTCGTGGTGGCCCCTAGTCAAACACACAAATTCTTTATCTAAGTACCGATTATAGTCAATTTACGAGACGGTATTCCGTATTCTATTAAATATTTCGTAACTCGTATGCTGTTGTCATAAAGAGCCATCAAAATATCAGAATTTATGGTCAAATTATACAGTTCTGAAACTTTTCTAGTCATATCGTATTATATGGGTTTTGGGCAATCCATGAATAATGCAACAGTTCAGAAACAGCTTGGCTGATGCGTGAATGACGGTTGTAGTTTTAATATCTGTAATTAATAGCTTTAACAACTAAATTACATTTTTATCTTACACTTTCATCGATAGAATAGAATAGAATAAACTTTTATGACGGTGTGGCACAAACAATGATAAGATAATTGTTATACATACGCGATAGTGATGATAGAACTATTTTAGAGATCGCTTGTAAATGCATGTTTTGGGCATATATATACAGTGTGCCTTTGAATATATTACATTGTAAATTAGAATTGAACTACCCCTGAGCTTTACCCTCTCTGCTTTGACGAAACAATGTACAGAGAGAGATATATGTATCTAATCCCACTACTGGAGTAGTCTTAATTTGGACTCCATCATATCTACCGGAGCAGTTGCTGCCTACCTATTACGGCGACGGCGGCCCTACACCTGTCTGCTGGTGTGAGCAGATCTGGGAACTAGACTGCCTGCCTACCTGGAAAACCCTGGACAGTGCGCGGGCTGCACGTGGACCCCGGTGCTCAGGTCGGTGACTCTAACCTCTTTCCTAGCGACCTACGAGTGTGAAAACTGTGCGCCTGTGTAATGTTAAATTCATAAACATTAAAAGTATGTATACTTATCTTCTCCTGATTTTTATTGTCAGTAGGAGCTACTCACCTATCTACCTATCTGTGAGCCGAAGGGACATTACGAACCCTGTACGCCGCAATAAAGTTTCAAAGTTGCAAGTTTCAAGTTGAAAATAAAAAATGAATATTAAAAGTTGTCAGCTACAAATTGCATGTTTCAAATTGAAAGTTGTAAGTTCAATATGCATGTTGCAAATAAAATGTAATTTAATTTATATATTTATCAATAAATTGGATTATTTTGTTGGTAACAATTGTCTTAACCTAGCTTTATTATTAAATTATAATGCCAATAAGCTTAAAATAAAATATTTAGTTCTACCTAAAGGTTAGCAACTGAAAGTTCAAAGTTAAATTTAAAATTGAAAGTTGCATAAATATATATCATTGTAAAATGGTAAATTTGCAAGATGAAGGTTTAATAAGCCTTGACACTTTAAGTTAAAGTTAAAAAAAGGTTCTTAAACATGCGAAATTCTACGCTGGACCGCCTATGAATAACATAAAAACAAACACGCTCACGACTGCATTCCCCGTGATGGATATCCTCGGATCCATACTCAGAATAGGGGTAATCAATACCTTTTTTGACATGCCCGCGTTTTGCAATTAGTTATTACTAACTACTTCCAGGGGTCAGGTTGCAAGCCCATCTTCGATGTTTTCCTTCACTGTTCTCAGCACGTGTTAAGCGAACATAAATAGTGCTTGATAATAAACCTTTTAAAATACTCTCAGCAGTGTTATGTATTACTTACATAAATATACCGGCGAGGTTGTCTAATAATAAGAGCGCCCTTTGCGATTCCTTATTAAAATCTTTTGTGGACGGATGTATGCAAAGATAACCAATTTAATCTAGATTCCCATTTAATTTTAGACATTTAATGTAATTTTCAATGTTTGATAGATTATTATTTTTTGACTTATTTATACCAAGGTATATATAATTAATGTAAATACGTTGATCGGTTTAAATTACATGAAAAAAAAAACAGCTAAGCTCAAGATGGAATCCCCATAATAGACATCTCAGATCCATACTCACTGCACAGATCAGGATACCAAGTACCTACGCTAGGGAGTAGTTAGACAGAGGCACATCCAGACATTATATTTGGCACATTAAAAAAACATGACTTCAAATCCCATGATCTATCTCAAATCAGTACTAACTGTTTGTTTTTGTATAATTGTATGTTACTATTTATCTCTAAAACGCTTCATCAGATTGAAATGCGGTTCTTTTAATCGATTTTTACGACTTCCAGAATAGTTCTACCGCTACAATTCACTAGAGGGATTGCAATAGACGATGGGAATCTCATCAGGGTTTTAAGCTTCTGCAAAAAAATGTTTAAGTATAAAGCCCTTCCTGGCTAGATCTTCCATAACCCCCTCCCCTATAAGTTCCATTAGAAGTGAGGCAATGCGTTGTTTATTGAGCGATAAATCGCGCTCAACCCAGCTATGATTATACGTTCATTATTAATGATCATGTGTGTTTTGTAAGTATTTGGCAAGGTGAAGATATTGTGAATGAAAAACACGCGTAAGAAAAATATACGCGAGTATATCGTATATTTTTCTTACGCGTGTTTTTCATTCAGTTAGTCTTGTCTATGAGTTATGTTAAAACTATGTACAGAAAATATCTGTGCATGTTTTGGAACATGTTATTTAAATACTTAATAAAAATAATTATAAAGGTAAACGCGATAGAAACCCGTGTACAATTAACTGCACGCAAAAGTTTGTAAAATACTTTGTAATTTTTATTATTTTTACCCGTAAGGCAAAGAGTTTATGGTAAGTGAACTACGTGAATATTAAATGTTAAGTGAATTTACGCTGATTCCTCGCGTGTCCAAGCATAGAAGAATGGAAATCTCAAGTTAATTTAGTTAGTTGATAACGTTAATTAGTTTTAAGTAAGTGCCAATCTTGCATGTTATAAAATTGTTTAAACTAGACACAACATTGTTTTTTAATAAATTATATTGCACCCATTTCATTATTTCTATATAAAGAGGAAGACCATTCCGAAGATGGGAAGACGACTTCAAAGAGAACTTTGGAAAAGTCTGGGGGAGGCCTATGCTGGAAAGCAAAACAATTATTATACCGGTGTCTAAACTTATATTATTTACTATAGATTACAAAACTAGTATAAGTTGTTATTAAAGGCTATTGAAATTGAAATTGAAAGTTGAACTAAGAATTGATTTAATGAATAATAATACATAGTTCCAGCGCCATTTCTTGAGTGGAAGGAACTAAGCCACCCGCTTAGTCCCTTTAGTGGCTGTATCTGCAGCGTCCCACTGAATTTCGACAGTTCGTTATATCGAAACGTCGCTAACAAAAAAAAAACATAGTTCGACAACACACACCTTCGAAATTCCACTACTTCGACAGACCCTAGAGCGACATGCTTTTGTTCGGCAGATAATTATCTGCAGATAATTATGTTTGATATCTATGTTTATTCGAAGTTAGCGACGTGTCGAAATAATAAACTGTCGAAATTCAGTGGAACACTCTGACTTTATCTGAATGTAAAACGAACACATCAGAAGACCTTCATTCCCAATTTACAAATCTCAGATAACAAGTACCTTAGAGTGAATTACATGTCAGCCACAGATTGTGAATCGGTCAGTAGCTGAGTCGATATATTCAAACGAGGTCACGTCTGCTCGTCTGTTCTCGACCTTTTATTATATTTATTTAGCGCCGAGGGCCCAAGGGCCGTGTAAATAGATATAGACGTTCCAACTTCCGGTTTCTATTGTTTGGTTTGATTGGGCTTTAGATAATTTGAGAACCTATTCAATATTGGAATAAATAAATTGAGTTTTTAAGTGTTTGTTCTGGAATTTAACACGGATAAGATTGTTTGAATTCCAAAGAGATTGAATTAGATAATAATTCCGTATAACTAGAAAACACCATTTATAATAAAATCACGTCGACGCTGACGAAGGTTCTGATGAAGAGCAACTGAACCCCTTGTAAACTTTCTTACAGTCCGTTCCATCCAAAGGTTGTCTGGTAGAGATCGCTATTTAGCGATAAGACCGCCCATTGTACAACATTATCAAAGTAATTAAGCTGATGTGTTTTTTGGTGTGCAATAAATCTATAATCTATTCTAATTAGCTACGAGCCATCTACATACATAATCGGACGTGGTAGTTATATTTTTCATATATTTTTCACCTAGATATATTTTTCATTATATTTTTAGAATTTTTATATTGGTTGGAGCTTGTTTACGTAAAAACTGATACCCACGACACAGATAATCCAAGTGTGGGGGTGAAGTATATGTACCTATGAGTCTCGGCTGTTTTTTGTATTCCTATTTTAACAACCTCCTACCACCTAGAACGTGTGTGTTCTGTTGGTCTACCTTCCGAACGTACTTTCATGCAGCTATTTAAAGGAAATTGAAATGTACCTACAATCACAAATTCCCTTACGACTTGTCAATTGCGAAAACCATAGACATTTCCTGAATTCTTTGCCAGTTGATCCACTTTAGTTTTTTTACAAAAATAATAAAAGCTAAAGCCCGCGATTTGGGGATAAAGTACTGGGAATGACCGCTAGTTCCCAATCACGTCCCGATAGGTTCCCTTTGCAATATCGCCCGGATCCGACCACTTTCCCGGATCCAGCAAATCCCTCAGAAACTACTTTTTTATCCGGATACCTTTTGCCCGTTTTGCTATTTAATCAAAACAACACTGGGAGCTTGGTGCAGAAAATGCTTACCTACCTAAAACAGTTTGTCGAAGCCTCTAGATCAAACATACCCTGTATTAGGCTCCGTCCAGATGGAAGCTTCCACAAAGAAAATAAAATAAAGAAAAAGCTTTCTTTTAAAGCAGAGCCTTATGCATATTAAACAATAGATACACGGTCGAGCGAATGTGTTCCTTACGAACGCTGCCTTAATGGTAAGAGCTATTTTCATCGAGTACTCATTACCCGGATAATACGCGAGCGAACCGGATACCAGTGGGCAAAATTGCATAATTTTAATGAAAAATCGTTTAGAACAAGCATTTTTAACCAGATCTAGAAGTTTCTTGTGTTTTCGCTGAATTGTTTATTTTGACTTAATGAGATACAGAGCCCCTTCTCCATTAGTAAGTAAGTACGCTCGCTTAGAAAAGCATTCCTTATTTTTCCTGAGCCGTCAGAGGCAGACGTTTTGGAAATATCCTCCCGGGGCACTATGCAAATTTGATAGGTACTCACTCGTCAACGTCAAGATTCAGAGCAGAGATGATGGAGTAAGGAGGAGAGAGCGATGGTTTAATCGCTAAAATGTAATCAGTGGTCTCAAAGCACATTAATTAACAGAAATAATAATACGGTGCAAACATCCTGAGGAAAGCGGCATGCCATAGGACTAGAACCCAACTCCATAAAAAAACAAACACGCTCACGACTGCCATGATGAACATCCTCAGATACATACTCAGTGAGTAGATCTTTGAGGATACCAAGTAGGGTGTAGTCAGAGGCACGTCCAAACATTACATTTGGTATATACATGCCCGCGTTTTGCAAGTTAGCATTCCACGTGACAGGTTATTGGAACACTAACTGTTGGCACATGCCTTCGAATTTTTGGTACTAGAGCATGTCGGTTTCCTCTCGATTTTTTCCTTCACTGTTTTGAGCACGTGTCTCCATACTGAATTTAATCGATCGTGAGCCTGTTTTTTTTTAGAGTTGTGTAACAGAGCACAAATGTTTATTTCTCCTGCTTTCCCGTACGATGAAGTTCTCCCGCCCTTAACTCTGTTCAAAGTATTTCCGAGTTTAATTAGTGAATTTTGCTGAGTGACTTTCGCCCGGCGGCCCTGATTTAATACGGCCGGACAAAGAGAACAGAGAAAAGGCACCGGCACCGAAAGATATAAACTTCTAAGCAGTAAAAAAGTTGCACGTATTATATGGATCCTTTGTGAAAGACTTTATTCGGCGTAGAACTAAATGACAATTAAACAGAAGGAAGGATCGTTAAAACGAAGCAAAGCAGAGTTTATTGCCTGATTCTTCGAGGCTTGATCTTCTTGATGCCTAATTCTTGATGCCTAATTCTTGATGCCTAATTCTTCGAGGCCTGATTCTTCATGCCTAATTCTTGATGCCTAATTCTTGATGCCTAATTCTTGATGCCTAATTCTTGATGCCTAATTCTTCGAGGCCTGATTCTTCATGCCTAATTCTTGATGCCTAATTCTTGATGCCTAATTCTTGATGCCTAATTCTTGATGCCTAATTCTTGATGCCTAATTCTTCATGCCTAATTCTTGATGCCTAATTCTTGATGCCTAATTCTTCGAGGCCTGATTCTTCATGCCTAATTCTTGATGCCTAATTCTTGATGCCTAATTCTTGATGCCTAATTCTTGATGCCTAATTCTTGATGCCTAATTCTTCGAGGCCTGATTCTTCATGCCTAATTCTTGATGCCTAATTCTTGATGCCTAATTCTTGATGCCTAATTCTTGATGCCTAATTCTTGATGCCTAATTCTTGATGCCTAATTCTTGATGCCTAATTCTTGATGCCTAATTCTTGATGCCTAATTTTTCGAGGCCTGATTCTTCATGCCTAATTCTTGATGCCTAATTCTTGATGCCTAATTCTTGACTCCTAATTCTTGATGCCTAATTCTTGATGCCTAATTCTTGATGCCTAATTCTTCATTCCTAATTCTTGATGCCTAATTCTTGATGCCTAATTCTTGATGCCTAATTCTTGATGCCTAATTCTTGATGCCTAATTCTTGATGCCTAATTCTTGATGCCTAATTCTTGATGCCTAATTCTTCATGCCTAATTCTTGATGCCTAATTCTTGATGCCTAATTCTTGATGCCTAATTCTTGATGCCTAATTCTTGATGCCTAATTCTTCATGCCTAATTCTTGATGCCTAATTCTTGATGCCTAATTCTTCGAGGCCTGATTCTTCATGCCTAATTCTTGATGCCTAATTCTTGATGCCTAATTCTTGATGCCTAATTCTTGATGCCTAATTCTTCGAGGCCTGATTCTTCATGCCTAATTCTTGATGCCTAATTCTTGATGCCTAATTCTTGATGCCTAATTCTTGATGCCTAATTCTTGATGCCTAATTCTTCATGCCTAATTCTTGATGCCTAATTCTTGATGCCTAATTCTTCGAGGCCTGATTCTTCATGCCTAATTCTTGATGCCTAATTCTTGATGCCTAATTCTTGATGCCTAATTCTTGATGCCTAATTCTTCATGCCTAATTCTTCATTCCTAATTCTTGATGCCTAATTCTTGATGCCTAATTCTTGATGCCTAATTCTTGATGCCTAATTCTTGATGCCTAATTCTTGATGCCTAATTCTTGATGCCTAATTCTTGATGCCTAATTCTTCATGCCTAATTCTTGATGCCTAATTCTTGATGCCTAATTCTTGATGCCTAATTCTTGATGCCTAATTCTTGATGCCTAATTCTTCATGCCTAATTCTTGATGCCTAATTCTTGATGCCTAATTCTTCGAGGCCTGATTCTTCATGCCTAATTCTTGATGCCTAATTCTTGATGCCTAATTCTTGATGCCTAATTCTTGATGCCTAATTCTTCGAGGCCTGATTCTTCATGCCTAATTCTTGATGCCTAATTCTTGATGCCTAATTCTTGATGCCTAATTCTTGATGCCTAATTCTTGATGCCTAATTCTTCATGCCTAATTCTTGATGCCTAATTCTTGATGCCTAATTTTTCGAGGCCTGATTCTTCATGCCTAATTCTTGATGCCTAATTCTTGATGCCTAATTCTTGACTCCTAATTCTTGATGCCTAATTCTTGATGCCTAATTCTTCATGCCTAATTCTTCATTCCTAATTCTTGATGCCTAATTCTTGATGCCTAATTCTTGATGCCTAATTCTTGATGCCTAATTCTTGATGCCTAATTCTTGATGCCTAATTCTTGATGCCTAATTCTTCATGCCTAATTCTTGATGCCTAATTCTTGATGCCTAATTCTTGATGCCTAATTCTTGATGCCTAATTCTTGATGCCTAATTCTTGATGCCTAATTCTTCATGCCTAATTCTTGATGCCTAATTCTTGATGCCTAATTCTTCGAGGCCTGATTCTTCATGCCTAATTCTTGATGCCTAATTCTTGATGCCTAATTCTTGATGCCTAATTCTTCGAGGCCTGATTCTTCATGCCTAATTCTTGATGCCTAATTCTTGATGCCTAATTCTTGATGCCTAATTCTTGATGCCTAATTCTTGATGCCTAATTCTTCGAGGCCTGATTCTTCATGCCTAATTCTTGATGCCTAATTCTTGATGCCTAATTCTTGATGCCTAATTCTTGATGCCTAATTCTTCGAGGCTTGATCGCGAAGTATTGCCATTTTACTTTAATATAACTAGCCTCTGCCCACGGCTTCGCAAGCATGGTACCCGGATTAAATGTAACCACATTTAACCTCCATGATATTCTAAATATGGAATACCTGTAACAAATTTCGTCCAAATCAGTTGCGCCGATGTTTGTTGCTCAATGTCTCCGATTGAGCAACAAACTCCCAACTTCTAAACTATCGCATTTATGATATATTTTATTAGTAGGAAGTTATTATTAATGATGATGAAGATATCCTTTTAATCCCTAAAGGTATGCCAGGATCGAAGCAAAAATAAATCCGGGAACAGGCGTCACTATTGTGTATATACGAATATTGTAAATATGTACGAAATCCCTATTGACTTTGACTTATCGCTATATCTAAGGTGATTTATTCCAGTATTCGTTGATGTTTTAGTTTTAAGGAACATTAGTCTTAAAACACGGAACCCAAAAAAAATAAAAATAAATTTGCTTATTTTACTTTTACTATGTTAAGTAAGAGTGATTGAAACAAAATGATAGTAGTGCAGTGTTATATCAGCAAGGTGCGAGGAGGACAAACACTGCACGTCGAAATACAGTTTTATAACAAGTTCGGCGGAAAGGGCGCAAAAAAAAAGTATAAATGCCAAAGAAATTCAGTTTTATAATGTAATAGAAGAGTGTTAAATGTGGATGGAAATAGAAGCAGAGGTAGGCCAAAGAAAACATGGATGGATTGTGTGAAGGATGACATGGTTAAGAAAGGAGTGAGTACTGAGATGACGGCCGATAGAGATAACATGTTGTGATGACCACACGTAATGTGGGATAAGGACAAGATGATGGAATTCAGTTTTATAATAGTTTTCAACAGGCAGGCAACCCATCACCAACCCTGGTTTTTCAGATGTGAATGGGCGATAGTAATCACTCCGCTTGCGTGTTTCCCTTCGAATAATATAAAAAAAATATTGGTGTTCAATTAGGTGACATCCTGCTATTGGCATACTCTATCCATACTCTCTGAACCGGAAGACATCATTTCCTGCTACTTCCTGTCCTTCCACAGGTTTTCATTCGAATAAAGTCGCAAACAAGCATACGACTCAATTATTGGTAAGGAAACTAATTGGATGGAACATGAGTGACTAGATTTACCATCCACGACAATCTTTCTCACTTAAATAATAATTATATCCTGAAAAAAACTTAAGAAACCGGTATGAACCGGTACCGGCTTTTTGCATAGAATCAAAAAATTCGAAGGCATATGCCACCAGTTCAAATAAGCGGCGATGGACTTGCAGCCTGTCACGTGGAATGCTAACTACTTGCATAATGCTAGCATGTGCCATACATTTGGCACATGATTGGACGATCTACTCACTGAATATTAATCCGTGGATCTTTATCATGGGAAATACAGTCGTGAGCGTATTTGTTAGTGTTGTATTGTTTGTATCAATGTAATGAGTCCAAAAGATTCATCCTAACCACTTGTTTCTATGTAAACCTGACTGAGGAATTGGTTTTTGGTGATAAAATGTACATTTTCCAAACTGTCTGTGTGGCTAGCTTTTTGATGGAATTTATATAGAAATTATATGGCTTGATTTATGAAGTAAACTCACCCGTAGAACTTTGCGTGTGCGCACTTTTCAACATGGAAGACAGTGGCGCTCTTTGCCGAGTAACGGCGACGCGCGGAACTTCTCACGACCATAGTAAAATGTACTCTGTGACCATAGTGTTAGGTCGAGAAACAAGACTCGTTTGGCGGGAAATGGGTCGTTTTCAAAATCAAGCCTTCACTTACTTAAACCCAACACTATCAAAAGAACATGAAACATGTAATTCAAATGTGCTTTTAGAAGAGTCCTCATCTGCTTTTGAACCATCTAACTTAAATCATCTTACTTTATAACTTGTCGAGCGATTTCCTCCAAGAGTCTTTACTGTAAGCAGAGCTATTTATCTCGATCCCCAAGGCCAGAACTTTGCAAATCAAATTAGATATTTTTGTAACTTGTATATTTGCATGAAGCAGCTGTTTTGGAGTCCATCGGTGTTTCTTTGATCGGAATATTTCCCATCTGATTTACAAATTTTAAGAAATATCTCGTTGTAAAAATGGAAAAATACAAAATAATGGTAACCGAAACAACGTGTCATCATCAACAGCTTGTAGAAGGCCACTGCTGGATGTAGGCTTCCGAGAGTGCCATGAGGAACGGTCTTAGACTATCTCCATCCAATTAATTTACGCAACCTCGGTCCATCGGGTGGAGGGGCCTTTCAACACTGCTTCCACGGTGGTGTCCATTCGAGAATATTCCTTCCTAAAGGCATGCCCATTGCCACTTACGAGAATAGAAGTTAAGCTCGAAGCCATTGTATCTGGTAAATTCTATAAATACTTACCTACCTTGTTAAAATCGCCTTATAAAAATCTTTGGTATCGATGTGCTTAGAACAAAAATAACATTTACACGTGCGATGAAGCGATTTATCGCAAGCAATCTAAAAACGCGTACAGCAAACAAATCTAGCAGTCAGTACTGGCCGAATAAATCCATGGCAGATGCCAATGTATTTACTAGGCCAGTTACCTAAATACTTACGCTATTTAAAACTGTCCTCCGGTTCTAAGCACTCGTGGGCAATAGAATAAATCGCTTTAAACGAGTGAAATATTTTTCGGCCGTGCTAAATCCGATCGGATACAACACTTCATCTCAGCCTCACGCACAGCCGTGGAAATACCTCTGATATTAAAATTCTAGGACGAAGAATCTAGTACGTTTCAGAATTATCTGTATTTATTGTTGCGCGTACGCAACTCCACTTTCGATGAAGAGGTGAATGGGACAGAAGGCCCATAAAACATTAAAAAGTGCCTACAAATCGGTAAAAGTTTTATTATGTGGATACGTTAAAAAACTAGCAACCTACTTTACAATAATACTTCTTACGTAAGGAACAGTCAGCGACAAAAGTATATTAACAATTTTAGTGTGAAAAAGCTATTTTTCTTCGAGTTTAACAAGGAAATAGTTATCTTGAGAACGCGTCTTCTAATGTATAATATTTTGAACTAAAGTCTACTTGTTTTTTTATACAACACCCACCTACAACCTACAGAGGTTCTATGGTATGTTGTGGTACTCTATGGGTACCACATATATTTGTGTGATAAGAATCTAAACTGTTTATCTGCTTTTGTACTAATAACCATAATTATAACTAATAATTTTATAGTAATAGGTAATATTAGCATTTTATTTTGTCCGTGCAACAACCGGACTTACGTTTACTTGCAACTTAATTGTATAATTACGCTATTTACGATAAAGATTTGATTATAAACGATGCCTAGAAAATTTATTCATGAGGTTGTAGAGAAAAACACGATAATCATGACCGAAACTCAATCAAAATGTTAATTCGAAATCCGCTCTGGAAAAAGTTACAAGTTTATATCAACTTATTCATGAGTGTCAAAGCTTTCCGACGTTTATTACTAGAACTCGAGTCATTCATCTTTCGTACAGGTTTTGGATGTTTATAAATACATACTTGCAGCAATAAACTGAAGCGTGAGTAACTTCTGTTAATTTCTTGATCACTAATCAGCTTGCAGTAAAATATAACAAAGAAAAACGGACCTTAAGAACCTAACCAATTCTGGGTGTAAGAATAGAAAGTGGCTTATTTGACACAGAAAGGATAGATACAAAATAAATAAAATAGACATTTTGTAGATAGGCAAGTACAGTATGATTTTTACAAATACACAGAGGAAGGCAATTTGTGCTAATTAGACGTATCTGTGCCGTGTGAGCCAAACAGATCCTGTCTCAGCATAGTGCGTCTAGTAGTGGGATACAGTGGAGCAGCGCTGATTTTCAGACAGGTTCTAGAAAGGTCACTAACCATAAGAGGTAAGAGGATACATAAAGCATAACTAAAAAAAATAACTTTGTATAGAATTAAATAGGCAAAATGTTTGATGGCCCATCTGTTTTATAATCTTTGAGTTGATTTAGTCCAGATCACATTTATATAGGTCAAATGATGCGCGCCCACGCTTATCAAATGATCACTTAAAATTTAAGTCTTAAATTATAACTCTAGGTGTCCCAGTTTAAATCTCACTAATAGAATGGTTCCTTGTTTTTAAAACATTAATTAATTTGTAATCGTTTTACATTAGCTCGTAATAAACGACCCTGAAAAACGTTACAAAGTAATTGCGAGTGATTTTGAGAAGAAAAACATGTTTGTTACTTTTTCCTCATTTTTAACGTTGATAATTGAGACTATAAATTGAAACATCTGCATACATTTATTTAATTACTGATAGTACAGACTCACCGTCTAATTTTAAAGTCAGATAGTTTCAGCTTTTCTGTTGGTACCTACTAACATACATTTGAGTATGTCCATGGAGATTACAGTCTTGAGCGTATTTGTTTAATTATGTTTTTATACGATATTTTCCTGATCATCGTTGATTCGTTTTAGGGTTTCGTTCGTTTAAGTTATATTGCGTTAAATAGTGCGTTAGTGCGTGTTTTAAAGTGTAATTTTATTCGTTATGAAATGTTATGAAATAAAAAGGAGCTCACATGACAATGTCGCTTCCTAATAGCCGAAAATAAAATGAAAAACAAGTGAAGTATGCACTGACGGAGAAAACGCCTGACGTGAGACGTGAGACGTCTGGAGTGACCAAAAAAGCAGAAAAGTTGGACATTCTTAGAATATTTTCTGAATACAACTCAATTCATAATTAGTTTTAGCCTGTAATTGGTTTTGTGACGAAACATGTTAAACAAGAATTGGTAATGCGGTATTTTCACATTAAAGAGTAAAACAATACGTTATAAAATAAAGCTTTTATATATTACTAAACTATTTTTCAGTTTGAATGCATGAAATTGCGCGCTATACTCATTTCTACTCTTTTTATTTTAGTGTAAAAAAAATATGCAATCATCATAAACTATAGAATTGAAATGATCGTGGTTTGGTATCATTAAATGATATTATTACTAGTATACCACGTAATTTACTATTCTCCTGCTGACGTTTCGTTGACCGTTTAGAGGTCCTTCCTCATGAGCACCGTCCGCGACCACGCGACCACGGTCGTAAGACGGGAACTGATTTGGCCTCTAAACGGCCAACGAAACGTCAACAGAAAAATATTAAATATTAAAGTACGTGGTATAGACGTAAAAATATCCTATATTATAAACTAGCCGCTGCCCACGGCTTTGTCCGCGTTGTATCCAGATAAACATAAGCCTAGGTCACAAACCATATCAGTTCCAAATTTCACCCAAATCGGTTTAGCTGTTACGGAGATTATTAGTAACACACATCCAAACAGCTAGACTATTGCATTTATAATATAAATAGGTTTTTTTTTAAGTATACGCTATATTCATATACGCTAATGATATATTTTTCCTTACATACGCTTGCTCACCTGTTGGATAATGGAAAATCTTAAAAGTCATGTCCAGCTAAAAACAGACGCTTGGTAACCCTCTGATACGAGAAACTGTATGAAGCGTCCGTGACACGTTATAAGGGGAGTTGCTCGCGTGCCGTTATGTCGTTATTTATGTCGTTACATCGAACGCGTTAGGTTTACAAAAGAAAGCAAATAATGTTTAATTTCGATAACAACCTCAATTTCAGCGAACATGCAAACATCTCTCCCGCATCGGGAATCGAACCCGCACCTCTTGTTTCACAGCTGACTACTCGTGCGCCGCGCCATTGAGGTCGTCGATTCTTGATAATTTATTTTGCAGCGTTAGTATTAACATTTACTACATATAATACTAACTGTCTGAATGAGTTCATGAATATGACTCTAGCAGAATCTTCATTTTTGCATGACAACGAGTTTGAGTAGTGTGTGCTCTTGACAAATACTTGAATATAGAGATATTATCAACTTATTTTAATTTATAGCGTAATTTTGTAATGTGTATTATTTTAATACATTTTTGTAAACTGAATTGAATTGCCTTGTATAATATGGTACCAATGTTATATTATGGTTAAATAAATGAAATGGAATGTCATCTTAACGCGGCACCGCCGGTAAACGAAAAAAAGACCAGTAGATCACTGGAAATATGGGAATACGAAATAAAAGAAACATCAGGGAATAACTGGACAAAGATAACTACTAAAAACTAATAGACAGACAGCAAAATATGGAGGCCTTCACGCGAAACGAGGTCCCCGAATCAAATAAATGAGAGATGAAAAATATTACCAAATTGGAGAAATTCTAGATAAAGGCCAGGTCAGAAGTAAACTAAGCCGCCGAGCTTGTATGAAGAATTTGATAAGGATGCATGACACGAAAGAGGCATGCCAGGATCGTAGCAATCCTTGGTCTTGCCTACCCCTCAGGCAAACAGGCGTAACTATAATATGAATGTATATATGTAAAAAAAACAATTTTAGGTTATTGCTTTAGCAATAAATCTTATTTAAAATGCATAACAGAATTTCGCGATATAATAATTGAATTGGTTTAAAATGAAATTAATACTTTATTGTAAAAAATTGGGTAATAAATAAAAATAAAAGGCTGATTAAAGTATTCTTTATCTTTGCAATCTATAAATATTTATGAACGAGATTATGATTTTTTTATCTGAAAGTATGTTTGCAATCTGTAGTACGGAAACTAGCCGTTGCCAAATATTTTTTGTTTATTTTCATAATAAATCCTTAAGTACGTACTGAGAATTTTGGCGCCATGGCCCGTCCCAATGTCACGTTATTTATAATCAAACATTATCTTTTTAATAATCTTTATTTTATTCGAAAAGTCTGACCTTCGAATGCTACAGTGGTGGGAAACAAGGTCGTGTGTTCGATTCCTGCAAAGACAACATTTTGCTGTTTATCATTTAAACGCGTGAAAAATAAACGATTTTAACTAATCAGAATTATACTTTTTTAATATTATTTAACGGTGGAGGAAAACATTGCGGAGAAACCGACCTAGATTTAGATTTTTTAAAAATTCGTGCCATCTGTGAGTGTTCCAACGAGCGGAACATAACATGGGTATGTGCCAAATGTAATATTGGACGTGCCTCTGGCTACCACCTACTTGATATCGTCGAAGATCTACGCACTGAGTACGTATCTAAAGATGTCTATGATGTGGAAAGAACCTTCATACTATTATTTTCTTATATTTTAAAGCGATGCTATTTTTCTTAAGGTCTTTTATTTGTGGAATAAGCCGTTCTGCACAATAAACAATTTATTTATCAATTTATTTATAACTAGCAACTTCCCACGGCTTCGCCCGCGTGGTACCTGGATTAAAAGTAGCTTTTATCGTAAAGACTGCGTCATTGAGCACCGAGGACAGAAATAAAACAAAAATTAAGGTTTGCACATTTTCACTAAACTTGGGTCATGTCAGATGTTTCTTAGGAAATATCCGGTTATTGATTATACACAGATCATAAATAATAAATAACTTTTTATGCGTAAACAGGAAGTTCGATTAAGAAACATTTCACATCCGACAGTAGACAGTAGAGACGATTTATTATTTTTGAGATATTTTAATATTTTGCAACAACTGTTCTCGTTCATTCGATCGTCGTACTGCCGGTTCTTTTTCGGTCAACCTGCGTTAGGACATTAATCTATACGAATATATTAGAAAGAGGTAAAGTTTGGATGTAAGAAGTTAGTTCAGTTTAATTGTAGGTACATTAATCAATATGAGAAGGAAATGTATAAAGTTGTTCTACAGTGACCTGTTGTACCATTTGGTAAGTAGAAACTGGAATAAATCACAAGCTTTTTTATATAATTAGAAGCTAAAAGTACTAACTGATTTCAGCACTCGGACCGGAGGAGGAAGGTCATTCCAGCACCTGTAGCCACATATCGGAAAGAACCCCGAAATGCTATTGACTTGTGCCTCGGCGACTTCTACTACTCAATAGAATTTAAAAAAAAAAACAATATTC
Organism: Perizoma affinitatum; assembly: GCA_961405105.1. Taxonomy (NCBI): domain Eukaryota; kingdom Metazoa; phylum Arthropoda; class Insecta; order Lepidoptera; family Geometridae; genus Perizoma; species Perizoma affinitatum. The sequence goes on from OY560204.1 coordinate 11,679,706, forward strand.
TAGGTTGTACATTATCCAGTTAAAAGCTTTTCAAAAACAATATTCTAGGTTGTACATTATCCCGTTAAAAGCTTTTCAAAAACAATATTCTAGGTTGTACATTATCCCTTTAAAAGCTTTTCAAAAACAATATTCTAGGTTGTACATTATCCCTTTAAAAGCATTTCGAGCTTTTAGTGTACACCAAAAAAAGGTCGAGCGAATGAGTTACTTATGAATGCAGCCTAAACAGTAAGAGCTACTTTTAAACTTCTTCAAAAAAGGTCGTTCTACTTTCGTCTGTATGTACATTTCATTGACTACTTTTGATCGAGGTACCCACGCGTCTAGTCTAGTCTTATCTTACTACTATTATAAATGCGAAAGTTTGTGAGGATGTATGTTTGTTACTCTTTCACGCAAAAACGGATTTTGATGAAACGTTACAGTAATATAGCCTGTACATCAGAATAACATATAGGCTACTTTTTATCCGGGTACCACGCGGGCGAAGCCGTCGGCTGTGTCTAGATCTAAATTATCTGTGATCTGTCGCTTTCACTGGAGCAACACGAAGGGGGTCAGTGATCTGTTGACGTCATCACATGACATTAGCACATTTGCGTCCGTGACAGTTTGGGCTGATTCCAGCATTGGCAGCATTGCGAGCGTGTAGAACAGATGTTTGCAAATTGGACGGTTTTGCGTCACTTGATTAATTGCTAGAATAAAAGAAAAAACATTTATTTGCAAACATTGCACAATATAAACCAAACAGACAATACACACAAGGTATTAACACAAACAATACAATACCTAAATACTAACAATAAAACTATTGATACCTACCAATATGCGACGACGCAAAATGGCGTCCAACTCAGCATTTGTTGTGTCTACTGGCAACACAACGCGTTGGAACCAAACACTCAGTGAAATCACGGATTAGTAAATGTATATAATATAACATAATAAATAAATATAACATTGCTGTCACGTTTTTGGGTTAAAATTATGATAACACATTCTTCCATCTTGTTGCTTGCGAGGAATTACTCTGCAAAGGTATTGCCATAACAAAATATATTTAAGGTTTTAAACTGATTTTATGACACCATCTTGGAACCTATCCTGGCTCTGAATGAGTCAAACTTGGTAGGCGCCTTCACGTAGGTTCGTGAAAATTCTCGATTGACAATATAAAATTCTGAAGCCAAAGAGCTGGTTCTTATTGCATTATCATTGCCATTCAGCGTGCCAATGCAGCTAGCGTTTTGGGAATGCTTTCGTTTGGTAAAGATCTGGATCAGTTGACCTATCTGAAGATCAATTGCAACTGTCTTAAGATAGTTAGATGTTTTATCTGCAGCTAGCACGTTGTATAATGCTACTCTTACATAGTTGCATAAATACATACATTCTTAATAAACGATCCCATTTCATCAAGTGGATACGTACCTATGTTTTTTGGCCCGATATTGTTTATTTATTATTGAATTTGCGAAAAGATATTTTCAATAAATAAGGGTCACCCGCGAGAGCTTAGCAACAAAGTTTCATAATAACTTGTCAGTGTTACGTTTGCGTAGAAAGTTTTGAAACTATTTCCATAAGTAACTGAGCAACTCAGGCTGTCAAAATATTATGCACAAAATATATAGACCATCTATGAAAAACAAAGTTAGGTCTTTATTAAGTAAGATTTGACAAAACGCGATATATAAATACAAATCATTTTTGTGTAGCAGATTTCAATAGGCGATGGAAAGCCCATTACGGCAATTTCCGTTTCCGTGCCTCGAAAAAAAACACTGTTTTCCCATTACAATCGACACAACATCAAAATGTTCTTCGTTGAAAATAATGAAACCATACGAGTTGTTCAGTTACTTTTGATTACGACTATCTGGTTGAAACCACTCTACACAGTTATTTTATGACTCGCCCAATAAGTTTGTTTAAACGCAAATTAAAATTTAAATGAGTGCGGATGTCAAATTTGAATTTGTGTGGTTCAGGTTTACAATATCCGAATTGGTCCTACGGTCCTGCTCTAGAATGTGTTGAGGACCGTTTGTTTCCTTAAGGTATTTGTACTCGTATTTACCTACCTGTTATTTTAGAATTCTGTACCTAAAAACGGAACCTTTGTGTCTTAAAAACACACTTAAAAACGGTGGCTAATAAAAAGTCGAAATATTCTATGTATAACGATGTAACACATCTAAGTTTTACTTTATTAATAATAAATTAATTTCGATAAATCTTAGAAAAACGGATCCTCATATTTGGTTATGTTAGATAGATAGAGAGCTACCTCTTTATAGCATAAATCGGAAATTAAAAAGAAAAAAAGTTACATAAAATCATATAAACTTAGTCATGATTATACAATTTGCAGCCTTATCGCTAAGAGAGATCTCTTCCAGACAACCTCTGGATAGACTCGATCAATCAGAATATAAAGAGAGGTGGTGGAATCTAAAATTAACTTATTATTATTCAACAAAACATTACAGGCATAGCAGGGCAAATAACTTCAGACACGCTAGGACAAAATAACGACAACCAACCCTCTGGGCACGAGTCGCCCTTTCTTTCTTTTTAATTTGATATTAGCCTAGTACCTTCCTCGCAGTATATTTTTATTATGTTTTTTTTTATAATGAATGTAGGTCTCACTAATTATGTCAACACAAGCTAAAGGAACTTGATTATGGCATCAAAAGAGTCATAATTACGTGTCGTGTTCTTAATTTTAGTTTGTTTATGTAAAATGGTGAAGATCAAAGATTTTGCGTCGGAAATATCCTTAAACTATTATAAGTGTATTTTAGTAAGGGCAAAGACACTTTATACCTTAGATTATAGACAAAAGTTTGCTGGTAGACTACTCTTATTAGGGTTAAGCTCGCCTTTATACACTTTCTATATATACCAGCATATATAGAAAGTTCTATATACTTCCTATGTAAGTTTTTTGTCTGTATTATGTGTGTATAGTCAATATAACTAAAAATGAAATGCTGTTTGTTGGTAAGTGTTGGTCATCATTTGACGGATTTGTCATTTTTTATTATTTTAAATTGTTTTTAATAGTCCGAGTTAGGTTTTAACGGAACCAAAAATTTAAAGAATTGCCTGGGATTTGTAAAAAAATATTTGTTTCTTTCTTCGTATTTTAATTCTAGTAAATTTTTAGTAGTTATACATTTTACATATTTTTTAAATCTGTAAATTTAATTGTAACTAGGTATTTACCTACTTATATACCTCTCTCTCTGTGGCGCAGTGGGCGAAGGACCGCCTGAGACGCAGAAGGTTGCGGGTTCGATTCCCGCGGCGGTATAAATGTTTGTAAGATCTGCAAATATTTGTCTCGCGTCTGGGTGTTTTCCATGTATAATATGTATGTATTTACAAAAAAAAGTATATAAGTAGTATATTAGTCATGTAGTTCCCATAATACAAGTTCTGCTTAGTTTGGGGCCAGATGATGCTATGTAAAAATGTCCAGCATTATTTATTATTATTTATATGTAAAAATTTCGAATATAGTGAAGCTGACTATACCTATGTAATAATACTAATATACCTATATTCTTGCAAATAAATATCATTCATTCATTCATTCCATACAAACTGATGTTGGTTGTCGAAGGTAGTGGTCACTTCCTCTATGGTTGTCGAGTTGACGTCTCGTATCTGTCACATCCCAGGACAGAACAACGTCTGTCGTGTCAGCTTGTAAAGACTAAAAAAAGAGGCAGACAACTTTTATCAAGCTGATAAAGTTACGGAGTGCGTAAGAAGTGGCTAGCTAGGCTTATCGTAAGTTGTGAAACTTTCGTCCTTTGTCAGCAACATCCTTAAACAATACAGCTGTTAATGTCTTCACGAGGTGTTGCTCAACTGTGACGTCATTGTATTATATAAGCTCGCTGTCATTATATACTTGGCTGGTGGCAAACCCTTTCGAATGTGACACAGAAGCGCTCAATCGACCATTAGCAAGGGGGGATATAGTTTATAGTTTATAGTTTATTTTTAGGACAAAATAAAATTCGGCAAGATAAAAGTGTACACCGAATTTTTTCTTTTACTTTTCTCTAAGTAGAAGAAAAAATTCAGTGTAAAGTTGTAACATAAGTTATATTATCCTTTCAAGTGAAGGAGAAAAATAAAACTGTTTTGGAAATATCAGAATTTATGGCTACAACCCAACTGTAATTATTCAAAACTCCATTTCATTACACGAATTAGAGCCACACCTTTTGCAAGTTTAATGACAATTCCAATTACACAGAAATGTGGTCACCCTAACCAACATTTTTATTTTTTACTCGCGAACGTAAGGACTCATTAGCTATAGGAGGTTGTTTTTTTTTGTATGCTACCATTAATCTTCGGAAAGGCTCATCGGTTTGTCTTGCAGTATCTTTGAAATCTTTTTGTATGTCTTAGGTACTCTGATCAAATTGGAGACGTTCTGGAAAACGACCAAATCAAAAGGCCAAGACAATCAATAAACTGAGGTTGTATGAATAATATGATGAAGGTGAATGAAGCAAAAGAGGTATGCCAGGATCGGAATCTGTGGTCTCTGCCTACCCCTTCGGGAAACAGGCGTGAAATAATAGTAATAATAATGCTGGACATTTTTCACACAGCATCATCTAGCCCCAAAGTAAGCAGAGCTTGTGTTATGGGAACTACATGACTGATATACTATTTATATACTTTTTTTTTTAAATACATACATATTATACATAGAAAACACCCAGATCCCGAGACAAATATTTGCATATGCAAACATTTGTCCCGCGGCGGGAATCGAACCCGCAAGCTTCTGCGTCTCAGGCGGGCCTTCGCCCACTGCGCCACAGAGGTTGTCAAAGCCGGGGATTTGTGGAATAAGCCATTTGTTTTCTGATTATTACACTTTATCATCACTTAGCATCCGGTAAGATGATGACCAAAATTAAGGTCATGAATGAAATACAACAGGCTAGCCATAGTTCATTGTAAAGGGTTAAAGTCAAAGTCAAAATTCATTAAAATCACAAGGATCACTTTGAAACGTCGGTTTTATCTACTGCCTGTTCCTCCGCGACCAAGCCGGGAAAGAAAGGCAAGAAAACAACGCTAGTTATTCTTTTAATTATCCTTTTACAAAACTACGAGTTGGAATAGTATTTTATGTCATATCGACCTCTGTGGCGCAGTGGGTGAAGGCCCGCCTGTGACACAGAAAGTTACGGATTCGATTCAAATGTAAATAGATCCAACGTGGCGATTCAGTTATGAGCGTGTTTATTTTGTTTTTAGGGTACAGAACCCTAAGGAACCTATACTTAAAAGGAATTTGGCCACTCCGTTGTCCGTATGTCTGTCAGTCAAAACCCATGAAGAACGCGTGGAAATATCAAGTTGAAACTAATATCAAATACATATGTCTATGGTCCCTTGGAGATGTAAAAAAAATCAAGCTTCTATGTAAATGTTTTTAATAATAAGATAGATGTACCTACCTGATTTACACTTAGTAGACAAGTATTGTGCTGTGAGGCACAGGCGTTAGGCAGTTTGATTCGATCTCCCAAACCGGTGCGGTTGCTAGGCCCAGCGGCCTGTACTGTCGACTAGAGAAACTATTCGATCGTTTGCATAATACTATTGTACGTTGGTTATATTTTTTGTATGTTTGTATAAAACATATATGTTGTAACCTTGTTCGATTGGCACCACACTAAAGCTGAATGAAGGATCAACAGAAAAATAACCAAGCAGAGTTTGTTGCCTGATTCTTCTAGGCATGGCAGCGCGCGAGGCATCGGCGTAAATTCATTTTAAAATTTTAAATTCACCTCGTTTTATATGTTGACGTTTCTATATGATCCTTGTTATTTCAATGAATAAAAACCTATTGACTTTGACTTTATAAATCAAATGTTTTCGTGATATCCCAAAAACTATCTTATAATTAATTATTGCTCACAGAAATATAAAACAAGATATTAGATGAGGCGTGTACATAGGCGAGCTTAACCCTCAAAAGAGTTTTCTTCCAACAAACCTTTGAGGAGAGATTTAGAAGTGATAAAGTTGTACAAAGTCAGGAAAGAAGACACTAAATATAATTATACTTAAAATACCACTATATTTCAATAAAAACTACATATTATACATACCTACTCGAACTACCTATCTATCTCGGTAGGACTCTGTTGCTCCGGCTCGACATATCTTGCGTCCTATTCACTTATTCTATACCAGAGCGCCATATTAGTCCTTCTCTGTGAACAGAGTATAGATTTCTATCCCTAAACCCAGAGGGTGTTCGTGAACAGACTACCAATAGGACGACCCTGATGGCGTGGCTGGCGAGTGAGATGCGGGTCCAATTCCACTGCAAGACAAAGGTTTATAATTATGATCTGCAGATATTTAATCCTTGTGAAACCTAGTGCTCGGTCCGGGCTAATTATGTGACTGTTGTCTTTATTTATTTCAATTCAATTCCCGAGAGTTTTTTCTACGATGCGACCTTTCTCTCAAGTTTGCGTGAAGCATTCTGTTCTTGCCTGTACTATAGTAGAAAGCAACTGCGCCGGCGCCAGCCGATGTCTTTAATTATGTACAACATGAAAGTTGTTTGCATCTACCCGAGGGCACCATTTTCCAAAACACATTCGCGCTTTTCACCCAATCTCGAAACTTTCCACGGAGGAGAGCGGTTTATAACGAATAGGTATATTTTTGCAAGAAAATCTTTACTTGCTTTCCATCTTTTGCTACTTAACTTTGACATACCTTTTGACATTTTGCTTATTTTGATATTCGCATGCTAGTTCATATGTTAGAAAATAATTGAACATTATATTATTTTCAGATCTATTCCGTGATACAAAAAATACAGATGAAACAGCTAGCTAACTAAAGACCGTTGCAATCGATCTATAGATAGCTCAACCGATCCAGATCACTACCAGGCGGAAGCGTTTCCAAAATACTGGCCGCATTGCCACGCTGAATGGCAATGCTAATGCGTTGACCCAGATAAGAGCCAGTCCTCTTGTCACGCGTCTCTTCGACCAGTCGCCCTGAAAGAATTTTGAAACCGCGAAGGGCCCCGGTTCCCCACGGACCCAGAGTCTCAACCACAAAGGCTCAAATAAGTAAGCTCTGTCGAGACTTCTATATTTGCGTCTCTTGAGATCCTCGACCGAATCAGCCGCTGCACCGCTCTAACTGAAGTCCCCGACAGATGAGATGGTGCTAGGGTATCTACGCATGTGGCGTCCCATACCAAAGGCCTTTCCTTTTCAGATTAATTTATTGACCATTTCATTCATATTATCAAACAGATAATATTGGCATGTCAGGGTATACACAAACATTCAGCTACTCCACATACATATATCAGAAAATGAACAATTTAAATTATCCGTTACAATTTATTGTACATGACAAGTTTTAAGCAGTCTTAATTTAGTTCAAGCACATACATAAATCTGAATCTGACCTGAATTCGCGCCCCCTGACTCAACGTTAAACCTATTTAAGAAACTATCATTTTAAGACGTTTCGAAAATAAATGGTAACAAACATACGTACATACTAATAACCTCTCACGGCAATCGCATATACGGACTCCTGTCGTCGAAGTTAATAGTTTTGTAATATTGAATGCGAAAACGAATCACAGAATCATTTTAGAATATAATTACTAGTATACGACGTACTTTACTATTCTCCTGCTCGTTGACCGTTTAGAGGTCCTTCCTCATGAGCACCGTCCGCGACTACGCTCGCCGGTCGTGAGAATAGTTAATAATTAATTAATTTAATAGATAATTTTAATTCCATGATCACAGAATCATGGCTTAAGTTTTGCAAACTATATTCAAGGGATAAGGATCATAAAAAAACCGAGTAGATTTTATTGCCAGATTTTTCTAGGCATGGTCGTGAGCGAGGAAATGGCGTCAATTCACTTTAATATTTTAAATTCACGCATATATCGTTTTTAGAAGTGTTTTTTGTTTTTTTTTATGTTAGAATACGCCAATATCAGGAATTGCATTTGATAGACTTTTATCTTTATCTTTATCTTTATCTATAGACCAATTCATGAGGAAGGTTATAGGCTGTGTAACATCACGCTACGAGCATTAGGAGCCGAGAAAAAGAAGTAAAAGCGCGGACGGGCGATTCGACGCGGTGGGTTGGGGGCCGAAGGCGGCCATGGCACTACTAGTTACTTATAAGTTAACGTTTCCATAATAGTCCTTCTGATTTCAATTTGGTAATAAAAACCTATTGACGTTGACTTAAAAACCATACCCTTCTTCTTGGGCAGTCGGTAAATAGTTAAGTTTAGATATCAACTTAACTGTGTTTCTCTACAACTACTATGTTGCAGACAAACACAGAACTAAGTAAATCTACTTTCATACAAAGCCGTCAAGTCCATGTTTGGATATTACAAACAACATGTTCCGTTTGTCTGTCCGTCTGTCAAAGTTCACGTCACATCCGACTGTTTACACGGGGCTGTCAGGCGAGCTCGATATTATGTTTATTTATTTACTCGAACGAAATTATAGAATTGAGTTTATCGTGGTTTGCTATTATTCTAGGGGATCATTACGACTATACGTAGTATACGTACCTACTTTATTATTCAACTGCTATTGAAAGAAATTAGTAAAACTGCTTAGCCATTTTGATTTGGGGTCCAACACGAAAGGTATTCAAATATATTCACAATCTCAACGGTATATTCTGTATTCTATCTACAAATTATTGTCAGTTCTTCATTGGGAACAAGTTAATTTAAACAAAAAAATTCAAATCGTCCATTTGTTTTTTTTTTCTATTGCAGCGCTCTCTAGTGACTTGTAGCGATAAGAACTATCCTTGAAATCGTACATATCGATTGCAAAAGAACCGCCTTACAATCGGATAAGCAGGCCCGAAGATAAATGTTAACAGACAAACAAACAAGCAACTTCAAATTCATACCTTTGGGTTGTCGCGACGCGGGTTAAAACGTCACATTGACTAAGCTGGTTAGGTAGGTAGCCTACTTTAACGAGACTAACATACATAGCTAGGTAGGTACTCATGATTTGAAACCGTTTTTTAAGTTAAACAGTAGGTAAGTATTTTGTTTTCCTCCGTTGAATTTGTAATAACACATTCAGAAAGAGACAGAGCATTTTTTAGTTAATCAACTCTTAAATAATATTAAATAATAATCATGTGACATAGACAGAAAATATAGACAGAAAGTTCTTTCAAAGACATATCAATGTTTTTTTAATGGAAAGATTGTCATTAAAAAAAGCCATCAAAATTTAAAATAAATGGCATTACAACCACAGAATTACTGGTTCGTTACCAGCCTCACCACCCGCCATCCGCCATCCGCCATCTACCACGATTCTCTTCCACGCTATGATCTACAAATAGAAACGACCACGTTGCTGTTGCTTCGGGTAATTAGACTTATTTGGAAACATCCGAATGTATCTGCACATACCGCGTACTCGTATGTACTTACAATACAACGTTTACGAAATCGAAGAGAATAAGCTCGGGATTCTACTCTAGAATCCTTCGCTTCGCTCTGGATTCAAACAACCGCTCTCGCCCTCAATACATTATTTTGATCCCTTGTGACATAATCTACTATTCTGTCGCATATTCTGTCAAACAAAAGAAAGGGACGAAATCTTGTCTAGGGTCTTCATGCTAAGCAGCCAAATATGCGGTGCGGTAAAACACTTAGGCTTCCCGCCTTCGGATAAGCATTACCACGCTTTTATACATATGGTCGTGTAGGTTTGTTTGTTTCTTTGAAAAGTAAATTTTCCTTCATCGATTGTAACCCACGAGTGACTTGTAGCGATAAATAAAAGAACCAACCTTGAAGACATACAACTCGAATCAATCTGATAAGCAGTTGCGGAAATAGTTGCGCATATACGTACTGCTTATGTCACAGGTAAAAATCTGGGCAAATCATTAAACGCCTGCTTTCGTCATGGACCGCGACAATGCCATAAACTCTCGCCTAGCAACAGCGTGCGCGCAGATCTAGGTCAGAGCGATGACCCGTGCCGAGTACGCCCGAGCACTCGCGGACTTAGCCGAACCGCAGAATAGACGATAAGGCACAGAGCAGTACCCATGTTATCTAGGTAGTACCTAGTGCCATACAGAGAGATACAGTTAACTAAATAAAATATATAATGCTGGACACATTTTCACACAGCATCATCTAGCCCCAAACTAAGCAGAGAACTACATGGCTGATATACTACTTATATACTTTTTTCTTGTAAATACATACATATTATACATAAAAAAACACCCAGACCCGAGACAAACATTAGCTAATCGTGCAAACATTTGTCCCGCAGCGGGAATCGTACCCGCAACCTCCTGCGTGTCAATCGGGCCTTCGCCCACTGCGCCACAGAAGTCGTCGAGGTAGGTATCGGTTAAGCCTAAAAACACCAAAGATTTTCTAATTTTGTTATTATAAACAAAAAAACTTGTCAGAGCCCCTCCAAACAAGTTTTGTGTTTTATCAGATTCATGAATAGTAGGATATATCATAACATAATAGAAAGTTATTGAAATGTTATGGTAATATTTATATATACTTACATAGTTAGGTAGATACCTACTTGTTTATAAAAAAAATACCTACCTACCTATTTGGTTTTAGAGTTGAAAAGTGGTTTTATAGATAACCTAGCTACTGCCCACGGATTCACCCGCGTGATATATAAAAAGTAGCATATGTGTTATTCTGATGTATATAATCTATATTACTACTGTACAGTTTCATCAAAATCCGTTCAGTAGTTTTTGCGTGAAAGAGTAACAAACATCCATCCTCACAAACTTTCGCTTTTATAATATTACCTAATAAAGATTTTGCAGACCAATTTATTTTAGAATCATGATTTATTTATGATCCTCGGTTGTCACTATCCCGACAGAAGTCAGAAGAACACAGAAGAGCAACAGAAGTTGCTCTTCTGTGTTCTTGGGGTTGTAGAGAATTGCTGGTTAAACGGTATGTGCTGAGGTATGTATGTCCGGGGCGGTATTTAATGACCTCGGAGTTTGAGGTGATATTGTAATGCCAGTGCATGACATTAGCGGTCTACAGAGAGACATCTCGCATGAGACCAGTCACAGACCGTTTCACTAAATCCATTATTTTATATATAGTTTTGCTAGCATTAAAATAATTCAGTTTTTGAACCCCGACCCGCGATGCAGTCGGCGATTGGGAGACAACGGAAAATCTGCCTAGAAAATAAGGAGACAAACTTTTTCGAGATTTCACTGTAGGTATATATTTTTTGCCTTTATCATTATGTAGGTTAACATATTATTATATAGAATTTCATTTTTTTTTTCAATTTTCGCAATTTGTTTTTCACGTGTCAGGTAAGCTAACGTGATTGTTGGCGAAGTTTATAAAAACGAAATTTACTCGACGCACGAAATGCAACAAAAGGTTTTTGTATTTTTTTCGCCGCGTAGCAGAACGCACGTACTGCAACTTAGGTAGGTGGTACCTACTTGTTGTACCTACTACTAATCCGAGTGACCTTTGATGTTATAAAAAAAAGGTAGGTATGATCAACCGTTCCGAAATAAGCCGGTAGGTAGATTGGTCAGATATCTATCTGAAAACCTACCTATCTAGGTAGGTATCGCTACTAATCTGTAGAGGAAACGTTACATTCAGTAGGAACTGTTACCCAATACATCCATAACTACCTACACTGAAGCTAGGAAGCTAGGTAATAGGTAAGTACGTATATTACCTACCTATATATTATGAAAGTGGACTAGAAACAAAATGGCGGGCAAATTGACTCCAATAATGCTAATGCAACTAGAAATAATTCTGTACCTACTCACTTATAATTTTCACATTGAGGTAGGTTCGGAGATAGGTAGGTACCTACTGTGCGCAGGTCGATGACCCGACACATTAGGTATACCTACCAAATACGAAAACAACCCAGTTTTATTCCTCAGAACTTAACTCTAACCTAGAAACCTTACCTCAATAGAAATAAAGCTTGAATTCCCAGTACACACCTTTCGAAAGTGTTCCAACTAACTTGGTGGAGCGTTAATCGAATGCAATGTTTGTCTGTGTGAGTGCCGCTCGAAAGATAATAATAGTGTTGTGAAATAATTGCGAAGTTTTTGTCGAAATTAGATTGAGTATCATTTCCATCGTACAGTTTTGATTGTTTTACGATTGCTTGTTCGTGTTAGATTGCGATTATGAAACCTATACAAACTGAATGCATACAATGAAGGTATTAAGTTTGCAAAAAAAAAAAACAGGTTGCATTTTAGAATTGAAATCATTCTTGTTAGGATATGTTTGGGATATATAGGTACCTATCATCATTATCAACTGTTTGTTCAGCATCTACAGCTGGATATTATTTGACAACTGCCTCCCCTGGCTACCCTTAATGTGCCATGACGAACGTTCTTGGGTCCACTTAATCCACCGACTTACCACAAGTTGTTTTTATTTTCCTTATCTTTATTTATTTACGTTCCTGTATTTTTGTGATCGACTGTGCTTTTAGGCATCTATCTCTCTTCTTTTCTATGAATTGTCTAAAATTCAACTAAGCAAAGTATTGGATAACCTGATTTACCTATAAATTTGGTACAATTAATGCTACGTAAGTTCGCAACCGTAAGGGGCTGAAGAAGATATGTGTTTTTCCTAAATATGTTCCTAAGGAATTGAAAAAAACATTTAGTTATAATTCATCATTACATCACATCGCACATGTTGATGCTAGGTAGGTAGGTACGAGTTCGGTTCCTGGCCGTCGCCATTTGCGCTAAGCTCAACGTGGAAGTCAATCAATTTCCTTTTGTTCTTCGACAATATTCTTTGTTCATTTTTATATCATAATTATGGATAGGAGTGGGTTTTAAATGCATGCGACGCGACAGCTTTAGTCCATTAAATATCATATGTATTAAGAATTTGTTATAATTAGGCGCGTATGCATTTGACTTTTTCATTTTTATTTATATCAGTTAGAATTTACTGTAAATACAGTTTAAAAAAAAGTATCTAAAATACTTATTTAACACTTAATTTCTTGAAAGTAGTGTTTGCTTCTAGCGTCTGTGATGTCACTGCGCAGGGTCAGCAGAATACCAGTGCTAAGTAATTTTTTAGTTCGACATTGAACTGTCTAGGTAGATGGATTAGTAATATGCGTAGGGCATTTTTGTTTCAGTTATACATTTAAGTAGGTAGGTTATTCTAACTTATACCTATATTTTTTCATAATGTTGTGAATAATTTACTCAAAATACTTAAATAATGAATACGGTTGTTTTTTTACGAAATTTGAACGGCTACCTACTCCTTGATGTGCTATTCGGCTGTCGGTGTCCTATTAGTTATATCGATAAAGTTGACAATCTCGTCAAGCCCATCACTAGCGGGCACTGCACTCACTCACACATGCGCAGCAGTCGGCTAGCAACCGATGAAGGCAGAAAGATCTACAGCAGGCCTCTACCACTTCCATTTTTAAAAAAGGTGTTTCATCCACAACAGTTCCCATTGCAGCTTTTGTAAAACGGTTAGCGAGTTGATCGGAAAATAACGGGCATTGAACGGTGAATAAAAGGTCGGGTGATTTTGAAAGGGTTTCGTAGTGACTTCATGGAACTGCATCTATTTTCTAGGTTAGGTACAGTGGTCGGGCAAAAACAAGTTGACGGATGCATTCGCCATCTGGGACACGCTAGGTTTTCGAATACGGTCTAGAAATGCATTCTAAGCGACTAGTTGAAAAAAACATATGGCACGTACCTAATTAGGAATTAATTATTGAGGCTAATTTAACAACAGATTTACGACTGTAATACCCATGCTGGAAACTGACAGATTCATGCTCAGTACCTACGCAGGTACGGGGTACTCGTCTCAAGTAGGGGATAGGTAGGCACGTCCTAACATGATATTTGGCATATGCTCTCGTTTGACAGATTGCAAGCTCATTGCCACTAGTTGGCTTATTGGTTAGTTTCTAAGTCCAAGCTCAAATAAAGAAGTCTCGACAGAGCTTACTTATTTTGGGCCTTTTGAGGTTGAGACTGGGTCCGTGGAGAACCGGGGGGCCCTTTCGCGTTTACAAAAGTCTTTCAGGCCGACTGGTCGCGTGACAAGAGAGCTGGCTCTTATCTGGGTCAATGCTTTCGCCTGGTAGTGATCTGGATCAGTTGAGCTATCTACAGATCGTTTGCAACGGTCTTCAGATAGTTATAAATACAAATACAAATGTTTATTTCAGTAACTTAATCTACGTATACATATGTGGTTTTGAGATCCCCTTTTAAGTATGTAGATACCTGTGGTAGGAGATCTCGCTCTTCCGTGACAGTATTTCTTCGAGACTAAGTTCTAAATTTTATTTGAATATATTATTTTGACTCTAGATACTTTTAACTATAATAACAATTTGTGTACGTTATCTATGTCGAATGTGTGTTTGCGTATGAGTGTCGCAAGTGTAAATTAGAGGTAACAAAGTTGTGTGTGTGTGTGTGTGTGTGTGTGTGTATGTGTGTGTGTGTGTATGTGTGTGTGTGTGTGTGTGTGTGTGTGTGATAGAGAGAGAGAGAGTGGGCTAGGATGTGATCGTATGTTTAGAGAGTATTATGAGTATATGATGTATGTATGTATTAAGAAACTATTTCTAAAAGTGTTTCAGTTTCCTCGTAGCTTAGCGTCAGTAACCATTCCGTTAAGGTTTTTTTACATTTAAAGTAGTTGAGTGGATATATATTCTTAGTCTTATTGATAGTGTTATAGAGGTGGGTTGCTTGTGTAGTATATTGTCGCGAAGCAAATTTGGTACGAACAATTGATTTAAACGTTACTCTATCCTTCCTTCTTTTATTAAGCAGTGTCGGGTCATATTTTAAGGATCTGTGTAGCCTTAGAACTGAGTTTAAAATATATAATTTTCTAACCGTTAGTATACCTGAATTTCTATAGAGCACGTCTGTAGAGAACCTATAAGGCTTAAAATACATAACTTTTAATAAAGACCTTTGTGCACGTTCCAATTCGAGGAACTTTGTTTTGGTAGCTCCACCCCAGATCGGTATACAATAATTTAGAATAGATTGTGCCAAAGAAGTATATATTTGATTGAGCAGATCTTTATGTGCAACATGACGCAGACTTTTGAAAATCCAGTTGAATTTACGAACCCTGTTCATGAGCAGTTCAATATGTGCGTGCCATGATAGTCGTTGATCCAACATTATTCCTAAGTACTTTGTTGTCATTACTTTTACTATGTTAGGGCAATTACAAGAAGGTTCGGTGAGGTTACATTTATGTATTTTTATACTATAGTCAGGTTTAGGTTGGGTATTGTTATACATTGTGAAAGTCATATAATTAGTTTTAGAAACATTGAGTGTGAGTAAGTTGAGGTTAAGCCATTTTGATATTTTTTCCAGACCAATTTCAGTTTTTGTTTTAACATCACCCCAAGTTGTTCCAGTGAAAACGATAGCCGTGTCATCTGCATAGGAGAAAATTTGCTCATCGCTGACGAGGTTACAGAGGTCGTTTATGTAAATCAAAAATAAGGTTGGACCCAAAATGCTCCCCTGTGGTACTCCATAGCTGATAACCTCATCGTCACTGATAGCGTCTGCGATCTTAACTTTTTGCTTACGTTCACGAAGGTAATCTGACAATAGAGCTAGTGGTATACCACGTATGCCGACTTTTTCTAGTTTTTCAACAAGGATGTGAACAGACACGGTGTCAAAAGCCTTTTTGAGGTCTAGAAATACCGCTAGACATTTTTTTCCGTTGTCGAGTTGTTGCACGATAAGGTTGCTAAGTGCTGTAATTGCATGTTCAGTGTTCAGTCCTTGTCTAAAACCGTATTGAGATTTTGATAATAAGTTAAATTTATTTAGGTATTGTGTGAGTCTATTATTAATCAGCTTTTCCATTATTTTAGAGATTGCTGGTAGAACGGATATAGGTCTATAATTGTTAATGTCGTTTCTGTCTCCAGTTTTGTATACTGGTGTGATAATTGAAATTTTGAGAAGATCCGGAAATATTCCCTTAGTAAAGCACAAGTTCACCAAATAATTTAGTATAGGGATTAAGATATCCTTAGAGAGTTTTAAGAATTTAGTTGGTATGTTGTCCCATCCGGGTGCGCTTTCAGACTTAAGATTCATAATTATATTATTGAGTTCTTGATGGTCTGTTTCCAAAAGCACAAATGATGATGCCTGGCTAAACGATAGTTCAGGAGAAAGGCCTAAATATTGATCTGATTTTTGAAAAGAGATATTTTCAGCTAGAGTTTTTCCTATATTGGCAAAGTAGGCATTAGCAAAATTAACTGACTCCTTGGGAGAATCCTTAGAATTAAGTAGTTGTGTGTTTGGAGTTTTCGAATTCTTATAGTGAGTAATATTATTAATGGTTTTCCATAGTGTTTTACTGTTTTTTGAGTTTTTGGTCAATTGTTCTCTCTCATATTTTCTTTTAAGTTTTTTTATTAAGTTATTACAATAATTTCTATATCTTCTGTAAGTTATTTTTAGGATATCATTATTTGGGTCAATTCGTAATTTTCTTTGCATGGTATTTCTATTTATGATGCAGCGTAAAATGCCTTGAGTAATCCAAGGCTTTATTATTTGCTTACACCTAGGTATACGTGAAGTTGTTGTGTTTTCAATAAGACATTTTTGCACCGTGGTAATCAATAAGTTACATAGAACATTAGGGTCACTTATCTTAAATAATTGTGTGAAGTTCTGGTCAGCTAGGTTTTGTACTGCTTTTTCATAATTAACAACTTCTCTGGATTTACAATAGTTTATTTTTGAGATTTTAGAGATATTGAGTAAGACCATGAGATGATCAGTTATCGAAGTATGTATGACCGCAACAGCGGCTGAGTTTTTATTTTTATTTATTTTTATCATGACATGGTCTAAACAACTGTCTTCTCTCGTAGGCAAATTATGTCCTGGTAATAAACCAGGCATGGACAAAACATTTAAGTAATTTAGTCTATTATTTCTTTCTTGGCTATTTTCTGTCGTTCTAGGCAGGGTATTTATGTTAATGTCTCCTATTATAATAATAATTTCATATCTTGTTAAAGTGTGTAAGTGTGCGTTGAGAGAGTTTATAAAAGTATCAGCATTATTATTTGAGGGAGATCTGTAAATACACAATATAACAGCGTTGTACATATTTATTTGTAGGCAAGATGCGTGTATCAACTTTATTTCTTTAATGCTAGTTTTGTGTGTTTTTTTAATGTAGGTAGTGACCCCGTCATTTTGGTTTAAATGATTTGTTGTAGCAAATGAGTTGTAATTTGCAAGATGTGGAATAGGTTTATTTTGTGTAAGTCTGCATTCTGTTAACACTATAACATCCGCTTCAAAATTAAGTTGAATTAAGTTTGTTTGCAAGTCATTTATGTTCTTATATATACTTCTAATATTTTGTGATATTATTGTTACATCAGTAGGTTTTAATCGTAACATCTTTGTAATTTCAACAGGTGAGCATTCAAAAGAATGCGCAATTTCAGCATTGTCTAATTCATTTATGTCTAAAGGCTTATCCATCATACAATTACGATCGGGGAAATTACATTGTTTTCTGGTGCTTGATACATGTTTTTTGTAGGTATGATGTATGCGTTAATATGTTTTAATGGATACTTTTTGCAAAATTTGTTTCTCCAAATCGAAAAGGTAGTGTAAATGTATGTGTGTTGTTTAGAGTGTGGATGTTGTAGATTTTTGTGTGTTTGTGTGCGGTGTATAAATGTATAGTGTGAGACAGATAATTTATGAAACAAAGCAATAAGAAAAACAAGTTTTGTGAAAATTAAATGACCAAGTAATAGAACACTCCTTGTAGAGAATAGTCATACAGCCTGTATTAGGCTGTTGATCTGGTTTTCAGTTTTAACTAGTATTACGGGAGAATTTTCTGACATTCTCACATAAACACGACCGTATGAGGTCCAGCAGAATTTATACCCCTTTGATTTTATGAGGTCCCGAGCGAGAAAGAACAGGCGCGATCCTTTCACGGTCAATTGCTCGGATACAAATATAGGGGTGTCTTCGTTTTTCTTAAAGCCTAGGTGCTTAGCGCAGAGCTTGTTTTTTTGTCTGGTGTTATGAGCCTTGGTCTTTTTTAGTACTTCAGCTTTCACAATGGTGGAGGAGAATTCCACCACGATTGGTGTATTTTTCTGCCCTTTTCTCTTTTCTCGTACTCTATAAATATCTCTAACATCAGATTTACTAATCCCACAGTTAATAGATTTGCTCAGGTGCAGAACCATGTTTATTAAGTCTTCTTTATCTTCAGTGTTGCTCTTAGGCACATTTTTAATTTCTAAACTTGTTTTACGGCTGCCTTTCTGGAGGTCCTCAAGTCTGTCTTCAAGTAATGTTAAACGTTCTCTGTCTTGCTTACGCTGCTGTTCGAGTTGCTCAATTTTCTTTGTCAGTTCCTCATTTTGGGTAATTAGCTGAGAAACAGAGGTCTCAATATTACGATTTGACTTTTTAATTTCCATCAGGGTTGGCGAAAATATTTTTTTGAGTTCCGTTTCTTGCTCATTCATAAGTCCGCTGATCATGGTTTTGATTTCCTCTCTAAATGCGCTAAAGTCCTCTCCCCAGTCATCCTCTCTTGCCCTTTTTCCCCGAAGAAAAACGTAGCTAGGAGGCGTAGATTCCGAATCCTTTTTGCTTACGTTACTCTCTGAGAATGATTTATTCATCGTAGTCTCACTCATCGTTGCTATTATGCAGCCAGAAGTGCTGTGACGGTAGCAGTATTCTCGATGATAATAGGGAGTTTATGTCAGAGATCGCGGGTGAGTGTAACCTCTGTTGTAAGTACCAGGCAGACAGAAGTAAAGAGGCAGTAGCCGTATATCAAGGGATAGTGTAGCGCTTAGTCCGATCGTGATCGCGAAGCGAGTTTGCGGGTATTCGTAGGTACCAGGTGGCGAGAAGTGATGAGGTGGTAGTATAAAAGCAAGCTCGGCAAGCTTGGCAAGTATAGAGATGTCCGGTGCGAGGAGGGACCTCCAACAGGACGCAGAAAAACTTGCTTCAGTGGTCCAGCTTGCCGTGGTGGCTCAGCTTGCAGTGATGGAGAGTTCGGTGAGTTCGGCAAGCAGAAAAGGTCCGGTACACGGAGGGCAAGCTCTGCCAATCCAGCAAGCAACACGTAGAATTTCAAACAGCTAGTGGAGAACTTGTCTGAGTGGCCCAACTTGCCGTGGAGGCTCAGCTTGCAGTGACGGAGAGTTCGGCAAGTAAAACGGCTGGCCAAACTTGCTCAGTGGGGAAGGCGGAGCAACCTCAGCAAGCAAAGCAAGGAGAGGGATCTCCGCAAGCTCGGCAAGCTAAAAGGTTGCAGAAGTGGCCAAGCCTGCAAGTTAGGCAAGCTCGGCAATCCAAAACTCTTGCTTCGATGGCACAACTTGCCGAGATGGCAAGCCCGGCAAGCAAAGATACTTGCCGAGGTGGCGAAACTTGCTCAAAACGAGCAAGCTGCGCAAGTTGGGCAAAATAAAAGATAAATTCACGCGGAGCGCACGGAAAATCGACTGCTCTCGACAGCGACTGGACTAATATTTTTGATAGTTAGCTGTACATAGTTGTTTCTAAGTGTGTTTGTTTGTCTGTTAATTAAAATTGATTATTTTACGTTTTATGTTTTAGGCCTAGAAGTCACTAGGGATGAAGAGGATCGCTTCTGGTTAGAATGCATTTATGTGGAGGAAGTGATCTCGCGACCCCTCGGTCGAAGCCGGATATCCTTCCGCCATGCAGACGAGGATGCAGCGTTCATGAACATTGGAAGCCACACGTAAGGGAGCGCTGAATTGATGATGATGATGGAAATACACATGAGGGGGTGTGCAGTGGGACATCAGTTACAAATTTATCTGTCTATTTGATCTGTATTTTTTTATTGTATCTGATTTTATTTTTTCTAAAATATTAATGTACCTATAGACATAGGAACATTTTTTTTTGAGAAATCGGTATTGTACACAAAATAATGGACATCCTAAGATACGTACTTAGTGCGCAGTTCTTTGAGAATACCAAGTAAGGGGTATTCAGAGGCACGTCCAAACAATTACATTTGCGTAATTATTTGGACGTGCTGCCTACTTCCTTGTGCACATGCCATTGTTTTTCAAGCAGTTAGCATTCCACGTGACGAGTTGCAAACCCATCGCCGCTTATTGGAACACTAACTGATGGTACATGCCTTCGAATTTTCGATTTTAAGGTATGCCGGTTTCCTTACGATGTTTTCATTCACTGTTTAGAGCACGTGTAGTTCTATGAAATGGGAAAATACCTGAAAAATAGGAAAATTAAAGCATTAAACTACAGATAGTTTCTGACTTTCCATTATAGAAATCGCTCGATATGGTGAGAGAAGACAAATGCGTTTTACGATCATCAGGCTTTTACTAAAACCACGCCTTTGATCCGAGGCCACAGAAAAACACAATCACAGTAGATCCAACCGACTCGATCAATCAGTCCTTATTGCCAAAATCCGGTGGAGGGCGTCGCTTTCTGATTTATGGTCGCATCATTTATCGGAATCTTATTATCAGTGAAGGAGACAATCATTACTTCCACATAAATAACAAACTAAATATACACACTATCGAATATCCCTATCTATCTAAGTGGAGCTCGCGTAGTGTTATTTTCGTTGAATTAGTGTTGTTTCGTAGTTTTATTTTAACATTTATAGTATTGACCCTACACTTGGATTCACTTGGATTCACTGTATCGTGGGTATCAGGAACTATGAATACCGTGGTACCAAAAGATTGGTCTTGTGGGAAACAAATATCAGCAGTAAGGTATATTGGAAACACTTGTCCAGCTACGGGAATCGAATCCGCGCCAATTGAGTCGTAGCCGGCTTGTCGCCCGCCGCGCCATTGAGGTTATCACCTTATTTTCAGCTTACTAAGGCTTACGTTGCAGCTTAGTTTCTGTGCTAAGCTTTCTGATATGTGTTGTCTCGCCTGAGACAGCTTGATCAGGACACGAGTAACGGTCTTTAAACCTTATTTTTTCATTTGCTTGTATTTTAACATAGACTGCTCAATAATAAGAAATGCACCTAAAAGTTTAATTTATTTCCAGTATAAAATCCTGCTATTGACATTTGTAAAAACAACTCATTCAGCATCATTTGCGAAGTGACATTATTTATATTATCATAGAGATAAGTAAATTCAATTTGTATTTTTTTTTGTAATTTAAGATGACTATACTATTGGATTAGGTTAAGCCTGTAATGATAGATATATTGTTGAATGAATGAATGAATGAAAAACATTTTATAAACACTTTATGAAATAGAAAAAAAATATTCAAAATTAAAGGTACAATGCGGTCTTATCGTTTAAAAGCGATATCTTCCAGATTGTTGATGATGATGGAAATACACATGAGGGGGTAACCAGTCCACTGCTGGCCATATGCCTCCATTCACCGGCACCGGCCTCCCACAACCTGTATCTAAGATACCATCAGTCCACAAGGTCGGGGGTTGCCACTTCTCCGTCCGGGACAAAAACCCACGTGAAACATCACCTACCGCATATCTTACACTGTATCCTCGAAACAGCCGTTCTGCGTCGGTTTACATAACCAACTTACTAAGTTATTTTAAATCCTAAACATGGGTTGAACGGGCGCAGCACCATCGAGCTTAGATTTATGGAGCTTGCGGAGCGACCGTATTGAGACATAATCGGACAGGTCGTGACACCCATTCACGGGACAATCTGCTGTATGGTATGGAGATGCGGGTTTATTTCCCGATTTCCAAATTTTTGCATGTTCTCCAGATAAGTGACTTATGGCGATAAATTGTATATAAGAAACCTCGAACTATTACATACTAACGTAACTAAGAAACATCCTTGATTTCATACAAGTCGAAAAAACGCTTCCAATTGGACAAGCACATTCGTAGATAAAAATCCTAGTCCTTACGGCAAATCCGACCTACAGCCTGGTACGGTAACTTGTAAAAAAACATCCGACTTTAGGAAAGAAGGTTAACCTTCGTTACCGATTTGATGTCCATTAAAAAAGGATGGCCATGTTTGTATTTATTTTAATTCATCCTTGCAAAGTTCAGTTTTGCAATACTGAATGATAAACCCATAAATGTTTTTTATTAGTATGAACCAATAAAAATGATATAATAAAATATTTTTTTACTTACCTCGACCACAGTGGCGCGGCGGGAAAATAGCTAGCAGAGACGCAAGAGGTGCGAGTTTGATTCCCGCTACTGGAGAAATGTTTGCATGTTCGGGGCATATTGTTCCGGGTCTGGGTGTTGTGGTAACACGGTACTCGTAGTCCCTCATACCCACGACACAGGGAATCCTAGTGTGGGATGATGGCTATGTAGGTATGTGTCTGTGTAGATCGATTAAAATAAAAGGATACCTATTATTATACTTATCTGTAGATACATAAGTAAAAAAGGTCTGCTTTCAGCCTCGCCTAGGTTTCATCCTTACTACATAACAACACTGCTACGAAGCCCTTGAAAATGTGAAAACCCCAACCCTTCGATTTACAAAACCGCACAGGCTTCGGGCGAGGCGAGCCGTCCCCCTCAGGCAATAGCGGGGCGATGCGCGGGGCGTTGCGCGGGGCGGTGCGCGGGGCGGGTAGCGGGGCGGGGAGCGGTGCGGCGCCTCAGTCACGCGCACACCGCCAGCGGAAGCGTTTGAACGCAACAACCAGCGAGATTCCTTAATCCTGCTACTGTATTGTGAGCTAACCAATTCAGCTAGACTAGCCAGTTGTACCTACTCGTTCAAACTGCGCAAATTTGTGGTTCCAAGGGCCCAAAGCATCACACATACACACGAAGCAAGCGGGCGATTGTGAATAGCTGCTTGAGAAGGTATCGAGCGGCGGCGGCGGCGGCCGGTCTACGTCATCATCGCGCCCACAGATAATATTACAACTTCGCTCGGGTACAGCGGAGTGGGAAGGAGTTTTGAACCTTATTGCCGGCGAGTGGCCTTCGACACAGAAGAGGAATAAGTAGTTATTGCAGCCGTGGCCGACCAAAAGAGGTAAGAAGGTACTTCTGCCTACCTAGATACCTAGGTACCTAGGTACCTACTTGTTAGTTTTGACATCGTTCTCTTTCTAGGTTTAAATAGGTATAAGGTAAAGCTAACTTTGTTATTTTACTTAATTAGGCTTTGTTAGGATTGAAGATAGCTACGCATTTTTTGTTAATAAGTAGGTACCTACCTACCTACTTAAATGTTTTTATTCATTGAAATCAGTAGGATCGTACCTAGGTAGGGTACAGAAACTATTAGAAACTCATAAACTATGTAAGTAGTAGGTAGGTAGGTACCTAACTAATTACCGATTGTTTTTAAGTGAATTGGTTTTATGATTAAAAACGGTAGTAGGTAGGTAAAGTCTGCAGATTGACTTAAAAAACGTGGTAGGTAGATAGTACTTACTAAATATTTTTCGGAATGTTTGAAAACTAAAAAAAATAGACGAATACAGGAGTCCATCTAGGTGTAGGTATGCGTTTGACGTAAGAGTTTACTAGTTTGTTTGTTTATCTGTATTAGTTATAGGTAGGTACCATTTACCTATCTACTTAGGTCACTTCAAATTATTCGCGCAAATTAATATTAGGTATTTTTTTAAACGCTTACTAATTAAAACAGTTTGGTATTTTGATTGCATATAAATTAACACGATATCTAGCTATAAATAATAGCTACCTACGTATATTTTGATTACTGGTTTATAGCTAGGTATGACGTTCATCAAGCGTGCAATGGATACAGCCACAGATATTATATATAATACGGTACATATCTCTAGCGCCAAACATCATTTCGAGTTATATTCATTACTTACTATATGGAAATAAGGAATAAAATGCCAAAACTGTTTAGCACATAATCAGCTAAATATGTTTGTTTTCAAAATGCGCTGATTATTTTTTCTTAATATATTTCACTATCTTAATTTGGAAGTCACAATAAAGTAAATTTTCTAGTAAAAATTCCTCATTTTCGTCCCCGAATCAACTGATTTTCTAATAATAATAACGAAACCAAAAAAAATACATTGATTACCTAACATAGTCTTATTATTATTATTATATAAAAAAAACTGATAGCAAAATTATTTCCTTACTTTCACTAAAGTCACACCTCTGAGCGGTCGTAGCGATCACACGCAGGGTCCACGCTAAAATAAAAAAAATCTAAACGTCCCTCTCACTATTTTTTGCGCGCGCCCAGTTGTGGATCAAAAAGTTGCTCTATTTTCTTTTATTTTTGTATATTTATATATTTTTCAGTAGTACGTAGGATATTTCGATATGGATCGTAAACGAAAAAAATATGCTTGTACGAGAAAAATAAAATTGAAATCAAACGTACAATTAATGAAAAGAAATAAAACTCAAAGGTAAGCATTATTTCCACTATATTAGTGTTTCCTTATACAAATTTCGAGAGCATTTGGTAATTTAGGAATCAAATTTAAAATCAGAAAAGTAGATTAACCGCCCTCTATATTTGGCATGATTTGCAAACGGAAAGAAAATATTAGCTGCGCTCCTTTAATCTTAAAGCGGGTGCGACACAAAAGAGACCCAAATAAGTAAAAAAAGCTCTCCTCAGACGCTGATGTACAAAAAAGTAGTTTTTAATAAAACTTATGTGACAGCCCCGCATAAGCAGTTATCGTAACAAGTCTTCGTGTAGAGACTGACTCTTTGCAGGCTCAAGTTATTATTAAACTATCTATGGGGAAAGGTTCGTCCTGCAAATACGTCACATTTGATACAGAACCCTCCAAACACGAGTCATGCTCAAACTTGTCATATTTAAAGTAGAGCAACATTCAGTTCGTTTCAAGTCTTGCATAATTAGTTATTAATTATGCTTATGTTGGATGACAGCGTCGAGCCTCCGCGCGCTCGGTACTTGGAGACAATTCTTATGTTTTGTATCCATGCAATAGACTGAACCCTTAGGGATGGTCCTCATACCTGCTATAATCATTGGTTTTAGAGCTGTAGCAAACAGTATGTATTCGTTACCGAGTTACGGGGACATCACCTGACTCGATGTACCAAAACGTAACTCAAAAAATCATTTTACTCGCATTTGTCGTATACCTAGATGTTGTTTTTATACAAAGTATGATCAAAGTCATATATAGTACGCTTCTTAGTGCTCGATAGTATCAAAAATAACGAGTAACGTAACGATACGATAGTGACGAATGCTGATTGTTTTAGTAACGAATACATACGAGTACACGATTTCTCGTTACTTTTACAGTTCTAATTTGTTTAACGCCACGTAAAGAGCGCTGGAAAACACATCTTAACGGGGTATTAAGGGTCTGGGTAGAAGCGGCTGCTGAAAATTCTCCAAAATCTTAAAGTAAAGATTAGACCAAAGAGATTAAAGAAAAACCACTAAGTGTTTCACTAAATGATGACGATGCGCTGCCGAAAATATTCAGTCAGCCGCGACTACAGAATATTCTGAATAGCCTAATCTGTGTCCGGGCCGGTGACGTGTTCTTGACACGAGAAATCGCGCCGCGTCATCGCGTAAAAGTTGATAAGTATAATTTTCGATAAAATTATATTTACTTTATAATGATAAATCATCTCTGTAATACTTATTCATGCATGCTATTGAATCTAGTTATATGTATTTCAGCAAATGGACAAACGCAAGAGTACTTATTACGTGAAAACGCGAAGAGGAAAATTAATGAAAAATACAGTATTGACGAAATAGTAGATTGTTTCAAAAGGGACCAAAATAATGTATTGAGGGTGAGAACGATTGTTTGAATCCAGAGCGAAGCGAAGGATTCTAGATTTGAATCCCGAGCGTAGCGGGGTATTCAAAGTACGCCGCTCGATGTTAAATAATTTTGGTACCGTGTGGCACACTCTGCTTTTCATCCCCCTCTATGAGAAATATACATAGAGATCCTTATAGTAGTTATTACATTACAAATTTATATTAATAAATAACTTTGCTTTTTGTTGATTTTTCCATGTAATTAAATTTTCATAGGCTTTTAGATATTTTTCTCTCGATTTGTTTGGTAGTAAATTGTCTAAAGACAGTTTCTGCGTTTAATTTTACACTTTCTGGTGTTAATATTCCACTTTCAATACTAGAACTCATATTTTATTTTTTTTAAAACTAATAAAAAAACGAAAAGGAAGTTCCTGCGGTTTTTTTTTATTAATTTGACCAATGCCGCTTCGCCAGGCGCGCTTTTTTTATTACCAGCCAGGACTTTATCGAACCAAATTGCGTCTAAACTCTTTAATTAAATATTGTTCCAAATTCAAAAGTCATTTCGTCACTGTTATTAAGTGCGCTGGAATTACCCATTTTGCTAGCACTTATCGAGGAACAAAACGTCGTTTTTCGAATAGATGGGATGAAAGGGTATTATAACTGCTTATTGTACAGACCTAGATATTGTTCATTGGCTTGAAATACATATTATAGTAACCATTGATTATTTAATGATTTGTTCTATTTTAAGGGACATTTTCAAGATTTCGTTGAGATACTTCGATAATAATCAGAGAGTGAAAGGAAAGCCTTACATGGAAAAAAAATAGAAGCTTTACTAAAAATTTTAAAAATATACTCAGTTTTATTGCGAAAGTCAAGCAAGATATAAAAAACATAAACCTGTACCCGTAGTAAACTGACCCAAAGTCGTCTAGGACTTTTTTAGTACAAAGAGAAGCGACTTTTCGATATTACTGGAGCTTAGATAGGTGGGACGTTAAAAAAGCTTACTTTAAAAACTTGGTCCGAGTTCGTCCTATCAAAAGAAGACGAATAACAAAACAAACACAAAACACCGCAAACATTGTTAAAGGACCTAGCTTTTATTGTTTTTTACCAAATTAAATCAATTAATTAATATGAGTGCAAATTATGCGAGTAGACTAAACACATGGATAAATACTTCTGTCTGTTGAAAATAAAAAAGCCAGCATCAGTGAGAGAGTGGTTCGGCTTATTGCTATAACTACTCTGAAATTATTGCATGGCAAGCACTTCACGTATCTATTGCTACAAGATAAAATTTTACCCCCTAACCCTTTTTTTGACTCCAACAGAAAAGAAGTAAATGCTTGAAATTTCCTTTAATTAAAATTAAAAGTCTGAATGCAAGTATAAACACTTATATACGAGTAGGATAGAAAATGCCACGGTCTAACTAAGCGATACAGTTTGGGTAGGTTCCTTGAGGTGGTATATTTTTGGGAAATAGTCGCTGGAAGTGTAGATATGTAGTTTACTCTTTCGCGTAAAAACTACCGAACGGATTTTGATGAAATTTTACAGTGCAGCTTATACATCAAAACAATATATAGTCTACAATTTATAATGATTTGGCCATAATATAACGGTACCTCAGTATAAATTAAGTCAGAAAATATACCCTACCTTTCACGGCTAAACCGCTGAGTCCATTTAAAATGGACAATATGGACATAGTTTGAAGCCTAGAGAAGGGCATGCGCTACTTTTATGAACATACTACGCGGGCGAAGCCGCGGAAAGAAGCTAGTCAACAATAAAGTAAATAATGAATTACATATTTTTAAAAAGCTACCTCTAAGTAAGTCAAACAATGCTGAACGGATTTTGTTGAAACTAATAATAGTAATAGAGCTTATACATCAGAATAACACATAGTCTACAATGTATAATGTAATGATATTGTGTGATTTGGCCGTAATATAACAAGTTCAATTAAGTAAGTAAAATTATATCGGAAATACCTATATGTTTCATGGCTAAACCGCTGAGCCGTTTGTGATGAAATTTGATGAATGGAGAGTCAAACGCTAGATACTTTTATGAACATACAATGCGGGTGAAGCCGCGGGCAGAAGCTAGAACATAACTATGTATGCATTTTTTACACAACATCATCTAGCCCCAAAGTAAGCAGAGAAGAGATGCTCAGTTACCTATTGTGTTTGTACTGTGTCCTGTTCACAGTCTACTCTCGTTCTATATGCATCCTCAGTCACGGCAGCGAATGAAATGCGACCGCATCCAGCAACCATTTTGTTATGTCTTTTGCCTATTTGCCCCTGTTCATTCGGCTGACGTGTATCGCCTAGTTCCATTTCAGCCTATCAGTCTCATTTCCGACATCGGTGATTCCGGCTAGTAGGTACACTTCGTTAAAGTTGAACTAGCCTGCGTACAAATAACTTTAACTCATCTCATTTCCTTGTTGTAGAATCCAACAGTTCCAATCGTTCGACACAATGAACCTGGACACGGTGGAGCTGATCAACGAGATCATGATCCGTCCTGAAATCTGGATGTCGAAGCATCCCGCAAACAAGAACAAGTGGAAGACTCTCAGGAAGTGGGAGGACATGAAGAACGCCAAGTTCCCGGTGTACTCAGGTAAGTACTCGCATGAATCATTTCACCGCACGGGTTTCATCATCATCGGTCGCAAGCACAAAGCAGACTCTTCTGTACATTCTGTGATCATATAGATCAAGATAGATATAGGTAACTTTATATTGGATACACCAGAATTCAAAAATCACTCAGTAGGTACCGTTATAACCTTAAATATAATAGGTTGGGGAAAAAGTTTCTTCGCATTTTTTAAGAAAATTCAAAACATTTTTTAATATAGTTTATTTACATTTAACTAAAGTATGTAGGTACCATTTTGTTCGATAACTTTTTGCCATTTTGTAGGCAGGGACATGATCCCATTGCTATAAAAACTTTGGGGCTTCTGTTCAAAATACCGCGACAAGTGGTTTTGGCAGTCCTCTCGTGATGTTAACCTGACACTGCCTAAAGAATTCTGAAGAGACCGAAACAGGTGGAAATCTGAAGGTGCAAGGTCAGGACTATACGGCGGATGCATTAACACATCCCAGCCAAACTCTCTTAATTTTTGCTGAGTGGCTAAAGATGTGTGAGGTCAAAAATGGTCAAAAATTTCTTCAAAAATGGTTCGGTTTCATTACGTCGTAATAAAGAATCACAAATGAGAACACGGTTCATTAGGTTTCTTTCAGTGAGCTCGTGAGGTACCCAAATATCGAGCTTTTTTGTGTACCCAGTTTTTTTCAAATGCGCCAAAACTGTTTTGTGGTCAATTCCCAGTTCTTCAGCTACGTCGTAACTACTGATATGCCGATCTTGCTCCACTTTTTCAAAAATGGCATCCATTTTATCCGTAATAGGGCGACCAGAGCGACGTGCATCTTTGACATCAAAATTTCCGGATTGAAAACGCTTAAACCAAATTTGTGCTACTCTCACAGACACTGCACTAGGTCCATAAACATCGCAAATTTTTTTCGCGGCTTGCGTTGCATTTTTACCTTTTTTGTAGTAAAATTTTAAAATGTATCGAATTTCTTCATTAGATTCACTCATCTTAACAGTACGAAAAACAAATAAAAATCACACATTTTCCTAATTTGAATTTGGAATTATCTTCTTTAAAATTTAAACTTTTAATGATACCAAAACCAGCCAGATACAAATAGTATAGCCAAAGATATTTTATTACAAGTTCATACATACAATAATGCGAAAAGACTTTTTCCCCAACCTAATATATGAGATATCGCATATGAAAGATCTAAATACTCAGCAGGGAAGCGTAGTAGTAATGTACTTAATTCGTTTCTAAAAAAAAAACGAATATCTAAATGTTAATTTTCTGAGGCATCATTCAAGATAAGATATAGTAATCTGGAGTTTATCCAAGTATACGGGGCGAAGGTAATTTTAAATTCAACCTAATCTTACAAAATTTACCAACCACTAATATTAATTCATCAGAGACGTACGGAAGACTAAAGTATAGACAGATAGACGGAACACCAATAAAGTCGCTACATTAAATCGGAGAAACATGTTCGTCTAATAGAAATGAAGCCGGTCATCTGTACAGAAATGGATTACTCGGTTATTAATTATATTATGCCCGTCATACCAAATAATTTAAGAGCTACGTCTTGAGTACACTAGAATAATAGCATAGCGTTTGTTGTTGCGATGGTGAAAGAAATATACATGAAAGGTATTCAAGATAAATTAAAATTTTCAGTGGACGACTTAAAAAAGCGATGGAAAAACATAAAAGACCAGTACCGCAAAGAGCTGAAGAAACTGCCGCCGTTGCGTCCAGGAGTTCCCTTCGAGAATATCACTTCAAGCTGGAAGTACTTCGAGTATATGAGCTTCCTCAAAGACGAGCTGGTGGTCAACAAGGACGTGGCAGAGCCAGACACTCTGGATATGGAGCAGGAGGCTCTTGGCGAAGGCTCGTCTTGTAAGTACTACGAGATACAGTATGATAAAACAACCTTATCTGAACCATAATGAATTGCACAGGGCAATGTGTTGTTCGAATATGACGTTGCTGTTTTCATGCTAACATCTCAATTCCTTCACCACACAGTGAACAGTGCCATTTGCTATTTTACATCCTGAAAATGGGAGCGACTCACTTAGTAATAAGATGGAATCTTGATGTACATTAGTCATAATTTATAATTAACACATACGACCATTCCAGGTGCCTTACAAGAGTACAGGATGGTAGAAGTGTCAGAAATTAAGCCAGAGCCCGCAGAATCACCGCAGCATTCAATGAAGTCTGATGATGAGACTGAGCCGGCAGCTGCGTCCATCCCCATGCACAGCAGATCAAGAAGCAATCAGCCTCCGAAGGAGATGAGAGAAGAACTGCTCAAGATCGAGCAGAGGAAGCTGCAAATACTAGAAGCGGAGATCGCCAAAAGCTCCGCTCACATGAAATCGGACAACTACCAGTTCCTGATGAGTATCCTGCCTGAGATGGAAAAGCTACCTTCTGTGCACAAGATGAGATTGAGAATGAAGATCAGCCAAGCAGTCCTAGACGAAGTTTCATCGTACGAACATGACCGGTTCAGCAATACATCACTAAGTCGGATGCAAGACGGCTCTTTGAATAACATATCCGTGGAGGTCAAAGAGGAACCTATTAATATGTACGACTGATTTAGAAAAGCATTAACTGATAACTTTGCTATCTGCGAGCCAAACTTTTGCATTCCTAGTAATTTTAAGTTGTTTAAGAGGTGTATGTCTAGGAATTGTCTACACGTGGGATTTGTATTAGCCCTTCCTAATTTACGAATTTTTGTCTTTGCTTCCACAAAATATAGATGCCATATGTTATTATTATTATTTAAATACCTATAGTAAGGTAGGTACTTGATTCTTTCAATTACTGCTTCTTAAGCAGGTATATAATGATATTGTGACGTACTATTATTTATAAAATAGAGCGTAATAAGTTTACTATAAAGTACCTATACGGTACTTTCTCAAGTTATTTGAGCTAATATAGTAAAAGGACAAGGTGTCTGTGACGCTCTTATTAAATTTTGTTTTATTTATTTTCGCATCCTAATTGAATATTAGTTTTTATTTCAACCCTCAATTTCCTGTGGGCAAGGCCTCCTCCCATTCCTTCCATTAATTTATTTCCTGATGGCCAATTTGCTAGGGATATTTTGAACTCTTCTCTCCATCTCATTCTCGGTCTATAGCGATGACTCCGCACACCACTTGGTGATCAACTTGCACTGGTCGCCCGACCTAGAATATCACTAAATTATTTTTTTTAGAATATTAATAAAGTTGAAGATCATAATGTTCGAAACGAAATTAACGAAAGCTGGCACAACATGAAGATTCATGGTGATCTAATCCGTTAAATTATGTAGTGATGATAGCAATCCCCATGGCAGAGATTCCTTTTATACCCACATCACATTCTCTTCAATATATTTTATTTTATAGGACCAGCCTGAAGAAGTCTACTGCTGGACTTCGCCAAACATTGTCGTGTTACGCAGATGAGCAACCTCCATCCACGGACTACTTGTAATCTTGAACCTAAAAATGATTTCAGCGGTTCATCGAGTCCACCGCCTTCTCTGGTCTCGTGAGAACAGACTCCAGCGGTGGTTCATCAAACTCTTCAGTTTCCTCATAATCATCACTAGCCTGAATAAGTCAGAAGACTTCTTAAGTAAGACAGCAGTAGCTGGACTCAAAACAAACACGCTCACGACTGTATTTGGACTCAAAACAAACACGCTCACGTCTGTATTCCCCATGATAGACATTTTAAATAAAATAGACCACCTACTTCTAAAAGATAAAACAGGTGTTCACCTAGTCTATTTCTATCATACCTAAGCATAACTTGACCACTTTTTGGGAACTTATTTTCTTTTGGTAGCCAATCAAAATTAGGTGTTTTTTTGGTATTGAAGTGTTTTTTAAAATAACTAAACATCTCTTTTTTTAATTGTAGACCTTAGACGCTTTACTATAACATTATTTTTTCGATAAGATATATTTAACCTTGGTTTAGTGGCTCAGACAGCTGACACTTTAAGTGATGATACCGAAGAAGTTTGAAACAAACAGCGGCTACCTATACCACCCCAGTAATAATAAAATAAAAAACACAACGAATACAAAAAAAAACTAACTACCCATTGATGATAATTTTATATAAGTAGATCAGTTGTCTAGCCTTGCCAGATGCTGGTGACGCCAAAAAACATGTTACAAATCCCTACTTCACAAGTATTGAACCACGAGAGGTTGCTCCGAGGAGGCTCCGGACACATTCCATCAGCGCCTTGATGGTGGACATCCTCCATAGCACCTCAATCTACGAATTCGATATTAAACTTTAATTTATTTTGCATTATTCGATGTATATTTCTATACCTTATTCCTTTTCTATGCCTTTCTCCCGAGTTATATTATATTTGTGTGAACTCTCTGAATACTCAGATTTATTTTAGACTTCTGCACCATTTGATATCGCCTCTCATCCTATATAGTAAATACTTAGATAAAGTATGAAATGATGTATAGTACTTTTCAAACTTTCGCGATTAGATAACATAATTATAAGTTTAAACGGGTCTTTGTCGCGTTTACCTTTTTTATTATATTCCCGACGTTTCGACTGTATTGCAACAGCCGTGGTCACAGGATGACTGGAGTATACGGAGCTATCGTCGAGAAATAAAGGCAGTAGCCGCAACTACCCTCATTTCATCTTCAGAATCAGAAAAGTCCATGTTCACATTACGACACACTACACTAACCGTATCACCGCACTGCACAATCGGATCGCGACGCGAACACCTGTTTATCACGGGATTCCAGGACGCAGAGAGTCTATAACCGTCTTCACGATTAAAATTGGGGTACTTTTTGATTTCAATCGCTTCCCGCACTATTCTCTTATAATATTAGCGTTCACCAGATAGCACCTTAGGGTCATGAAGCTCGATCCAGTGGTTTGGTCCTGAGTCCACTAGGTGCTGCAATACCTGGTCAGGAATAGTCTAACGTCGGGAATATAATAAAAAAGATAAACGCGATAAAGACCCGTTTAAACTTATAATTATGAAATGATGTATGTTTTTGAATGCCTATTAATTATATCTGTCCGTTCCAGAGTGGTGGCTACAACTCACGCGGCCATTCTACACGTGATCAATTCTGACAATAATCTACTAATAATAAGGCTTAAGAGATTGTATTTTGTTTGAACACGCTAATCTCTGGAAATACCAGTGGGATATTAAAAATATTTTTGTATTTGTTCGTATAATAATTAATTAGGCTATTTAACATCACGCTACGTTCCCTGGGAGCCGAGGCAAAGAAATAGCGCGGGCGGGCGGTGCGACGCGTAGCCATTTGACGACTTCGGTGGCGCGACGGGTAAGTACCGACTAAGACACAAGAGGTATGAGTTCGATTCCCGGTGCGAAACGAACGTTTGCATGTTCTGCAGATATTTGTTTCAATTTGTTGTAAAATTACACTTGGCAGATCAACGAGAAACCTCTTATAATTTTGGATTCTTGTTGTGGTACCACTGTTATGTTCCATGTTACGGTCGTCATATAACTGTAACGTTTTCTTAGAAAACCCTATACCTACCTACATGCTAAATATAAGTACCGTACTTAAGATTAATTAATTACTTTGGGTACCTATTTGGAAATTGTAACCCTAGGCTACATTTATGAATATTTATAAAGGCCCAAATCAATTAACGCATAATGAACCCTTCCTGAAACGGGTTAAGTTTAAGAACAACACGAGGCGAGGCTCAGCTGTAATAACTTGCAGGAGAACCCGCGGGCGGGCACTTGTTTTGTCCTGAACAAACAGACGAACTGAAACACCTCAAGGTTTAGCAGGTACTCATAATAAACACCCAAAAAAGCCATTACTCCTGCCCCCACATTAGGAATTCCACAACACTCAGACCCGGGGCAAATACCTAAGTTTCTACAAAAAAAATGTATAGCAGTGGAGTCTTGCGTCTCAGTCGCTGAGATACAAGTTTGAGGTCAAGAGATCATGAATGCGTTTTAGGGCTGGGCATGAGACGTCCACTTATAAAGATCGTTCTATATAAGTATACCAAGTGGTCATAAGTCCTTATATGTAATATTATTTTTTTAACCACAATAATAAAACAACAATAATCACAATGAGTAGAAAAACATTATGCATTAAGTAGTATAAATAAAAAAAAACTGAAGTTTAATGTTTTTTTTGTTTTGTACTAGTAAGTTTAGAAGAAACATTTTAAAATTACTGACAATAATTTTTGAAGAAAATATTTGAATTATTAATTTTTGAATATATTTTATTTCTCTCAAGACTTTTCTCTTGGTACCCATATCGATGAACATTGAAGAAAAATATATGCACACATTTTTTTTCACCTACCCTTTTACTTTTTCTTTTTAGGATCATAATGTGTCCAACGATACTCATATTAAAATCCATCCTGTCTGCGTGCTATGCTAAGAGGAGGCTTAGACCTAATAAAGAATTTGACATACATCATACGTGTGAAAACATACCCTCCAGCCTTTCTCCCGCAGTCGGGAAACAGACAAGGTGGTATAATGTCCTTCTAAACAAGGACAGCTGGCAACACCGAGGAGCGTCACGTGCCGAGTTCCTTGCCCGGCACTTGCGTTGCAAATCTACAGCTGTTAGTATTCAGTGGCCGACAGTAGGTACCTGCATTATTCATGGCAACACTGATTCGATCAGAGTTACTTGTCTATTCAGTTGTATACATTTATCACGGGTAAACTATAAAACACACTTGCCGCCACAATATGACATATTGCAGATTGTAACCGGTCACAGGATTTTGCATATTTGAAATTTGTTGGAGAAGGCCAAGTCACAAATATTATAATACTGTCTAAGTCCAGGGTCGTGGTCATATTTTTAAACGAGCATACGATTCAATAGTGGCGCGGTATCTCTAAATAATTTCACAGAGTACCCTTTATAAAATTTGGCATTACGCAGTTATAATAAATATGTCAATAGGTATAACATATGTTTTAAAACTATTTTTTAGATAAACTATAATATTGTAATTAAAACAAATAAGTGTTAATTGTTCAGTTTTTAGTTAGAGTTTTATTTCAAAAGAAATCGAAAGAAAACCCTCAAATACTCTTTAATTATTTTAACGTGCAAACATGTCGTAACTGACTTTGCAATATCACAAATGTGCGTAACTATCTGCGTCAACAGACGCATTTCAAATCCGGCTTCAGCCCGTCTTAAATTATAACACGAGTTTCAAATAAGCTCGCGAAGTCGCGCGCGTTTGTTGACGCCGCCCGTCATCACACGTCATACCATCAAGAACAACATGGCTGCCAATAAATAGCGGAAATACACGTGGTATTATTAATTATAAGATAAAACATACGTCGTGGTTTATAAATTTAAAATATACATATAAGTCAGCCCAGCTATGGGAAAATCAAAGAACATTTTGATAGATAGAAAATTATTTATTGCAGAACTAGGCGAACTTAATGCTAGATAGCATTATCCTCCAGCTAACCTTTGTGTATTATGAGAAATTCTTGACTTAGTGCATAAATAATAAGAAAAAATATAAATTATAGGGCTAACTATTACTAAGATACAAAACACTATTCCCTACTTACTTACATAATCTAACCTTACAAGTTATAGTTAATATTTCATATAATACTAAATATTCTTTAAAATATATATTATACTCACAATATACTGAGAGACTGATTACTTGATTCTTGTAGGATTTATATCTTTTATACGATTTTTTTTATAAAAGATATAAATCCTACAAGTTTAGTCAATGTTTGTCTCGGGTTTAGGTGTTCTCTATAAATAATATGTATTTATTTACAAAAAAAAGTATTTAAGGATGCGGCGCTTGGCGCTCTCAACTTCAATTCGAGGCGCGTCGGCCGAATATAGCTATCTCTTTTTGTCTGATGCAGGTGCGCATCAAAAAGCGTGATAGCAATATTAGCCGTTTGGAATTTGTCATAAATTTGGTGGTGTTCCGTAATACCAAAAATGATGACTGAAAACTTGTTGTATTTTTCACATCGTGTTGTTATTCTGTAACTAGACAATATAATCTATACCTAATATAACGATACGAAAGACATTGTTGTTTTTAATACGAAACAAATAAGATGAAAACATATCATTTATGACGTAAAAATATCCAAAATGCGATTCGTTTACATTTCATTTTAGGTAAGTATTTTGAAAAAATATTTATCAAGGTACCTAGATAAATACTATTCGAATACAAATAATAGCATAATATGGTGGAAATAAGCTTTAATTACAAATGATTTTGGTATTACGTTTGTATGGGCAATTTATCCGATGTGGGCCTCTTAAGATATCAGTCAAATATGTAGTTCTCTGCTTAGTTTGGGGCTAGATGACGCTGGGTGAAAAATGTCCAGCATTATTATTATTATCATTGCTTTTTGACTAACTACATATATATGTATATGTAATATATATTAATTATAATATGACTTTCTACAAAATAATGTTAATCCAAAGTGTTTGGAAATCTTAACTGATTTTTCAGAAAGTGAATGTAAATCTTTTCACGAAAAACCCTTTTTAAATAGATAATTTTCTTAGTAAAAGGGATTTACAAAATCTAAAAGAACAACATGTTTATTGTATTAATCAGTCATTAGCTAGTAAATCTTGTCAGGGGACTACCACCATCTTTGTGAAACTAAACGCAAACTGACAGTACGTCAGTTTGCAGTCTAATTAATTTCTGCATCAACAGGGATCTTGCTTAAGACAAAGTGGAATATTATCACGTGTCTGTAATCTAGTTAGCATCCATACCCTTCAAAGTGGTATACATACCCTTATCATTTAGCATGTTTGTAGGTAGGTACCGCTCGGCTGCAGAAACATAAAACAAAGGAGAGTTAGTTGACTGATTCTTCTCGGCTTGTTCTCGCGTAGTTTTAAGCTGATTTCGTCGGATTCCGAATTTAACAAGGAACCCTAAAAACCTTTTTGAAATAAGTACTGCAATTTTGATGTGTTGAATGAATGAAAATAGCTTATTGTACACCTTATACAAATAACATTATAAACAAAATCTTATTCTTAAGACGGTACAATGGGCGGTCTTATCGCATAGAAGCGATCTCTTCCAGACAACCTTTGGATGGAGAGGATAATATGAGATTGTGAGGGTGGCGGGGGTGTACATACATAATGAAAGAACATTGACTACAACAATATACTGTGCCGTAGTATCGCACGTTTCTGTCAGAAAAAAGTGCTTCACACGAGTTTTGTATACTAGAGACTGGGTTTTCCTGTGTTCTACATTGAAAGATGATGGTAGCGCCCATACTTATAAATAGTTGTGTTGTGGATTGACGAAAAACACGGCGTTGGAGGCGCGCCAGCGGGCGGACGCGGAATACATGGCTCCGAGCGTTGTGCTCTGCTGCTGCAAGATCAGGGGTCTATACTTCCTTTCATGTTAACGCCAATTTTTCAACGGCTAATGTCATGCCCGTACAATACACTCTTTCCGCAGGCGTTTACGCCAACAGAAAGTGATATTTTTCTAGATCCCTGAAGTATCTACCCTCAAACAGTGAAGGAAAATATTGGCACGTGAGATTTTTCACCCGTTATGTCTCAGGGACGGCAACGCGCAAGTGATACTTCTGGTGATGCAAGCATCCATTAGGTTACGGTAACCGCTTACCAACTCGTATGCTTGTTTGCCACTTTAAGTTGTATTAAAACATTCTGAGGAGTCCGGGATGTGTGGGAACCGAAAATTTAGAGACAGAGCTTTATGTAAGGAGCTCTTTCGCGTAGATTCTCTCACCACACTTGTTTTTTCACCATGCAAACCACTATTTAGGTCATAAGCGAATTGTTTTTTGGGCCACCACGCCGCAATCTGGTTGAACCGAGTTGGATAAAATTTTGAGTATCAAGCGCGCACATCCGTGGACGGAAGCCAGATATTAAGTATCTGTTTTCTGATTTAGTGTCATTTCAAAACCAACTAAAGAAAACCAAACTCCGCATCGATTCTCTGGCACACTAAGGGTTTGAAGATAAATAGTTAGTTAATAGATTAAACAAGAGCAAGTTTGTTCTGCTATCTTTGATTATTCAATAAGTAGTTGATTCACAAATGTGTTCTCATTTTATCGTAGAGTTACGAAATACGAAGTAAAAACTACTATTCATCTCACGGCTCTAACTA
This sequence comes from Perizoma affinitatum, assembly GCA_961405105.1. Lineage (NCBI taxonomy): Eukaryota > Metazoa > Arthropoda > Insecta > Lepidoptera > Geometridae > Perizoma > Perizoma affinitatum. Next base: position 11,718,622 of record OY560204.1, read on the forward strand.
AACCTAATTTAAACTGTCTCTCTCTTTTACTGATTGTGTACGTCAGAGGTTTGACGACCTCTGTGGCGCAGTGGGCGAAGGCCCACGACGCAGAAGGTTCGCAGAAGGTTTCAGGTTCGATTCCCGCTGCGGGACAAATGTTTGTAATGCTAGTCTCGAGTCTGGGTACTTTCTATGTATAATATGTAAGTATTTACAAAAGAAAAGTATATAAGTAGTATATCAGTAATGTAGTTCCCATAATACAAGCTCTGCTTAGTTTGGGGCTAGATGATGCTGTGTGAAAAATGTCCAGCTTTATTTATTTATTTATAAGAAAGATAGCAGGAATCGTACTCCTGTGTTTATAGCCAGCATGTTTTGGATGTATTCAGCAAGAATCAACTTCTATGGCAAACAAAACCTGACTAATTTGACAGCACTTAAATTGTTGCTAAGTATCTCTCTCTTTTGTAACTGTTTGGAAAACAGAGCGAGAGATATAATTAATTTTAGTTAGTGTGCAAGAGAATCGACACATGTATAACTACACAACCGTTTAAAAATAGTTTTACTATAAACCGGATATTTACCATGTTGTGAGTTTGTGTTCTGTTTTTTTTGTGTTAATGTAGTAGAGATCGCTTCTAAGCGATAAGACCGCCTATTTTACTTTAAGGTTTTTTAGTTTTGTTATGTTGGACCTATCTATTTTTTCTTATGGTCTACAATAAAGTATTTATATTCATTCATTCATTCATACAGTTTTAATATATCTTCCAAACTCTATCGACCTAACTAAGTAGGTCTAGGTGACATGTGCCACCTGACGGTATAAATTAAAGTTGTTTTCGACCATCACAACATGTTTTCGAGATTAGAGCCAAAACGGTGTGATCTTCTATCGAATTATAATTTTATAACAATAAAAAATATTTTTATGACGCTTCGATATCAAAGTCAACGATGGACATTTTTAACCGACTTAAAAAAAGAGGCATGCAATTCGAGAAATTAGTATTTATTTTTGCATAATGTACAGTCAGCGTCGGAAACTCCTCTGAGGATGATAAACTCTGTTTAGGGTTAAGCTCGCCTTTGTACATGTCATTTTAAGTGTTTGTTTGTGTGTACAATAAGGAATAAAGGATGATCCTTCAGAGGTATATTTTTTAAGGCAAAAATTTAGCTTTTTACTGACAGTTTTGACTGAACTGTTAACTGTCAATGAAACAAACATACGCACATACAAACAACCTCTTATGATACAAGCATACGTTTAGTTTGGGTCTGGCTTTAAATTCCACATAGTGAGTCGTATCCTATTGTATTCTACTTTGGTATATTGTGTTAGTAAATTTGTTTTATCGAGACTTTTTAATTAGTTTGTGTTCTCAGATCGATCGATTTAATCATCATATCCTTAACTTACAGCATTCGGCAGGAACTGTCAACGTAAATTATCTCGGTGCGTAAAAAAAATAATTTAGTTTTATTATAATTTGAATAACATACAGTGAGCAGGTTTCATATAATTTCTGTTGCAATTTCGAGACTTCTGCCAAGTTCTGTCCCTTAATAGGCATCTCTCCAATTAGTAGGTAGGTATTTAACTACCTCAGTACACTTTCACCGCTGTCACCCGCAATAGTTGGCGTCCATCCATACACGCGGTCACAACACGCGTCCAGTCTCCATGTGCAGTCACAGCTTACATAACAGTGTACATACATACACATACATACATTGGTCGCGATAAGACGTAATACATTATGTACGGGCTAATTTGGATTTGGATTTGGATTGGGAATAGATGGACGCTTTTAGAATTGAATATCAACTGTCGATGTAACACGTTTTTAGATGCGTTTCTCGCTTCTTAAAAACAAAAAAAATGCAAAAATTTTTGCGAGTTTTTTTTTAATTTCACGCAATCCTATGCGGTAAGACTATAGTACCTTTGATTTTAACGTTATTTTATATATCATAAGGCGTACAATAAAATATTTGCACTAATTAATTAATTCTCGTTAATTTCACGCTATACCTACGGGTTCCGTTTTCGTAGTTTGGATTTACAACACTAAAAAGTTAATTTTACAAAAAATCTAAACCCTTGTCTATAAGACAACAGTGTTACGTCAGTACTAACTACGCTAGATCCTGTTCATCATTTGCTGGTCATCATCAGACCCTGAAGTCTAAACTCTAGCCAAATATTAAAACTGAAAATTAGAGCTCAAACAAAAGCTTGTTCTTGAGAGCTGGCGATCTTGAAAACAGCACCAATTTCCACCAAACAGTCCCAAACATATTTTTCGCAGAAAAAAACCACAGACAAACAAAGAACCACAGTCTCAAACTTATAAAACAATAGTCCTTTTTTATAAGTTTTTAATTTTTATGAAGTAGTTACTTAATTTCGCTGTAAATGTATAAAAATAACATTAAATTCTGCTGACGTAACTGCGATACCTACTGCTGCGTGTAAACCTGTTTCCATATCGTTCCGACTTCTTTATTTATGATGTTATTTTCGTAATATTTTATAGGTGAGAACCTGGCCTGAGCCTCTCGAAATCCGGTTTTAACGGAAAAGCATCTCTATTACTCTGGCGTTCGATTTTATAATAGCTTGGAGAAGGATTCGTTTGCAGAATAACTTTGCTAAACTAGAAAATGTTTCCTCGCCAAAGTTAGCGTTGCGCAAAATCACTCGCTAAACTTTGTTGGAGATAACATAATCCATTGACAACAAAACACACACGCAACATCTTTTTTATTAATTATACGATGTTGATGTAGTTTGTCAAACGGATTGAGCTGTCACATGTAAAATTTAAGTTTCAATGTTGTTTATGTGTTTGTGTCACAGATACATGATTTAGTCCGTTTTACAAGACGTCGAAGTGAAACATAGTAAATGACTATTATTTGGTATATCTGAGGCGCAGCGGGAGAACTCACGAAAACAAAGGTATTTTTTCGCTTTTGTTACGATAAATCATGGTCTTTTTATTTTATCTAACTATTTTGGTAATATTTTATAAACTTTACTCTGATATTGACTATTGTGTCAAGACGTATTTTTGTAATAAATACGTCTAATCGATCAGGTCGACCAAGTTTGACACTGTGCGTGACATTGTGAAGTTTCGTGGCGTCACATTTCAAAATCTTATACATTTATGTGTAAAAACTATTTCTAGATGTAATTTTACCAAATATGTGCTTTCACACTAGCTTTCACACACTCAACAAATGTTACCAACTGTGGCAAGGACGGGGGAGGGGTCAAAAAATCACAAAGCTAGTGTGACGTACTTTATGGATGACCCCTAAATTGTTTTTGAACTGAATACCATAGGTGTATAGATTTTTTCAACAGAGCCTATTACAAAGTTCCCTTATAAGCGTATATACTTGTTAAAGGGACGGGGCTTTGTTGGCTAAAGGCCCGCACACACTAGCTCAGTCTGGGCAACGCGAACTTTGACAACAACTTGACAAGTTTTACGCCCTTGTCCACCACCGCCACCGGGTCAGTTTGATCAAGCATTTAGTCTAATCCATACCTACTTTATCATTATTATTTTTGCGAAATGCTAACTCTGACATACGACGAGACGAGACAAATGGAAATTTAGAAATTTTTCATTATGCTAGTGTAGAACAACCTTGGTATTCAGTATTAAAATATTCAGGTATTCACGAACGTGACCAAATCAATCTCCCTAAAACATAAAATTGGCAATGGCTTAAAATAGAGGACCTTATCTTAATAATGCATTTTAGCATCTGCTAGAATTTATATTAAAGAGGTCATTTTTATTCCAAAGAAACCAGCTATGAGCTAACAGATTTTCTTTGCGCAACTAGCCTTTTGTTTCAGTATCGTCCACTTCCGGCTGGGAACGGGGCCGGGGGCCGCCATTTGTCACAGTATAGGATGTTATGTCACGGAAGGTGACGCTATCTTGCCGAGTGGCCTTTTCATGCAATCGCACTAAATCATACTAGTTACATACTTGTTAGTTCATGGACTGAATAAAGTGCTTTCTCCTGTAGCGTGGGTCAAACAAAGCAGGGTGGTGAAAGAACTTTTTAGCAGACAAAGTTTTTCAAACATAATATAAATACTAAGTTGCTTATTAATTTAAAAACTACGTCACCTAAACCACAATTAAAAAATATTGCATTGCATATTCTATTTTTCAAGAGTAAACACACGGTTAAGCCATTGTCGCTGCCTATATACTATATGCTCAGAGTTCTTGTTTCGTATTTTTTCACTTGATTTATTAACATACATAATAAACGTCGTATTTCCCAAGTTGACCCGTAGATCTCACGCTTCGCTCACTCGATCAAAAAAAGGATAAAGAGGATCGCGAAGCCGCAGCCACCTGCGTGGAAACACCAGGATAGTAAAAATAATGAGGGAAAATTCGGACCATTTTTATCTTCCCGGTACAGTCACGCACGGAATAGCATATAATTCACTAATATATTAGATGACGGAACCTCTGCTGAGGTTTTCCCAAGTGGTCACCAATGAGGGTCACCAAAAAGGGCGTTTTGAAATGTTTAAATGGTGGGCAACGCGCGAGTGATACCTCTGGTGTTGCAAGCGTATATAAACTACGGCAATCTCTTACAGGTAGGCCGTATGATTGTTGCAGTCTTGGTGGTATTAAAAAAAAAAACAAGGTCTTTCTCAGGAGCACAAAAACTTTTTTCATCACATTTCAGTTCCCCATAGACGTATTTTGTCATCAGTTCATGTTAACATTTGTTATTCTTATAGAATTATTTCCAGCGACGAATTTATGATCATAAATTCACTAGTTTAAGTTCATTCATTCGTTCATTAGTTCGTCGTTTCACCGGTTTTTTATTGATCACAGAGGTAAGTTACTTGACTCAATCGTATAATGACTGATATATTATAATATAATGAATAAAAACCTGAAAATGGTCGAGTGATTCAATGCGCTCATTTTTTGCACGTGCCATAACAATAAGTCGTCGAATTTTTGGTTTTAGAACATGTGAGTTTACTTACGATGTATTTCTTCACCACCATTTGAGAGCTTGTTGGCAATGTTCACATTTATAATGCTACCACAGCTTATACACGTGACATACCAATGATTTTTTTCATCAACAGTACTTTTTCTGTACAGGTTATCATTTTGTGTCCAGTAGGGTCGGTCCTTACTTTTTCAATCCTTCGAAGAAAATTGAAATATATTATGAAAAAATATTTTTCCTCTCGGAGGTAAATTTTACTCAGTAAATCAGTTTATCAGGGTCACCTTGGTTAGTAGTCGAGTGAGAACTAATGGAGAATCCTTGAAGGTAAACTGTTTTCGAAACATTCAACGTACCTGTAGGCCCCGTTCTGACGAGGATAGTGTTTCGTTCATTGGTGTTAACAATCTTGTTTAGATTGTTTACACCAATGTTACAATGTAACATCAAATTGGCATACCCATTTTACTAGTGTCAAGTACGGGAAGCAGAGTCTAAAACTACAACAACTAAAAATTGGCAATGTTAATATCACAAGTTTTAGAAGTTTTAGTCATTTCTAAGCCTTGCAAAGTAAACCGTTCGCCATTGCCGTTTTATTAGTTTAATTAGAAAAGGCGTCGAGACACAATCGATTTTATGTTATGTCTGGCATTACTAGCAGTAACAGTACTGTGGGAAGTTGATGCGTTGGTTGAAGTCATTAAAAACGTTTTTATTTATTTTTACGACAATAGTCGTGCATAGTCCTACTCCACACTATTTCATGTTTCATTGGAACTACATACTAGTAGTCTTGGTGTAGTTCTATGTTACTCCATATAACCACTATACCAAACTATACAATCATTTATCCTGCGACCTCTGGGGCTCAGTGGGCGAAGGCCCGTCTGACACTCAGAAGGTTGCGGGTTCGATTCCGGCCGCGGGACAAATGTTTGTATCTGAAAATATTTGTCTCGGGATCTGGGTGTTTTCTATGTATAATATGTATTTATTTACAAAAAATAAATATGTGTATCAGTCATGTAGTTCCCATAATACAAGCTCTGCTTACTTTGGGGCTAGATTATGCTGTGTGAAAATTTCCAGCATTATTATTGATCCTGTTGCGGGAATTGAACACGCATCTATTGCGTCACGGCCGGAAACTTGCCCGTTAGTCATTGAAATCGTTATACTCAATAGGTACATATTACATTTTTGATTTCACATAGTAGGTACATAATTAGATGGTGTTTACAGTTAATCATATGAATCCTGTCGTGATGTTATACATAAACAAACATAAAACGCTACTGGCTTGAAATACTTGCCTCGTGTGTTTAGGACCTTACGCAAGTTCTGCTGAAACCCAACCAGTGACGTGTTTACGAAAACAGACGGTTATGTTTATAATAAACGAACAGGAATAACCCTTGTAGTAGGAGTGTTATGAAAACTAACTGTTCCTCCTTATTGTTAACCTAATTTCATTAAAGATCGTATACAGTATGATTTAAGCCAGATAGTCCAAAATAACCAATAACCAAATTGGAAGTACCTACCAATAGAACATCGAAATCATCCTATGTAGGTTCTACAATTTGGAATAGTAGTTTTGTGCGCGAAATCTATTTATATATATTTAGACTACCAAGCCGCTATTTAAACATCTATTCGATTGAGAATATGATTCATACCTATATTGTAAGTGTTTATGAACCTAAACTTTTTTTGTTTAAATTATTTTTATTTTTTGTTTTGTTGTTTGTTTTGTGTACTTAATGTGATTTGAATATAACTTATTTTAGCTTAGTTTGTAACTGTGATTTGACAATACCTCTTTACAGTAGCTTAATAATTTTAAAAATATATTTGTATTTTATTTCATACATTGTCTGTATGATTATGTATTAATTTAATTTATTTGACCCAAACCCACTCTGAAGTCACGGTGTCTTGTCTGTTTTAATGGATTGTAATGGCTTTAAATAATTTATTGAATGATTTGTGTATTGTATAATCTGACATAACCAAGTGTACTGTAAAGTTCCTACGGTGAATAAATGAGTATGAGTATAAAACCACATAACATTTAATTAAGTACATCTAGGCCTTCTCCAAAAGTCTCCAATCTTTTCCTTAATCCAAGACTTATCTGCTTTCTTAGCTATCTAGTCCTGTCATCTTTCCTGTGGCCATCCTCTTTTTCTCTTCCCTATTGAGCCCTTAAATAGGTTTATTTTTCGGGTCCACCTGTCGTCTTCTGTGCGTACCAAGTTGCCCGTCCACCTTCAGGCCTGTGCGTGGTGAAGAGCGTCTATTATTTATTTCCTCCCATATCATAACACAGATTGTCTGGAAGTGATCCCTATTAGCGACAAGACCGCCCATTGCACCTCCTTTGTTTCCTGTTTTTGTGTTTTGCTTCTGTGTGTAATATAGAGTTTATCTATCTAACTATCGTGATAATAATTTTGGTTGGTTAGTATCATTAAATTACGTCACACGTCAAAGTCACAAGGGTTTTTGTCATCACAAGGATCATATAATATTATCGAAAAGGTAAATAATGTCAATTTTAAATTTTAAATTGAATTTACGCCGATTCTTCACACGCAACCTAGCCTAGAAGAATCAGGAACTTTTTTTTTAGATTTATTATGGTTTACCCAGATTGAAGGAAGGAAGGATTGTAATTTATTTTTAAGTATTGTTGAAGTATTTGGCTCTGCATCTGTATCTAAGTTGACTTTCTACAATCTACTTTAGAAACCTATAAATGTAATCGAAATTTGTCATTTCGATTACATTTCGATAACTTTATGTCAAAATAGTTTTTTTTAATAGACTACATAATTTCGTACATTGGCTAACCTGGGCAGACTCCATCAGGATGGCCAGATTGGATTGGATGGCCATTGACTGTTTTTGTATTTCACGATTTGAGGCACTGATGGGTTTTTTTAATTACAATTATACTAGCTTCTGCCCACGGCTTCACCCGCATGGTACTCAGATAAAAAGTAACCTATGTGTTATTCTGATGTATAAGCTATATTAATGTAGTTTCATCAAAATCAGTTCAGTAGTTTTTGCGTGTAAGAGTAACAAACATCCATGCTTACAAACTTTCGCGTTTATAATATCAGTAGGATAGGAAGGATATTCATTAATATCACCCGTACACAGAATGTAAATCTCTAGTTAATTAAAAAATACTGACAAAACGTCGTAATCATAGTTTACTCCATTGTATGTAAATTTTTATGAAATTTCATACCTTTCCGTGACTAAATATCGTTTAGCTGCCTTCAAGACAAAAAATGGACTCTACTATGAAAATAATAGAGATTGTTTTTAATTTATTCTAGTTTTATAATCATTTTAAAGGTTCCATTAAATTATGTGGTGGTTTGTATATTTGATGGTACTCCAAGGACGCGAAACGGCTATAAAGGGACGCCACTTCCTGAACAAAAACACAGAACAGAATGGAAACCTTTTTAATCGTATTTAGTTGATATAATGGGGTAATTTACCCGATTATTATTGTATTTAATAAATCATATTTATGGTCATTATATGCCGACCTTGTTCGATTCCCGCTGCGGGACAAATGTTTCCATGTACTGCAGATATTTGTACGGGGTCTGGGTGTTGTGGTAATATGGTATTCGTAGATCCTGATACCTACGACACAGGGAATCATTCCGTGGGTCAGGGCTATGCATGTGTGTGTGGGTGTTTATTTGTTTCATTTGGATGACATCATATTTTTATGATAGTTACCGTGAAATGAACTAGATTTTAGATACTTTGAGCACTATTTATACTTTTACGGAAAACTAAAATGCTACAAAAGGTTGTAGAAAATATGACCAGATTATGCTTTATTATTCCAGATTCTACCTGTCATGCAACTTTCTCTGGACGTCCGTTGAAAGGAGGCCGTTACTAAACTAGTAATCTAATCTGATATTTATTCGTAAATTATCGGTAAGTTATGGAATATCTCAAAAACTTCGATCTGCCTTAATAACGCACGAACCACGCGTCGTTTGCTTCCAAAAATAATCACGACCTTTCAATTCACCCAATAACGTTTTTAAGTTACGTCTGCCTGTCAGTGCCGACAGAACCGGCGGTAATTCGTGCTGATTTAAATTAAATTTGCCGTTCCAGTTGCCATGCACAAAGGGGGAAGGTGGAAAGTGGCCAACCGAGTGTATCTCCCAGGAACGCGTGTCCATTGTCCTCCTAAAAACGATAACGTTCTCAGAACGCTTCGTTGGCGTTCGATGAACAGAGACCACGTAAGGGGAAATTGATTTAAGACAATATATTATAATTTAGAATTATCTGCGTTACACAGGCTTACTCAGTAACGGTTAAGGCTATTATGTGAGTTATTATTCGACATCATCAGCTTAAGTGTTCATCTCTGGAGCTCAAAATAAAATAGAATCGTTAATTACCACGTTAATACCACGCTATTCTACATGTATCGTGATGTGTATAACAAATACAAAATGGAATTTAGGATTGTGTATTGTATAGTTAGATAAGAAATAAAATTATATGTCGGTAAGCTAAAATTTTAAGTGATTCAACAATACAAACTCACATACCACCTAAAATAAATATAATAAACAAGCTCACAACTGTATTCCCCGTAATGGATATTCTCAGATACACACTCAATGCGTAGATCTTTGAGGATACCAAGAAGGGGGAAGTCAAGGAGTCTCACATGTACATTATACTTACATATCTATCTTACATTCACCTTAAATAAACCAATATTATTAGGTGTACTTAGCATAATTATTATGTAATTTAAAATAAATAATAAAAACAAAAAGCATAATCTCGTATGACAGTGGACAGCCACGCGATGGTTATCGAAGTAACAAATGTACGTGTACAGATCAGATGGACACATTGCGATAATTCTTTTATTTCCTTTCTGGGTCAGCGTAGCGCGTGTTAATTTGTCATTAGAGGGCTCAGGTGGGCTCGAATGCTGGGTTTATAGTTTATCAGATAGTTAATCAGTCTAATAAACCCTTATATCTAAACCGCCTCGACCCCTAAGTCGGGTTTTATAATGTTAGCTTGAAAATATTGAAACATTTATCGAAAATTGGGATACGGATTCTTTAAAATCCTATTTATTGGCTGAAACTATGATTTTGAAGGATCCTGCCCAAAAACGCGATAACGTGGTTATGACTTTTCTAAATGTTATTTGATATTTATTGACATGTTTGATTACGACCTCTGTGGCGCAGTGGGCGATGGCCCTGAGACGCAGAAGTGTTCGATTCCCGCTGCGGGACAAATATTTGTACGATTTGCTAATGTTTCTCTCGGGTGTCGGTGATTTCTATGTATATATTGTAAAATAAAAAGAAGTATATCAGTCATGTAGTTCCCATAATACAAGCTCTTCTTAGTTTGGGGCTAGATGATGCTGTGTGGAAAATGTCCAGCATTATTAACATTATTATTAGCCTTAAACGTCCTCCTATCACACCACTTTGTTCTTAATTGGTCAAATTATACCCCATAAGTTACACAAAAGGGGCATTCTTCCGTAACATTAACATGTTGTGTCCGGTCGTCATGGGCCGGACACAACATTATAACACAATCGTAGAAAAAATAGCACCTTCTCTCCCTAACCCTGTTTTTAAAATATATCAGACTAGCTACTGCCCATGGCTTCGCCTTCATACTCGGTAAAAATTAGGCGATGAAAAGAGGCAGCGTTCGTAATATAATGTCAATTCTAAATATTGGTGAAATATTTTTTGAAATCGGATGTGTTTTTTCGGAGATTACTTACATCCAAACCACAGAAAATATATAATAATAGTAGTAAAAACTCACAAACTTTAATTAATTATAATGTTAGTGTAGATTGTTTTCAAAATGAATTTTCAGTAATTTCTGTCCGCCCTATCTAACAGGAAGCTGTTAAATTAGATTCTACTTTGAAATTAATAAATGAGATAGATGATGTAACTGTCTTATGTGCAAAAGAGAAGAGTAGAGTATTTTGTCTGTACATTGCAACAATTTATGAAGCAAAATTTACTAGTTTCCTTTTATTTACTAGATAACTGGTATCTGGTTTGTAGATCTTTGGTGCGACCATTATATTAGTGTTTTAAGATATTTCTTATTATATTTCTCCAGAAAACAACGGAACAGTAGATAATTATTGTTGAAAAAGGACGAAATCAATTAATAAGTCTTCACTAATTCGTTTTATCGAAAACGTAATCTTTAAAGAAACGTAATCTCAGGTAACCTTGTATTGGTTCAGTTTCTTCGAATAGGCCCCCACGCGTTTTATGAAATGTGTAATCAGTAATCACACAGGCAGTACTACTTTGATATTTACGGCCGAGCCACGGTCCCAGAGCGAGCCATTATGACCTTTACGTCCCCAAATGTCATAAGTTTTATTATTTAACACGGAAATAATTGACCTCAGCTCGGATAACTTTGTGGAAGGAAACGTCGCGTGACAGCCGCCTATGTGTCAGGAATATTGGAAAATTCCACACTGGACGTGAAATTAAACAGGAATTCAAAATACTCCAATTTAAATAAATTATGTATTTTATTCAGATTACTTAGACACATGATTATTAGAATAAAATTATTTGTTACATTTTAACCTATTTAATGTTTATTAGACTCGTGTAACCGATCCCAACTAGGTACCTAAACAGTTTGTTATAAACAAACCATAGTACAACGCATCAGTCAGATCATCAGTCTGAAGAAGTCTACCAGGCCTACCTTAGTGATAACGAACGGGCTACCTAACTGAAACCACCGAACTCCTGCGAGATTGAAAAATCATCATCATTATCATTCGGTTATATAGTTATACTCTTGTCTATGCGACTGATGCAGGTAACTTGTTTTAACACTCAACAGACACTCCTGTATTCCCTGAGTATGCCGTGGTACCACAGCACTCAGACCTGGAATAAATATATTTGCAGAACAAACAAACATTATCCATTTTGTAAGTTGCAAATGTGTGCCACTTATAATGAGGCTGGGTAGGTATTCAATCGACAGATTACATTCACTGGACCTTTTGTAGGGAGTACCAAGAAAAGCATCCAAAATGGCTTCAAAATTAGTAGTTTGGTAAGAGGAGTACCGTTAGCAACCTAGTTGGTACAATCCGACAAGAGACCACGATAAAATTGGAATGGTTCATGAGCTAGCCTGATAACAGTCATGTCCAATACTCGATGGGCATAGCTCAGGGTCTCATCGATGGCTGTACGTCATAAACACCTTGACAGCGTGTTTACAGCGCTCTGTTCAAAACAACTGCCCCTATATGGAACAAACCATCATATCTGTTATTGTTCTTGACTTAGAATGAGGTAGTGGCGTGATTGAATCGACTACCTCTGGGGAATACAGCTCAGGTGTCAACCAACCGCGTCTCACGATCGTCGCACGTGTATCAAAATGGAATTAGTCGCTTCAAGGAAAAGAGGTTGGTAGTCTGAGGTAGCTCTAGTCTGTTGTGATATTATTTGAATAAGATAAAAAAACAAACACGCTCACGACTGTCTTCCCCATGGTGGACATCCTCAGATACGTAGATCTTTGAGAATACCAAGTAGGCGGTAGTCAGAGACACGTCCAAACATTACATTTGGTACATGCTCGCGTTTTGCAAGTAGTAAGCATTCCACGTGACAGATTGCACGTCGCCGCTTATTGGAACACTAACTGTTAAAATTTTTGGTTCTAGGGCATGCCGGTTTCCTCACGATGTTTTCCTTCACCGTCGAAACACATTAGAAACCGATAAGCTGTGGAGATTAATAGAAGTATGTAAACACAAACCACATACCATAGTATAGAGTTTTATTGTACTATCGTATTATGCTAAATTATTATTACATGTACCTATCATCCCATTACCTGTGTTTCGCAATAAAGAAGACCTCTTTACAAACGCACATACGCGCTCCTTACGTAATCGCTCGTAAAAAAGGGCACGGAACGCTGTGCAAATGTTAGGAGCTGAGTAAAGCTGTTAACAGCTATTCATTTTCGATTACCATTTGTCTAGAACGGCATTACGCAGTAGGTAGAACAAATGGCGTGCTAATCAACACTTTATTCCTCGGAAACCGGATAGGATTCCTTAGATTATAAAACAACAGTTATTTGAATAAATGAACACAACAAGTTAATGGTTGTTTTGCAACATTTTCATTTTAAACGTGAAATTACTTCGATTGTTTGTTAAATAATGATGTTGATAGCCGACAGCTATCCAGTCAAGTGAATCTTTTCACCACACTAAACAAAAAAAAGATTAACATCTCGTATGGAATGGCTCGTTTTAGTTCCTTGTCCAACAATCTACTATAATACAGTATTTCGATTGGTCAGAGGTGGTAGTGTTGCCAGCGGGCGCTCGTTCTGTTTGTCTGTAGGCAACACTGTTTACTGCAATGTTCTGTTACACTGCGGGACCGAATAATAGCCAGTATATTCCTAGCTAGATATCACCACGTGGAATGCTAACTTGCTAAACGCAGGCTGGTACCAAAAATAAATGTTTTAATGTGCCTCTGACTAACCCCTACTTGATATCCTAAAAAATCTACTATCTATGTGATCCTTGTGATTTTAATGAATAGAAGTATTTTGACTTTGACTTTGTATCTGAGGATGTCCAGCATGACGAAGATAGTCGTGAGCGTGTTTGTTTTTTTTCTTATATCACGACGTGAGCATTTTTCAAACCAAATTCCACCCGTATTTCAAAATGAATCTCACCGTAATCTACACTATATTATAGTATGAAAGGTCATACTATAATATAGAACTCAAACTGGATCAAGACTTTTAATAATAAAAATTTAAAGTTTTGACCGAGTTTAATGTAGCACCTGTAGCAATGGGATCCAAACGTACGCATCCACTATACCTACTTTCCAGACTCTAAACCTTATTCCAATGGCTCTTTATGCCGTTAATTAGCATCGCCTACTCCCTATTCAAAGTAACTAATGATAAATCGTGTTGATCGCTATTATAATACTTAATAGTGATATAATAGCTACCCTTCATTTGTAAAATATTCATATCTTGTACAGATTTCATTTCAAAGAAAATATTAAACTGGTTTCAAGTAATTGAATATGTTTTGCATAATGTCAAGTTCTGATTTATTAATAGTACAAGTCGTTCATTAAAATAATAATAGCATTTAAATTGCATCTATATCACCTACATTCAGAACGAGTTGATAACCTATATTCAGAAAGAATTGATCACCTATATTCAGAACGAATTGATCTCCTATATTCAGAAAGAATTGATCACCTATATTCAGAACGAATTGATCTCCTATATTCAGAACGAGTTGATCACCTACATTCAGAAAGAATTGATCTCCTATATTCAGAACGAGTTGATCACCTACATTCAGAAAGAATTGATCTCCTATATTCAGAACGAGTTGATCACCTACATTCAGAAAGAATTGATCTCCTATATTCAGAAAGAATTGATCACCTATATTCAGAACGAATTGATCTCCTATATTCAGAACGAGTTGATCACCTACATTCAGAAAGAATTGATCTCCTATATTCAGAACGAGTTGATCACCTACATTCAGAAAGAATTGATCTCCTATATTCAGAACGAGTTGATCACCTACATTCAGAAAGAATTGATCTCCTATATTCAGAACGAGTTGATCACCTACATTCAGAAAGAATTGATCTCCTATATTCAGAACGAGTTGATCACCTACATTCAGAAAGAATTGATCTCCTATATTCAGAACGAGTTGATCACCTACATTCAGAAAGAATTGATCTCCTATATTCAGAACGAGTTGATCACCTACATTCAGAAAGAATTGATCTCCTATATTCAGAACGAGTTGATCACCTACATTCAGAAAGAATTGATCTCCTATATTCAGAACGAGTTGATCACCTACATTCAGAAAGAATTGATCTCCTATATTCAGAACGAGTTGATCACCTACATTCAGAAAGAATTGATCTCCTATATTCAGAACGAGTTGATCACCTACATTCAGAAAGAATTGATCTCCTATATTCAGAACGAGTTGATCACCTACATTCAGAAAGAATTGATCTCCTATATTCAGAACGAGTTGATCACCTACATTCAGAAAGAATTGATCTCCTATATTCAGAACGAGTTGATCACCTACATTCAGAAAGAATTGATCACCTACATTCAGAACGAGTTGATCACCTACATTCAGAAAGAATTGATCACCTACATTCAGAAAGAATTGATCACCTACATTCAGAAAGAATTGATCACCTACATTCAGAAAGAATTGATCACCTACATTCAGAAAGAATTGATCACCTACATTCAGAAAGAATTGATCACCTACATTCAGAAAGAATTGATCACCTACATTCAGAAAGAATTGATCACCTACATTCAGAAAGAATTGATCACCTACATTCAGAAAGAATTGATCACCTACATTCAGAAAGAATTGATCACCTACATTCAGAAAGAATTGATCACCTACATTCAGAAAGAATTGATCACCTACATTCAGAAAGAATTGATCACCTACATTCAGAAAGAATTGATCACCTACATTCAGAAAGAATTGATCACCTACATTCAGAAAGAATTGATCACCTACATTCAGAACGAGTTCATCACCTACATTCAGAAAGAATTGATCACCTACATTCAGAACGAGTTGATCACCTACATTCAGAACGAGTTGTTTCACTGGTAATTAATAAATGCTGAATATTGTGTAGAGTTGAACAGTGGGCCAGGAAGTCAGTCCGGTAGGATCCGGAAAATATGGCCATTATCTTTATAACTTACCGATTTATGACGGCATTTATGTGATTGAGAGTCTGGCATTTATGCGATTGTTTCTGGGTTCAATTCCCGCACTTGATATCAAGTTATTTTCTTTTAATTAAGTAGTGATCGAACTCCGTCCAGTAGCAAGGCTCATGTCATGTCGTGGAATTTTTTACATTGCATCATCCAAAGTAAGCAGAGCTTGTGTTATGGGAACTACATGACATACATACTACTTATATACTTTTTGTAATTATATACATAATACACATGGAAAACATTACCCGATACAAATATTTGCAGATCATACAAAAATTTGACCCGCGGTGGGAATTGAATCCGTAACCTTTTGCGTCTCAGGCGGGCCTGCGCCCACTGCGCCACAAATAATAATAATAATAATATTGCGTTTTCATTCTACATAGCCGAGCAACCATTCCATAAGCATATATTCCTGCAATAGCCTAGTTCATTATTACCCATCTTTCCAATAAATAAATAATGCTGGACATTTTTCACACAGCATCATCTAGCCCCAAAGTAAGCAGACCTTGTGTTATGGGAACTACATGACTGATATACTATTTATATATTTTTTTTGTATACATACATACTAGGTATACATGAAAACACCCAGACCCGAGACAAATATTTGCAGTTCATACAAACATTTTCGATAAATAGTTTCTATCAGTTGCCATTCACAAGTTTATTTTTATATAAAACAATGTATTTTATAAAAAAGCCTCTTAGTATTCGTTTTGGTTCCACTTATGCCTGTAAAGGTTTCCAGGCAGTAATAGTCGTATTGCAGAAATAAATAAAACAAATACGCTCACGACTGTCTTCCTCATTGTGGACATCCTCGATATTTACTCGGTGAGCAGATCTTTGAGGATACCAAGTACGGAGTAGTCAGAGGCATGTCCAAACATTACATTTGGTACATGCCCGCGTTTTGCAAGTTAGCATTCCCCGTGACAGGTTGAAAGCCCATCGCCGCCCATCGCCGCCGGAACACTAACTGTTGGCACATGCCTTCGAATTTTTGGTTCTTAGCCGGTTTCCTCACGATGTTTTCCTTCACCGTTTTGAGCACGTGTTAATGCGCATATACGTTTTTCGAGTGGAAATATAAATAGGTGCACGACCGGGTTCGAACCCACGACCGCAGGATAAGAAGTATCACCCATTAGGCCAACACGGCTTTTTTTATTTCAGAAATAATGTATTTAATAAAGTATGTGTTTATTTCTGTGGGCCGCAGTGTACGAGAGGAGGTATATGTGTAAGTCGGGGGCACGCGAGTCGCGCTCCAACTTTTTTGGCCAAACATCCGGATCCAGTTAATAAGTTTCCATAGTTCCTTTGTCTGTAGCTTCGCTGACTGTTTGTCTGTAGCTTCGCTGACTGTTTGTCTGGAGCTTCGCTGACTGTTTTTGTGCGATGTAGTGTTACGATTGTTTTTGTTGGGGGAAACATTTGTTTGGAAAGTAATGGGGTTTTTTCGAGCGCGGTTTTCGGCGGTGGAAATGTGCTGAAGGCTTTTTTGGTAACATTGGCAGAAGAACTTTGTCTGGAGATTTACTACTAATAATATTTTATTTATTTCTGGCTGTTTTCCGGCTTGAAGGGTATGGGGTTCCGGTAAAATTACGGTTATTTACAGGTGCTGGGCATTTTCACACAGCATCAAAACAGGTTGTCTAAAATAATTCGCTTCTAAGCGATAAGATCGCACATTGTGCCTTCTTAATAAGATTTTGTTTACTATATTATTTGTTTAAGATGTACAATAAAGTATTTTCATACATTCATTCATCTAGCCCCTGTTTGATTGACATCAACAAAACTACCATTATAAATCTCGCATTCAAATCACCTTTATTCCTATAAGAAGCGCCATTGCCTTGGCCTCACCTATCGCTTTCCAAAATAATCTGACTAAATTGAATCGTTTCGAGTCACGTTAAGTTTTACGATAATTACTATACCACAGTAACTGGCCCGATTCTGATGTACAGGCAGCGACAGAAGTTTATAGAAGAAAGCATTATTTATTGACGTTTCTATCAATCATTATTGTTCTTCGACTTTCAACTGAAATTCATGACACCTACATATAATCTTCACAGAATATTGAAGATTATATATATGTGGGATGCGGAAGCAAAATAAATTCAGTTTTCAACTTCCTGTTTTATTTGTTCTTCGTAAGTATAAATACATTAAAAGTTACAATCATTTTTTTTCTCGTGAGTTCGTCGTCTTGTTACACACACCACAGACTCGTTCATTCAGACATCTTAGATTCATTAGTTTCATTCATTCAAACAACTCCAATTCACATTTAATCAATCATTTTATCATTCGGATACTATCACACAATAATCTGTCAAACATTTCACTTTCATAATACATTCGGATACCTCCATACATTCTGCCAATTTAATAAGAATGAATAGTCGTGTTACATATTTAATTTATTCAAATAACGTTCATCGATATAATTCATATTCTACTTTCCCAAGATCCTCAATTACCCTCTACATAGCAATTTATTCGGTTTTTTAAAGAGGTAAATAAAGTATGCTGAACTAGGTATTTTTTTTTAATTTCCTGAGAAAACCCCTTTTACGGCCCTTACCTTCCCACTGAGTCTGCTTTTACGACCGGTGAGATTGATTACTGATTGACTGTACACTTTTCCTCAAAGTAATTTCCTTCTCATTGACTTCTGTCGACGTCTGTACTTAGATTCGATCGTAAAACGGAACGGTTTCCTCAGCAT
The DNA here is from genome assembly GCA_961405105.1 of Perizoma affinitatum. Classification (NCBI taxonomy): domain Eukaryota; kingdom Metazoa; phylum Arthropoda; class Insecta; order Lepidoptera; family Geometridae; genus Perizoma; species Perizoma affinitatum. Next base: position 11,737,295 of record OY560204.1, read on the forward strand.
AGTTGCTATACTTCAAAACGTTTATTGGATAGTTATCTGGAAAATAAATCTCATACAGGGTTGCCAGAGCAGAAAATTAACTATAAAACTAACACTAGGTAACAATATAAACTGTATATATAACTGGATAGTATATTTTTCTTTTGCATCCTGTTTCCCGGAGGGGTAGGCAGAGACCAAGGATTTCCACTTGCTACGATCCTGGCATACTTCTTTCGCTTCGTTCATCCTCATCAAATTCTTCATACAAGCTCGGCGATTAAGTGTACTTCTGACCTGGCCATTCTCTAGAACGTCTTCAATTTGGTCAGAGTACGTTCGCCGAGGCCTTCCTCTTCCAACCTTCCCATTCACGCTCGCCTTGTATATTTGTTTTGTTAATCTTCTTTCATCCATCCTTTCTATATGCCCAAACCATCTCAACATACCTTTCTCAACTCTGGTTACTGCATCTTCATTAACTCCACACTGCTCTCTTAACACACTGTTTCTCACTCTATCGCTCAAAGTTACACCCACACATACTTCTCAAAGCTCTCATCTCCACTGCATTTACTCGACTTTGATGTTTCTTCTGCCATACCCAACTTTCACTTCCACATGCAAACCTACATTAGTGTCGGCACTAACACTCCTTTATGCACGGCTAGTCGTGCAGTACCCAGATATACAAACTCTCTCACTTGTTCCACTCTCTCTCCGCCGATCAGAATATCACATGCATTCATGTATTCGAAGGAAAAGACCTTTCCTTGCTTTTTCTTTTGATTGGTAAATAATTACATCGTTCGGGCATTAGACTGACAGGACATGTTTTATAATAGTTTATTATATACTAGAAAACATCTAGTTACTTTCTTTATACACAACTTAAGTGGCAAGCTAGGATACGGCCCACCTGTTGATAAGCGGTTACCGTAACCTATAGACGCTTGCAACACCAAAGGTATTCGTTGCCGACCCTGAGACATAACATGTGGGAATTCTACACAGCACAGAGAACACAGCACTACCAGCATCCTGCTTGGCCATATTACATAACATATAGGTATCTATATATTAAGTTATGTATAACTACAATATACTACGTACATTATGCATTGGATTACCATTCGATTTCGAATGATCTGATCAGAGCAGTCAAATGTAAGTTAGAAGGTAGAGGTCTTTTCTGGGTCACCTTATACAATTCGACCGTGCATGCTTTCTGGTCTCCGGATTACCTGACTGAATTTATGGAAATTGATTTGAATTTTAGAATGAGCTATAACCAAGAGTTCGAAGGCACGTACCATCTTTGTGTTCCAATAAAGCGGCGATGGAATTGCGATCTGTTATGTCGAATGTTAACTACTCTGTGGAAATGTCCATTGTAATGTTTGGACGTGCCTCTGACTAAGTACCCGCTTCTTGGTATTCCAACGCATACGCATCTGCTTACCTAAGTTTGGATCTGAGGATGGTGATCATGACATCTGATTAAATTACTCTATTCAGGCATGCAGAGGTACAACATCGATCATTGTTTGAAAATTGTCTAGCATTATTTATTATTGCCTCCTCCCGTTTCGAACCTCCACCTCAACTCCCTCGACCCCCTCGAGGATATCTGAGGAACCTCTTTAGATCTATTTAAGTAGGTATGATAAGGTTTTATTTCTCTTTCGACGAGAAACACCAACTTACTCATTTTTCAGAATTTCACAAGTGGTTATGCTATAGATAGATCGATAGAAAATACTTTATTTCACACCAAATATTTCATAAATAGAACAAACTTTAACATTGTTGTACAATGGGCGGTCTTATCGCTAATTAGCGATCTCTACGAGACAACTTTTGGATGGAACGGACTGCACGAAAGATTACAAGCTATAAATTCTGCGCAACGGCGGAACTGATTTAATTTTGATTAAAATTAGGAATAAGTAATGTTCGTGATCGTGAATAATAAATAGGTTAATTTGAACCATGTTGTACATATGTGGACGAATCTGTGAACTGAATGTACAACGTAAAACATCAAAAGTATTTCTGTAGCAAAGCCTGCTGACGTTCAAAATCTCCTGCTGACGTTGCCAGCAATGCGAGCATTGCTGGCAACTTATTGCGAGTAAAGCACTCGATTAGTAAAGTACTCGGTATAGTCGTAATAATATACTAAAATGATACCAAACCACGATAATGCTAGCTTATGTACAGCTTTTATTATTCGTTATTGTCCACACAAACACTTACAAAAGGCAGAATTAAATGAGATGTACAAAGGCGAGATAACCCTAAAAAGAGTTTTCTTCCAGAAAACCTTGAGCTAGAGAGAGGTAATTATAGAGGTAGGATCGTGTACAGAAAAAAAAAATAGTTTTTTTTTGTAGTTTTAAGTAAATTTAGTTCCTAAACTACAAGTGAGTACGAGCGTAGATGACTGGGTGAAAGATGACGAGAGTAGGTGAGGTCATTGTCTTTAACGACATGAATATTGGACGAACAGAAGTGTCCCACGAAGCCCTAACAATGGCTCGAACAGCTCTCTTCTGCATTCTGAACGCTCGCTCCCAGTCAGCAGCTCTGCCCCATAGCTCCATACCGTACTGAAGAAGCGAGTGTACAGATGCGAAGTAACAACCTCTATTCATCCGTGTCTCGAGGGTTTCTGAAAGACGCCATAAGGCGAAACAGGCACGGCCAACTCTCTCACATAGTCTGTCTATATGCAATTCCCAAGTAAGTCCATCATCGACCATGAATCCTAGGAAAGGTGCGCGTTTAACCTGAGTGATCGTTTTACCCCCGAGGGACACACTCATCTGTTTATACGTGCGGCCGGCAAGGTTGAAGTGCACGAAATTGGTTTTGGTGACGTTCATAAGGAAACCGTTTTGGTGGAACCACTCGTGCAGCCTTCCCGCCACCATGTTCAGCCTCCTCTCCAAGGCGTCCAGTGACGGCGCTTTGACGACAGCAGCAACGTCGTCCGCGTACATAAGCGTTTGCGCGTCGCTTATGCAGTCCGGCAGGTCATTGAGGAGGAGAGATGATCCTTGGGCTACACCTATAGTTGTGCTCAGAGGTATGGACTTGACCTTTCCGCTATCACCTGTGACGATCTGGGAACGGTCTTTCATAAAACATGCTAAAATATATAGATACTATAAAACATATACCATACATAATATACAGAGATAGTGCTCTTTAACTTTTCTAAGCTAAGCTTCTGCTCCATATGCTGTTAGGTAGATTTGGGTGGTATAACAAACAGTATGCGTTGGCTTCGGCCGTGGCCCGCGGGTGGTTTCGACACAAAGTTCAGGCCAAATGGCGCCCTACATTGTAAAGGTTCTGTTTTGCTCCACTCGACTAGGTAGCTGATTACCAAGATCTGTGCTGATATACTTACCTCGTTTTAGTTCAATGACACTTTAGTTTTTTTTTTAATTTGCACTTTATACCTCATAGCCATGTATTTATATTAAAAAGTAGCCAATGTAAAGTAGCGCTCGACCGTTTTTCGTAGACTTGAAATTGGTCTTCACGAAAAGCCCTTTATTTCGTGTCTTGGTCGCGGAGGGACACGTAGTAGATAAAATGGACGTTTCAAAGTGATCCTTGTGATTTTAATTAATAAATGAATTTTGACATTGACTTTAACTTTAATAATATATATTATTAAAGCTTATGACCACACTAAATATTAATCAAATATTTTTTTATATCGGATGTTTCGGAGATTACATACTATAATATGATTACCATATTAAAGTTTAGATTAGCACGAACTTTTTTCAAATTATCTATTTTTGACATACTTTCTAGAGAAAGACCAAAGCATAATGTACTTACATGAATGTTTTTACAAAAAATAATAATATCTGAAGCGAATTAAAATCAGCGCATCAGAAATGCCACAGGTATTGCAGATGTCTAGGCGACGGTAACAGCGCACCATCAGGGTGTGTATACCGAACGCCTGAAGCACTGAACATGCTATTAAAAAAAAATGCTGTCATGGCGTGCTAATATCATACATAATTTTATCATTACCTTTTCCGTCTACCGATTATGACCCTGGCATGATATATTGTCGTCAGTAAATAAATAAATAATGCTGGACATTTTTCACACAGCATTATCTAGCCCTTAAGTAAGCAGAGCTTATGTTATGGGAACTACATGACTGATATACTACTTATATACATATATTTTTTGTAAATACATATTATACATAGAAAACATCCAGATCCCGAAACAAATATTTGCATATGCAAACATTTGTCCCGCGGCGGGAATCGAACCCGCAACATTCTGCGCCTCAGGCGGGCCTTCGCCCACTGCGCCACAGAGGTGGTCAAATTAATTTCACATGAATTTGTTTTAATTGTTATTTTCTGATGTCATTATCCGTCTAGATAAAGAAGAACGCGCTAATCACTAGAAGTACCGGTATCTTTTTAAAGCTAATCACTAGAAGTACCGGTAGCTTTGTTAGCATTTGTTAGCCCAATTCTTTATAAAAATTATAGGTTCTTTAACTAAGAGCCGAGCAAAAGAAGTAATAACGCGGCGGGTGATGCCACGCGGTGGGCTGGGAGCCGAGATGTGGCCGTTGCAAAGCTTCATAGTCTACAAAGCTCTCAATCTAAATTTACTAAACCCAACCACCAAAGAGTAATCTAATAGTTATCTCAACAAAATAACTTTTAATTGGTAAAGTCAAACAGCTTTGTTGTAGTTAAGAGAGTTGTAAAAGGTTCTTAAAGAGCCTTTAGTAACTGCTAATTGTCAATTTAGGAAGGGAGGGTGCGGAGATATAAATAGTTTTAAAGAGGATGATTTTGAGAGGTACCGTATGGGAGTGAATATCTACCACAGTCCACAGCCCACTTGAAAGAGGAGTTTTTTTTATCGGCTTCAAAATGAGGCTTTATTATCCTACTTCCTATGGTATCAGCACTAAACTAAGCAAAGACTAAGTGTGTCATTCAGACACTTCTATGACAGGAGTGTCACTAAGACAGACAAATGTCTGTCTTAGTGTCAGTCATTGTCTAAGTTTATATAATAGGGAGATGTATACCTAAGTTCTTAAATAAAGTTATTCCGCGATGTTTAGGTACTCTTAATTTAATAGTCTTTTTTATTTGTAGTGTTTTATCAAATTTTCCAAAAATATTTTTCCAGTTTGCACTTCCTCCTCTGACTATCCCTTACTTGTTATCCTCAAAGATCTACGTACTAAGGATGCATCTGAGGATGTCTATCATTCGCCATCATCATCAGTCATGAGCGAGGTTTTTTTATGTTGTAAATGCGAAAAGTTTCACTTTGATTATTTTCAATATCTCCGTAACGGCTAATTATAATTATTCATTTATTTCAGATATAGATCCTTAAACATCATAAACACATAGAGAATTAAATACAAGAGAAATTATAAAAGTTTTAATATTGAAATAAAATTAGCCCTTTAATGATGCGCATCCACCTGTTTTGTACCTACCTATAGGACAGTCTGCTGGTGCAACCATCATCAGTAGGTGCCGTTGGCTTGGGTCTTCATGCGAAGCTGGCTGGAGTTTTTATAAACCGATTAAGTTGGAATTTTGAACCAGTAGGTAATACCTAGTTACCTATATTAAAAATAGGGCTACTTTTTATCTCACATAACCACACATAAGCTAGTAAAAATCAAACGAACTCTGTGGCGCAGTGGGCGAAGGCCCGCCTGAGACGCAGAAGGTTGCGGGTTCAATTCCCGCCGCGGGACAAATGTTTGTATGACCCGCAAGCATTTGTCTCTGGTCTGGGTATATATAATATGTATGTATTTACAAAAAAAGATACATAAGTAGTTTGACGTCATTTAGTTCCCATAATAAACGCTTTGCTAGGTTTGGGGCTAGATGATGCTGTGTGAAAAATGTCCAACATTATTTATTTATTTTATTTACGACTTATGAATTTTTCAATTTGAATTTCTGAAAATGTATTCTATGGATTATATTTTCTAACAATCTGCACTGATGACAGACCTCTGCATATACTTAAAAGCTAAAATGTACTTAAAACCAAACACAAAAGCCTTCGCAAAATCAATAAACTCACACCTTCGCAACTCCCAAGGTGGGTAAACCTTTTGTGGACAATATTTACATACAAACATATAAAATACTGCCTTTATATTACAATGGTGACCTCCTCTCATGGCCGAAAGGGTCACAGGTTTGTTTATAAAAGAGATTATATTAAGAGATAATTCCAATTCTCGGATATAACTTGCCATTTATTTTAATTTGTTAGTTCATTGAAACATTCAATTTGTCATTTCATTCGATTTGATTTATTTTAAGGCTGAAAGTTTGAGGCTATCGAGAATAATTGCGAGAGTTCAATCCGCGGCATTATTATGTAATTATAACTTAATGTGCTTGCCGAAGCAATAGCAACGCGATCACGACAGCAATTTTGCATCTGTGGTTGATCTGATGAAGACGACCACAGATGCAAAATCGTGTGTTTCAGCAAAAAGCATTTTCATAAAATAAAACAAACCCACAATAATGCTCCGTTAATGTCCCGTTATTTGAAGTAGTTTCTTCGATATTTAATATCATAAATTATACTTTACTTAGGAATATTTTACCCGATCGATCCCAATTACCGTGACTATAAAAAACCATGGTTTGTAAAAAGTCCCACTTACCCGATTGAACAAAGGATTTCTGGATTATTTATTATGAAACCAGAAAAATAAAGACTTGGACATACTGGTGTGAATCTTGAATTTGGTTAGGTTCTGTGAATCAGCACCTGCCCATTGCGCAGGTCATTCAGCTCCTACTACCTACAACCGCTGAGGAAGAAATGCGACCACCAATCATATGGCAAAGTGTAGAAAGCAATCACAAGTGAAGTGATGAGAATTTATGTAAACATTGTGGTGTATGGTGTACTTGTTGTGAAAATTTGAATCAATTCAAGCCTACGAAATAACATTTTCCTACCTACTTGGAGAGGAGAGGAGGCAACGACTTTGCAGCGCAGAATCACTATCTAATTACCTACAGTAATTATTAACAATTTTTACCAGATACAACATTTTGCAAGCCCAGGATGACTGGTAGAGATTGCTTTAGCATTAAGTCCTCCTAGCACTAGTTTGTTTGTGCGGAAGTAGTCATTATATAAATAAGGTTCTCGCTAGTGTAAACACGCCCTTACCGACCTAATTGTCTGAAATCGTACAAACACAAGCAGAACGAGAAAAATATTAGCAGTTACTTGAACTTCTGAAGCACCTTTGATGTTTCAAACCTAAGGAAGTTTATTAGTGAAATAGGTTTACTTTTAATTAAACTAGTGGAACGCGAGGCTACTACTTCAACAACCAAACAAACATAACCTCTTATTAAACTGGCTCCTTACTTCGCGAGTAATTGCTTTAAAAGTTACAAAACAATAAAAAAAAGTGTTTATATTTTTCCTAACCCTACACTCTTAGTGTAGGTTCTCTGTTTCGTAGGTATCAGAAACTACGAGGAACGTGGTATCACAACACCCAGATCCAGAACAAATATCCGCAGAACATGTAAATATTTGTCCCGCAGCAGGAATCGAATCTAGTGTCGCAGCCAACTACTCGGCCGCCACACCGTCGTGGTCGTCAATTACCTCCTTTAGAGCTATATGCTACTAGCTTTCCGTCCGCGCCGACAGCGTTTACGTTGCAAAAGAAATAAATTTATGTAGTCGTCTAGAGATATAGTGTAGATGTAGGTATAGAATGGTGTCGGTTGGATTTAAATAAATAAATAATTTTGGAAATTTGTCACATATAGCCCTAAACTAATCAGAGTTTGTATTATGGGGTATATACTACATGACTGATATATCACATATACTTTTTTTGTACATATTATACATAGAAAATACCCAGACCCGAGACAAATATTTGCAGATCATACAAATATTTGTCTCGGGTCTGGGTATTTTCTATGTATAATATGTACAAAAAAAGTATATGTGATATACACACATTATTGATCCCTCAACAGGCAGGCTTTCGCCGACTGCGCCACATAATTCGTCTCTGTAGATAGTATCATTAGTTTATTAGGACTAACAAGATCCCCTCTCAGTCGCGGACGGCGCTCATGAGGAAGGACCTCTAAACGGTCAGCAGGAGAATAGTAAAGTACGTGGTGTGGTATAGTCGTATTATCACGACTATACCACCTTAACTCTAGTAATGTAGTACATCTCTACATTTCAATAAACTGGCGGTAACATAACAACAGAATTATGCAATAAATCATTATGAAATGCTTACATCCCGTGTCAAGGTTTTAAGCAAAAACTATATACGCAGCAAATATATTACTATTTTAAATAATAATAATAGTCAATGTTTAACGTTTTGTTTGTCCGCTGAAACAGATGTTCTTCTGACACAGTTTAGGTTCATTGATACCATGTACTTACCGAATATGCTGTTTATTTTGTAGATACCTACATAATATCACAGACCAGTATAATATATTATCTTCTCGTATGTGTAGGTATTATTGTTACTTTAAATAACACAAGTTATTTACTGTTCCCGTTACCCTGTTAAAGGCAATACTTGACCCAGAGTTAGGTTTTTATAAGGATAAATTATTAGGGTAACTTATTTTAGAATTAAAATTATCGTGGTTTGGTATCATTTTAGAATATAATTACGACTATAATTATATTATAATATATACTATAATTATGTTCCCGTCTCACGACCGTCGAGCGTGGTCGAGGACGGTGCTCATGAGGAAGGACCTCTAAACGGTCAACGAAACGTCAGCAGGAGAATAGTAAAGTACGTGGTATAGTCGTAATTATATTCTAAAACTTATTTAAGGATTCACTAGCTTAGTGTCCACGTCTTCGCCCGCGTGGTACCCGGATATAAAGTATCCGATTAAAAGTAGCTCTAGAAACGCATTAGCTAGATCATTTTTTCGTCGACTTACATTGCAAAATTGGTCTAAACGAAAAGCCATTCCATTTAAACGGGTTAATATACAGTCATTGTCTGCCCTGAAGGTCCATTCTGAAATTAATGGAAATAATTTTTGAAATAGGATCTAATCTGGAACTACCAGTCGGTTTTTTTTGCTTTTGCTTAATTCATGAGTAAGTTTATAACATTATGGCTTTTGACATCTGGGGCATCAGCCGGCTGCGGCACAAGAGGTGCGATTTCCTTTCCATTCGAGGACTGATATTTGCATGCTCTGCAGATATTTGTTGCGGGTTTGGATGCTGTGTACCACGGTACTCGTAGTTCCTGATACCGATGACCCAGGTAATCCTAGTTTGGCGTATTGTCTATATTATCCATAATGTTTTTTTTTGTTTTAGGAGAAAAATAGCAATCGCTTAGTAAGAAAACTTTTATTGGACCAACTCGGGATTATTCTCCATACACAAGAAAAAAAATCATCAACATCTGTTAAAAATTGGCGATATCAGATTTCAAGCACACATGATAAAAAAAACATACAGTCGAATTGAAGGCTCCTTTTTTTTGAAGTCGGTTAAAATCTACAAAAATGATTGCATTTAAATGTAATTTTTACGTGAAAAAGCGTTCAGTTTTACGTCGGAGTGGCGTTACTAGCTTTGACAATACTTACTCAGCTTACTCAGCACTATAAAGTGCACTATAAATCTTACGCCAGCTTAAGATGAGACACGTATTCGAAGGTACATTCTAGGCTTAAGTTATTTTGGTCATCCATGCTGTTTATAATGATTTTTTTGCAAAATCTGACTCCTTTGGAGTGGTCTGAATTAGACAATATGCCGTATCCATTAACCCTATACGATTAACTGAACACGCCAGCTTAAGATGAGCCGTACGTTCAAAGGTTCCTATACATTCCGGGTTTCAAGTTATTTGGACCTTATACTGAGGGTTGTGATGTCTGTAATTTCTGAACTACAAAATCGATGACCTTGAAATATTTACGGGACAATCTTTAAAGTACCTCCTTTCTAACAAAAAATAACTAATTAAATCGGACTACGCGTTAATGAATTACAACAAAGTACACGTTTTCACTTTCATCCCCTCTCCCAAGGGAACCTTGTGAAGTATCGGAATAAATAGCTTAAAATAAATAAATAGCATTTTTGTGTTCAGTATTATAGAGAGCCCTACAAAAATATCTTCAATGTACAGAATTGGGCCTGTTACAGTCTTATTATAATATAGAATAGATTATATTCACCCTCTGCAGTCACGTCATTTAAGCCATTAAATTTAATGACTACCCCAAAGTCATAAAATATTTTATGTCCAACATTTAATAAGCCGCAAGTCCCTTTCATAAAACGTTTATAATTAAGAATATTCTAATACTTGGGCCCACTTTGTAAGAGCTTGGAGCTAATATGCCAAAATTAAGACTGAAAAGCGGCCATTTAAAAAAAAACTTGTAGAATGTATTCCCTATGATGAAAATCCATAGATATTCATTCATTGCGTAGATCTTTGATGATAAAGTTGGGGGTAGTCAGAGGCACGAACAAACATATGTGGCACGTGCTCACGTTTTGCTAATAATTAGCATTCCACGTGACCGGTTGCAAGCCCATCGCCGCTTTGATATAAACATATACTTTCAACAACTCCTAAGTTAATGCCTAATGTCAAGTTTCTTAGAAAAACTGTTAAGACATGCCTAAGTTTTGACTTTAGCACACTTTGCGGGAGACAGGCATACATGTCCTACCCAGCAGTCGGTTATACAACTACAAGTACTTAGTAACTATCAGAAACGAACTTTTTTCAGTTTTCTAGTTTTTCGAAGATCCCTTGCTTGTTCGTTCGCACTAAGATATACTCTGTTATTTTAACAAAAAAATATTCGAGGTTCTATCTAAAAACCCCTAGTTCATGTACGGTTACTTTATTTATTTGCCGATAAAATGTGCGATCTATTGATGCATGGCCACATAAATCGCTTGGAGATTTCCTTGTCTCCCGGTAATGTATAGCGAACAGAAGGATTTTATTGCTTTCGGCAACACATGAGTTATTGCCTGAAGGTATTTGAATTAATTAACTGTGAAACGAATGGAGAGAGGCGAACAGGTGGTGTGAGGGGGAGGTGAAACCCTTACGCAGCTGTGCAATAAAGGGAGTATGATATTATTTATTTAAGGCTTTGAGAGAGACAAACAGGAGCAGGAAGGACTGTGTAAATCTGTTAGGCATTGTTGGCATCGCCTGATTTCTACGATTGACCGTAACATTTCAACTTTTGAGCAGGAAAATATAATTGTGTAAAAGTTAGTGTAACTTTTAAGTTTTCTGAAACTTAGTTCGGTACAAACCTCAACAATCACCATGCAGAAATGGATTCTTCACTCAAAAAAAATATGTGCGCATTAAAACGGTGCAGGAAAACATCGTGAGGAATCCGAGAAAAATGCAGAACAACACCTTTTTTGGGTTCCGTAGCCAATAAGGAACCCTTATAGTTTCGCCATGTCCGTCCGTCTGTCTGTCCGCAGCTTAGCTCAGAGGCAAATGGTACTAGAAAGCTGTAATTTGGCATGGGTCAACATCACGCCAACAAAGTGGCAAAAAATATGTAGAAAAAAATGTTTTGCAACCTCTCTTTCTTACCTACTTTACGTGTGTAATTTTTTTCTGGTCTATCCCACAGTGTCGTTGGATAGATCTTTACAAAAACATTGTGTTTGTAAAAACCATTTTTCGATCCAGGGATCCGTTTCGAAATATTTAGCATAAGCTGCAAATTTTGGAAGTCAAGTGTTTTAGAGGATATATAAAACATTTGTCCCGCATCGGGATTCGCACCCGCAACTCTTTGTTCGCAGTTACTCGTCGCCCGCGCCATTGATGTACTCAAATTAATATAAATACTTAGGTCCATTTTATTTTCCCCGACAACACTCCATAAATAGCTATACCGCACTATCTGAACTGTCGGAAACAATAAATACGTTATTCAGACCAACTGTTTTACATTATGTTATATAAAAACATTCGTTGTCTCTTTCACACAGCTAGAAAGTAGAACATGTCATCTTATTCTGGTGAATTGTGTCTTTCTGTCCTCAATCAGTTTAGAGAAAATGCGTAATTTGATGATGATGATGAAATCTTGTTTCCGATCTTCTAAATAAAAATATTTTATTTCATTTTCTTTTTTTCTAATTTTGTTAAAAATAATAAACATGATCAGGACTGGGTCATCATTATCATCAACAAGGTCAAATATTCGTTTATTCATTAAATCCACAAGGATCACTTTGTAATGTCGGTTTTACCTACTTCCTGTTCCTCCGCGACCAAGCCAACCAAGAAATACAAAGAACAATACTGGTTATTCTTTTTAATGATCCTTTTACAAAACAATAGGTACATTTTTCATAGAGTTGGAGCAACCATCAGGCTTCAACCATCTAAATAATCAGATATGCTATAATATGCCATTTTACAACGTTTTTAATTGATAAAATAATAAGAACTTTAATGACATGTTTTTGTATGAACCAAGAGAACCAAGAGGTGTTGGTGTTATTCTAACACAAAGAGAAATATTTAAAGATTTTAAGTAATATATTAATAGGGTAGCCCACGTATTGATAAAATTAATAAACAACAGCATAATTAGTGGTTTGATTGTCGCGGAAGCGTAGGTGGATAATTAGGCGATAATATGGTTTACCACAATGAGCGTTGCTGTCGAATGCTGAAAATCGACAAATATAGATTAGTCTGTAACTCTGTAGCAGCAGACGTCTACTGAGTCAGCAGAACATATTAATGTTTAAAGAAATAAAAAAAGAAAACACTTATTCATCTGAACTGTAAAACAAAAACCACAAATGACACATACACACACAGTTATATAAATAGGTATAGCTGGATGGAGCATTATGAGTAAGATATATAGAGAGCTGTTAAATCTTAAATAAAAATGTAACATCGTGCTCGCGTGGTGCCCGCGTGGTTCCCGCGTGGTGCCCGCGTGGTGTCCGCGTGGTGCCCGCGTGGTGCCCGCGTGGTTCCCGCGTGGTGCCCTCGTGGTGCCCGCGTGGTGCCGGCGTCGTGCCGGGCACGGGGATAAAAAGTACTACTGATATTTTAGGTCACGCACGACATATCTACCTTTTCCAAATTTCATCCTAACGGGATAAGGACAAGAAGATGATGGTCCAGCCGTTACAGTTATTATTAGCAACAAACAGACAAAATCTGAACATCTTTGACATTTTAAATATAAGTAGCATCTTTATAAATTATATATAGTCTATTTTTATAAATACCTACTTATCTGTTTAAACAGAAAATTAATTTATTATTATTTATTACTAATACGCTGATACCTAAATGTAATTTGTATAAAATTTGGACATTAAATATCGAAATGACATTTGAAAAATAGCATTTAAACATTTTTAAATTGTCAGCTTATATATTAGTTATTATTTTGTTCAGTTTTAACCAACCTTTACCGGATTCTAGTTTTACTGCAGCAGCAGCAGATTATATGGTGTAATTAATTAATGTTTATTAGGCATCAACTTCCGGCTCGAATGTGGGTCATGTATTGTATTTTATTAATTATGAACAATGTAAACAAAGCTGATAATAATAGGTAATAATACTATGAGTCGAAACACCCTGTAATCGCAGTCTATTTTGGGATGTTAATCAAAATAAATTAATGCGTAATAAATTAAGGGTCAATCATTATCTTAGCCTACAGACATACTTATGTAACTTTTGCATTCAAAAGTACTAGCAAAATATAAACTATAACCATACTAATAATATTAAGAAATAAAGTTTGTAAGTTTGTATGTAGGAGGCAATCTCCGAAACTAATTTCGATTAACAAAAATATTTAATTTATATTTAGAATGAAATTTCAGTGTGGACTTAGGCTATATAGTATTTTCCCGTTAAAAGGGCTTTTCGTGGAGACTTTTCATCGGCTACTATGTATCCGAGTACATAGTACAGTAGCTAGTTGAAGATAAATTACAATATTAAACCTGTTATTCATCGATAAGGCCGTCCATTGCACAATGGGCGGCTTATCGCTGAAAGCTATTTCTTTTTGGTATGTGTCATGGGACCAAAGAAAATGTTTAAAAGTATTGAAAATCAAATTTAAAATACAGTTTTACAATTATTAATTATCAATGCAGTGAAATCGCTGTGCCGGTGTAAGACTCTCGGAATGTATCGAAACAAGTCGCTTACTTTTGTATAGTTCGGAGTCTCATTCGTTTAGAAACTTAGATAGTTATAGATACCTACTATTACTAGATACAACTACAACTAGTTACTGTTATGAATATTGCAAATATTTTATTTTATTTAGTGTCGGTCACAACATGTTTTTAATATGTAAATATACATAATCAAACGTGTTTGAACATGTTTCGATATCTCTGAAAATAGTTGCAAGGAAAATGTTGTCAACGGACTTGTACGATAAAATAATGTAGGTTATAAAGGTTCTACATCTTTTAGGGTTCCGGATACAGTTGGCTAAAAAGAACGCTTTTAATGTCGTCATTTCTTTCTGTGCGTCCTCTACATGAACTCTGATTTCTCAGTTGAAGAGTAGGTATCAAGATAATTTAATATCAGCAAAAAACACAAGATTTACGCCCCCATCATCCCCCTCTGAGGGTGATTATTTTTCTCATAGCACCACGAGTACGGGGTATCATTGAATAGTACTTGAAAAATTACATGGAGGGTTCCTTCAACCCTTTTAGGTTCAAATCAACAATTAGGAAATTATCTGAGTTTTAAAATTTGTGTGATCCCCTTCCAACGTTCTAACCTTGTCTCTTAGAAGTCCTATAAATCTACGTTTCTAAAGCATTCAGGTTCTAAGAAATTTCCAATGATACCTTAATGATAGGTACAATGATGCGAGTTTTCCCGTTAAACCATCTCGTTTTGTTAGTTTATTTGTTTTATCAACGAGTCTCATGTCCTATAGACCTTTCATTGGTCACGTAGTACATAAAAGTACTTCTACGAACTCGGTCGGTACCTAGAGATCGCTACTGCACTTCACATACATACTGCCAGCTATTCTATGACGGGTCAATACCCTTGCAAGGATACCTTGATTGCAGACCTACTACCGTGAAACAGCTACCTCAAGCAAACCTAACTTCTAATAGCTAATAGAATATGATCTGTTTCAGGTTATGTATAGTTTCGTTGATTGATAATAGAATGGCGTGGAAAAAGAAAATTAAAGAAACTGCTCGAACAATCGATTAATCTGATGTGTTGCGAATACTGCGATACTCATACAAAATACTGCGATAGTCATACAAAAACTGTACTTTTATTAATTTTAGAATATAATTACGACTATACCACGTACTTTACTTTTCTCCTGTAAAGTACGTGGTATAGTCGTAATTATATTCTAAAAAGATACCAAACCACGGTAATTTTAATATAATTAATTTATCCACTCAAAACTTTATTAGAGACTAGCTTCTGTCCGCGGATTCGCCCGCGTTGATAAGCCACCAACTTTTGAGTGTATCAAACCAGGGAATATTTGATATTCATACAAATTTCAGAACTTTATTGCACACCTCCTGAGGGTAGTTTTAAAAAAATACATGTTTTATAGTATATTTGTGCCGAGTTTTGAGCGAATCTAACTAAGGAATAAAAATTTTCATAGAATCTTTACTTCCCTGTTCAACCTCCTTAGGGGTTGATTTTCGAAAATTAGATTAGCTTATGTTTTATTCCAGAACCTCAACGAATGCAGACAATATTCCAAATTTCATCAAAACCGGTTCAGTAGCTACGGAGATACGTGCTAACAAACATTCACACACACATACATCCGCATTTATTATATTAGTAGGATAGGATCTTGGTGATAAGAAATCTTAGAGTGGTAGAGCTTCTGTGAAATGGCTCGTTTCGGGAAGTGTTACCGCCATGCCTATTTCTGCCGCCGAGCAGTAATGCTCACATTGCTGGGTTCCCGTTTGAAGGGTATGGTTGCCGGTGAAATTACTGCCTCATGAGATCTTTCATCTTGATATCTCCGAGTGGCAACAGTCTGCGCTTACAACCAGGTGGACCGTTAGTTTGTTTGCTTGTTTGTTGTAGTATATATAGAAAAAGATTGGAATAACAATAATTATTTTTATTATTCGCGGCATTATGTGGGCCCGTTTATTGGACCGCAAGACATCACCTGCCTATGATTTGATATGAATTTTAGTCAGAATTGGCACGTGCCGTTTCATCTATAGCCCATCCCGTTTCATAGCATGTGCTTCTGAAATAGGCGTATTAATGTTTGACCCATTGGTTTCAATATTATCCATCAGTCGGCATCCACACTATATTATGTTATGTTACTATATTATAAAACTAAAAACTAAATATAAATAATAAATAAATAATGCTAGACATTTTCACACAGCATCATCTAGCCCCAAAGTAAGCAGAGCTTGTGTTATGGGAACTACATGACTGATATACTACTGATATATTTTTTTTTTGTTATAGGGGAGCGCGGGTTAAAAGTGCCGGGGGTAAGTAGTGCCGATGAGCATAACTCGAAGACGAAAAGAGATAGCTGAATTTCTATTTTGCATATCAGAACGTCTAACTCCCGCGCATAGCCGGCAGCCATTTTAGTATCGGCTGCAACGCGGACCGAGCGTCGTTGTGCAGTTGGTCGCTTCGCAGACACGTAAGTAAATTTTTTGTGCTCTAAACTTTTTGGTCAATTGTCTTGCATTTTAAAGCTAATAATGCCAAAGTTTCACTAGGATGGTGGTCATTTATTCATACATCGCGTGTCGATTTGTTTTGTGGGTTATGATAAACAAAACTTTTTTTATTTGATAGAAAGTATGTGGCTTAGTAACGGGGTTGAATGTGCCTTTCATCGGGGGCTAGATGTGCCGCGGCACAACCGGCCCCAAACAATGCATTGTTATAGTCTACTTTTTTGTTTGATAGGATGAGGACATACAAACGAAAGACCAAGAGAGGGACCACTTCGAAGGAGCTTCTGCAAAGAGCTGCTGATGCTGGCATAAAAGACGGACGCAAATTAAAAACTGTAGCTCGGGAGTTAGAGATATGTCCCACGACTTTGCAAGAGAAAGCGCCTCCTCGAATAGCAGTAAACAAACGACGCACTAGAAAGCAGCTGTTCTCACTGACACCCCAGAAAAAAATGCACTTGCTGAAGTACAAGCTAAAAAGAAGAAAAAAGATAACACCAAAGTAAAGACAAATTTGAAGGACAATAAAGCTAATGACATGCAGCGTATATAAACCGACAAGGACATTGCTAAGAATTTAGCTAAAAGGAAAATCTTACAGGAAGAAGACACTGAAAGCGATAATCAGGAAGATTATAAGACTTCTTAAGTGAAATTGATCTCTCTTAAAGTGCAAATTAAAGTCATGTTGAGTTTAGTTAGTTATAAATGAAGAAATTCGTTGATTGTTTTTGTTTTTATCTTTCTCACGTAGTTTAATTAGAAAAATCTTTATGAATGTAAAATTACTTTCTTACCTAATAAAGAAAAAGTATAAAAATAACAATTCTTGTCTTTTTTCTATTCAAACAACATTATTTTTTATATAAAATATTCACTTTTTTGAACGGCACAACCAACCTCAGCATCGGAACAACACGCCCCACGGCGGGGTCAAATGTGCCTCATGATCTCGTTCCAATAATTTGAGTGTCAGAAATAAACTATTGCGAAATAGCCAATTATTAATTTAAATTCAAAAACTACAATAAATTTAACATTAGTGTTGAAGAAATTGAGGATACTCGATTTCATTTCCATAGTTATTTCAAAATCGGCACTTTCAGCCCCGCCCTCCCCTAACTTATTATAGATACAAACCAGACCCGAGACAAATATTTGCACATGCAAAAATTTGTTTCGCGACAGGAATTGAACCCGCAAACTTCTGCGTCTCAGGCGAGCCTTCGCCCACTGCGCCACAGAGGTCGTCAAATATTATACTATATTATGTTTATAATATTATACAAAAAGGCGTCTTAGCGTCGGCTCAAGCTCCGTTAATGTCTATCAATGGTCCAGCCATAAGATATTAAATGGACGAAATAAGAAAATACTTAATCCAAAACAACTATTTCAGTCACTAGCTCTTCTAGATTTAACAAACACACATTTGTCCTTCTACAGATGGCAGTTGTTTTGCAGAATCTTTGAAAATGTGGTGATAATTTTAATCATGGAATTAAAATTATCGTGGTTTGGTATCATTTTAGAATATTATAACAAGCGTGGTCGCGTGGTCGCGGACGGTGCTCATGAGGTAGGACCTCTAAACGGCCAACGAAACGTGAGCAGGATAATAGTAAAGTACGTGGTATAGTCGTAATTATATTCTTAAATGATCTACCCACTAATATACGTAAATATACTAATAAATCTGATGATTTCATCAACTAGTCCTTCTGATGAGTGCTTGGCATAGGCCCGTACACATTAGTTATTTTCTAGCTCAAATGCGAGCCGAGCTTTTATAAAATAACATTTGGGCGAACATAAAACCTTTGTTGGTTAAATAAATGCATATTAATAATAAATATTTATTTTATGCATCAACATAAATTGCATTTAACATACTTCTAATTTCGTCATGTTTGTTTGTACGGCTGTCCGTCTGTCCGTCTGTCCGTCTGTCCGTCCGTCACACACCGATTTCTTTCTCACTTTGAAGCGTATCAAGATAAAATAATAATAAGAAGACGTGTT
This sequence comes from Perizoma affinitatum, assembly GCA_961405105.1. NCBI lineage: Eukaryota > Metazoa > Arthropoda > Insecta > Lepidoptera > Geometridae > Perizoma > Perizoma affinitatum. The sequence continues at coordinate 11,756,132 of OY560204.1, forward strand.
TTAACTTAACAAAAAAAATTACGAATCTTGACAAGATTGTACTGTGTTTTTTGTACACAAAAGCTGGTACTCAATTATAAATATTATACACAATATTTTTGTATAATATTTTTTTAAATAAAATACCCAACGTGTGTCTGTTGGTAGATTTTATAAAACACTTTTAAACGAATTATTTTATTTTTATTCTTATTCCTGACGTTTCGAAGGCTTTGCAGGTTTCGCGGCTTCTCGTTATGTTAATATTACTATGTATATTAATATTATGACAGTAGTAATAGTTTTTATGATCTGTTAAGACACCTGCCATCTCGTTTACATGCAACCACGAACACTTCAAAGCCTTCGAAACGTCGAGACTAACAATAATAAATAAAACAACGCGTTAAATCCGTTACATTATGTTTAATTTCATTAATTGTCGCAGTTTTTTATAAAAATAGCTCTTTGTTATTTTTAATTTCTGAAATGATTACCAGCCGAAACTTCTAGCCTTCTATACTTTATATGAATAAGTAGAATAAACTTCCTAATGACGTCACTTATTTTGAACAGATTAACTAAAATATTCTAACATGCCGAATCGAGCTATATCTTTATGTAAATCACGTATTTTTTTACTAAAACCAGTATCTCTACGCCTACTTAAATATTAATCTGTTCTACCACATAAAGTTTTTTTTTATTTCATACTAACATAAATTGATTTAAGTACGATTTCTTTATTAAGAACAAATGCAAACGTTAGTTTCCCCCGGAATCGAACCCGTACCTCGTCGCACTCGGCTACTCTGCGCCACCCCGATGTCGTCCGAGCGTCTCGCTAGTTACAAATATCATTACTTATTGCTTGTAAACAGGGTGTCTAAGAACTAGTATGTTATCCCTAGGGCGATTCACTAACGATAACAGCAAATGTTTTACGCCTTTTGTGGATTTTATATTTTTCTTCGAAGAAATTGGTAGAAAAATCTGTTGTTTCTTGTAAAAACTAATAATTTAGCTGTTTTAGATATGGTTTACGATGTTAAATATCTTGATCGATTAAAAGTTGTCTTAGATTTGGCACACAGCCCCAAAATACAGCTGATAAAAATATATTACAATTATTTCAAATTATTTTCCTTAAAGTACAATGTTGGAAATTCGACTTATTTTCAGGACATCTTGTTCACTTCATTTCATGGTCGGAATCACCAAGTTCAGCCTTAAAATACTATTTTCGGGGCACCCTGTACAGTGGTAAATATTGCATCGGTATAATATCGTCGGTAATAGGTAATGTTGTCGGCTCCACTCGATGACCCCGATGTGGGTGAGGGCCACCGATAACCGTGCGCTCGTGTATATACCGAGACTTCACTACATACAAACATTTACATACCTACTTTATAAGTGTATGGACGGATCAATTCGAGTTACCAACTGTTTTGTTATCATTTAAAGTGTTTTCGAGAAGAAACCTATCGAAAATAGATGAAAGAATACGCTTTTTTGTTATTTTCTAGACGTTTCGTCGTTAACTCGATAAAGACTGTATAAAACTAAATGGTTCCTCCTCGAAAATACTATATTTCATAGCAAAATAGTCATAATGCTTGATATTTTCACACACCATTATATTTGGAGATCATACCGTATATTGTTATATTGTCATATTGTTAAGGAAATGTATAAAAATAAAATAATGATTGTACTGATCGCGAAAGTTTTTAAATGTATACAATCACCAGCTAATGAAAGATTCATTAGCTGGTTTTGGTGTTTTAAGGAACGCTCCATAGCTTGTTTTTAATCAAAAAAGCTTTAATAAAATTGTATACTGGCCTTATTGCTCATCTCTCTGTTTCGTTCAGAAAGGGAACCAGTTAGTACCTACATCTTAAAGTGGGCGATGACTTTTTTTTAACTACACCTAGTACATAACATTTAAGAGTTATCTAAAAATCACTTTGAGGTTTTAATTATCATTTTTTATTTAAGCCCTAGTACAGGAAATATAAGGAAATATAAATAAGGAAATATAATTTTCTTTCTTTTGCTTGTATGTATAAAATTAATTTCAAATCAATTCCTATGGAAAAGCGATTAAAAGGGAAAATATATATTTCAACTTACTCGTATCAAAATGATCGCAAACTTTTTCGTGAGTATGTATACCTAGGTAAGTAGGTACTGGTAGTAGGGTCTACGACCTTATCCTTTTTGAGGTTGTGAAAAGGGGGTATGTGGGACACGAACCCACTAAACCCGCCGCCGTGGTGGGACGAGATGGGGTCGCGTTAGCATTCACCACCTCCGGGTCTACGACCTGCCTCAAGCTATTGCGCGCATGCGCGTCAGATAGCACAATGATGAATGCGCCGCGCGGCTGCGTCCGACGACCTGTGTGATACCAGCAGTGCAGGAGACACACACAACAGTATTACCTCATCACCAATCACACCGGAATGACAAGTTGTAATCTATTCGACGAACTTTCTGGTGCAGTGGGCGAACGCCCGCCTGAGACGCAGAAGGTTGCGGGCTCAATTCCTGCCGCGGGAATCTATGATCTGCAAATATTTGTCGGGTTTTTTCTATGTATAATATGAATGTATGACGACCTCTGTGGCGCAGTGGGCGAAGGCCCGCCTGAGACGCAGAAGGTTGCGGGTTCGATTCCCGCGCTGGACAAATGTTTGTATCTGCAAATATTTGTCTCGGGTCTGGGTGTTTTCTATCTAATTAGTATATCAGTCATGTAGTTCCCATAACACAAGCTCTGCTTAGTTTGGGGCTAGATGATGCTGTGTGAAAAATGTCCAGCATTATCATTATCATACTTAGTAGGTACTGTGGGTATAGAACCCACAGTACTATTCCCTGTGTCATGGGTATCAGGGTCAACAACAAGACCCGGAACAAACATCTGCAGAAAATATGAAAACAACAAAACAAACACGATCACGACTGTATTCACCACGAGGTACATCCTCAGATAGAACTGACCGATGGCACATGCCATCTCATTTTTGGGTTTTGAGCCCTTGTTACTGCGCATATAGGTACATTTTCGTTTTATTCATTTCGCGTGTTTTTTTGGTACACTAAAAAGATAAACTTTTAGTACTTTAGTTTCTGTTCTACCATGATAATGCACAAATCAGAACTGCATTCAATAATATATAATATATCTATGTAAAGAAACTACATATGCACTCGCTGACTTGTTTATTTTAGGCTCATTGTTAATTAATGTGTATTGTATTGATTTGATACTTACTTTGTCTAATTAGTTCTACTGTATGACGATAAAACACACGTTTCTTTGAAAGTTCGTTTGTTTGTTTCCTGCATCGGGAGGATTGTTGTAATGTTTTGCAGATATTTGTTCCCGGTCTGGGTGTTGCGGTTCTACGGTACTTATGGTTTCTGATACCCACGACACAGGGAATGTGTCTGTTGTATGTGTTTCTCTCTACTTACTGACCTAAACCTTGACTGGTTTTTGGGATCTAGGAAGATCTAGGTAAGTATCTAGATTAATCTGCAATTGGAACTGGGTAGAAAATATGAAATGAAATGAAAATGAAATGAAATGAAATGAAATGAAATGAAATGTTTATTAATATCTCAAACAGATGTCGTAGGTACATATTTTGTTATCTCTACATAGGTAAGTATTAAATAATTTAATTCTAATAAAACAGTACCATAGGTATGCTCTGTTCCCCACACTAGGACTTTATAGCCTGTATGGCAGGGTCACAGGGACTCGCTACGGACTCTCCCACAAAAACCAAACCAGATAATACATATCTAAATATGCATGTACAAAGCACTGGTAATGGTTGGACTGTTAAGAAAAAAAATAAAATAAACCAAATAGTAGTAGTAGCTTAGGAAGTTACGGTCTACAGTAAACAATTAAAATTTTATACTAAAAATAATATTAGGTAACACTAAATATAAAAGATAAAGTTAAATAGGGTAAGTACCACCAATAAGCTAAGTTGCAGATGTATGTGTATGATTGGGTGCGAGTGTGAGTTACCTCGAAAACTCCCATAGGATTCTGGGTGTCACAGGTAAAAACCACGCGTGAGTAAGTGAGTGAGGATGAGGTTGTGTGTGTGGCTGTAAGTGTACATGTGAAAGGTGTGTAAATGGTGATCGTGTAGTGTAATATATAATTGAGTGTATACATATATATTGCGAATATTGTGGGCATGTTATTTAACAACTTCCAGAAGGTTCTCAGTTTCGTTATATTTTAGATTAGTTAGGTAGCTGATTAATTTATTTTTTAGCTGGTTACGATTTAGAGTAGCTATCGTTATGTCCTTGCTGATGCGGTTATATATTCGTGGTCCCATAATTGTTAGAGATTTCCTTCCAAAATGTGTACGGGTGTTAGTAATTTTAAATATTTTGTCTTGTCTGCGTTGGCTTTTTAGCTTTTCCAGCATGTTTTCATTTACTGAGGGATGTTGTTTTAATATCAAAGCCTTTATGTAGAGCTGTCTCACGTTAAGCACTGAGCATTCTTTGTACAGCAGGTTAGTCGGATGTCTCCTAGGTTTGAAAGTCATAACTTTCAAAAGCGCTCTTTGGGCTCTTTCAAGTTTGATTAAGTGGGTTCTGGCTGCGGTTCCCCAAGCCAGATTACAGTAGGTTAGAATGGATTTAGCAAGGCATTGATAAACGTTTATTAATGATTTGAAGTTTAACACATGTCTCAGTTGTTTGAAGACATATATTAACTTCCTGGTACGTCCTGATAATTTTTTGATCTGCTCTACCCAAGTCAGATTTTTGTCTATGGTAATACCAAGATATCTTATAACCTCCGTAGATTTCAGGTTAGAGCATAGGCAGGAATCGGAATTTATACATGTTGTCGTGTGTATTTTTAATTTAAGAGGGTGTTTTGGTTGGGTACCGGTGTTAATAGTGAACTTTATGAACTTAGTCTTATTGACGTTTATAGTAAGTAGGTTACTTCTTAACCAGTTTGAGACAGTACACAAGCCTTTATTCGCCAAACATTCGACTTCGTTCCACGTTTTTGCATGAAATAGAATGACCGTATCATCTGCATATGTAATGACACTACCATTTTGTATTTTGAGATCACACAGATCATTGATATACATTAAAAATAATGTAGGCCCTAGAATACTGCCCTGCGGTACTCCAAAATTTACGTCTACTTCGTTACTCTGATAATCTCCTATCCTAACTCTCTGTTTCCTATTTGTTAAATAACTTTGAAACCATCGTAAAGGTGTGCCTCTTATTCCGAGTGACTCTAGTTTTGCTAACAGGATGGGGATTGAAACTGTGTCAAAAGCTTTTGACAAATCTAAAAACACCCCTAGTGTTTTAAAGCCAGAGTCTAATGATCTAGTAATTTGTTCTGTTACATTTAACACTGCATCTTCAGTACATAGTCCAGATCGAAAACCAAACTGATTTTTTGATAGAAGCTCTTTTTTTTCTAGATAGTTTTTTAGCCGTTTATTCATTAGTTTTTCTAATATTTTCGAAATAGCAGGTAACAGAGATATGGGTCTAAAATTTGTTAAATCGCCATCATCGCCTCCTTTGAAAATAGGGCATATCAGAGATTTTTTTAGTACTCTAGGAAATATTCCAGTGTCAAAGCTAGCTTGGCAGATGTTGGTAAGGGGGATTAAGAGGAGTGGTAGCGCCGTTTTTAGTAGTTTTGTCGTAATTTTATCCCAACCTGGAGCGCACTCATTTTTCAAAGACATTACTGTGGCGTAAATTTCTGAATGGTCTGTAGCCATTAAACCAAAGGATGTAAGATAATTATTTGTGTCAATTTTTAAAGCTAGATCACTTTCAGATACTTTTAAGCCCAAAAGGGTCTCCCTGGCAAGATTCGAGCCAACACTGCAAAAATAATTATTGACGTGATCTAGGGATTCAGCTGGAGACGTTTGATGGTCAATTAGGTTTTCTACCGGATTTTCTTTCGAGGGAAAATTACAAATTCTTTTTATAATGTTCCATGTTTTTTTGCTGTTTCGGTTGTGTTTCTGTAATTCTTGTCTTTCGTACGTACGTTTTATTTTTTTAAGTATTTTAGTACATGTATTTCTATAACCGATATAAGTTTTTCGTATGTTTTCATTATCTGCGTTTTTCTTGTATTTAATGTGTAATTTGTCCCTTCGTCTCATGCATCTTATTAGCCCTGGTGTTATCCAGGGTTTTATGTTTGCTCTTTTCTTTGATAATGGCTTCACAGAAGTGTGTTTCTGCAAAATATTTGTGATAATATTTAAAAATGTTTCTGTTGCTTTTTCTAAATCAGTATAGTCCAAAACAATGCTCCATTCAATCCTAGATAAGGCCTCATATATAGCGTTATAATCAATTTGAGTAAATGTCCTGTTTAAGTTGCAAGTAGTTTTATTCTGGAAGGGAATTTGAACTAAGACTGGGGAGTGGTCAGTGATGGTAGCAGGAAGTACTAATGTCGTAGCTTTATTTTTTGTTTTAATCATACAGTGATCTAGGCAAGACTCTTCTCTTGTGACGAATAGATGTCCCGGTAGAAGACCATGGCTAGCCAGTAGAGTGAGGTACTCTTCGCAATGTCTGTCATCGTTGTTCTCGCAGATATTTATATTAATATCCCCAATTACGATTATATTTGGACATGTTTTCAACGATACTAAGATGTCATCGAGGGAATTCATGAAGTTAGTTGTGTTGCAGAAAGATGGTGAGCGGTAAATAGAAATAACACATAGCTCTTGTCCTAGTTGTGTAATTAAACAGCTAGCGTCTCGAAATTGCGGCTCATACACTCTAACATTCTTGAAACCATTTTTAACGTACACTACTATCCCATCGTTTTGATTAATATAATTCCTTGTATAAAATGCGTTATAATTAGCAAGCTGAGTTGGATTAAAATGTTCGTTTAATCTGCATTCAGTAAAAATTAACATATCTAACTCCAAGACTATACGATCCATTAAAACTAGGAATTCATTTAAGTTTTTGTTAATGCTACGAATATTCATTGTTATCATGGAAATTTGATTATTCTTATTATTACTCAAATACTTTTTACAATTTTCTGGTTCTTTCAACAGAAATGATTTTGAGACATTGACTTGGTCAATGTCTGTCAATAGGTTTTGCAGGTCTGTCATCATGGGGTATTGATTAAATACCCTAATATAATAAAACTAATATTCTCCCGTTACCTGTAAGTATTGGCAAGTCCTTTTTTAGCCACCCTTAAAAAGCCACATCAAAAAGTACATACATTTCTACCTTCCCTAAAACAAAAGATGGTATATCATACTAATCCTACTACTATAATAAAGTTTGTGAGGATGGATGTTTGTTACTCTTTCACACAAAAACTACTGAACGGATTTTGATGAAACTTTACAGTAATATAGCTTATACATCAGAATAATAGAAAGGCTACTTTTTGTGCTAAAACTACGCGGGCGAAGCCGTGGACAGAGGCCAGTATTAAATAATTTCCCATGCAAATTTCGATATAATATGGTGTGGTGTGATTCTACTTTTAATTCTGAATTTTTAACAGTTTTCTGTTAAAAACAATACCGATTTTGACGATTACGGATCGATACTTCCCTTTGACCGGGCTTTCGGTAGAACTAACGGCAGTCAGTCAGTCACGCTACGATTTATATATACATAAAATTAACATAAGAGTTTTCTACAGAAACCGGCTTTGTTTTTAGCAAAATATTTTTTGTTTTGAGAGCTTGCGTGAATCATCGGAAGCAGCTATACAAATAATGGTTAAACTCTGCAAAACTGTGTATTTAATCATAGTGCCATTTATACATATTCAATGTTCATTGCTTGTACAAGTTGTGTTTACTTAATGTATCATCCGGAATATCGCGATTTCCTTCTCCATTCATTACAACTATCAGATTTTCGCTTACTTTTTATCAGTGTTTTTACACATCAACGTGTCACGTGGAATGCTTACTGCAATGCAAGACGTGGGCATATGATAAATGAATGTTTGGACGTGCCTTTGGCCAACAATACCAAGAACAACAATACTCTGACTACCCTCTGCTGAGTATCCTCACGGATCTGCGTACTGGGTATGAATCTGGGGATGTCCTCACTGGGCATAACAGAGGTGACCGTGTTAGTATTTGTTTGGGGATCCAGGACTTCAACAGCTAGTGGAAGTCCCCTGCTGAACATAGATCTTCTCCAAAGAGTGTCATGACGAACGATCTTGGTCTTTCTATACCCACCGACTTCGCGCAACGGACGAGGGGCTGTTAGAAATTCCTGTTACGTTATAAAAAGTAAGCGATTGCATTTTCAGCGGTTTAACTTTGAAAGAAGACACACATCTCCAACCATCCCGCTTAGCATGAGCACGTTTTGTCTACGAAAGAGAAGACAAAAACTATTTCTGTCACCTATTCTGTCCAACAAAAGAGAGGGACAAAATATTGTTTGTTTTCTAGGCGGTAGACATAACCTCTTCTAAACATGAAGAAGGGTAGGTCTTCATGCTAAGCTGGCTGGAGTTTTAAAAAGCACGAAGCTGAGACAGGATCTGCACACACGGCACAGATGGAAACTAATTACCTAGCATAAAAAATCTTCCACTTTGTCTCTGTATTTTTGTTAAAATTCTTACCAATTTATAGTGTCTATTTTATTTATTTTTATATTGATAACGCGTTGTTCTATGTTGTTAGTTGTGACGAAATATTATTTATTTTCCCCAAAAATAGACACAGTGACATGAAAGGAATATAGGAATGAAACGACTCACCGATATCTCGTGTCTTCCGGGAGAAATACATATCTACCACCGATCCTTGCTAGAACTTCCAATATACAGTATGTTTGTAACGCACAGCTATAGGGGGACACTTTTCCTCTAAATCCTCACACTCACACTCTTCACTCGTTTTCCAGATTCCAACAACAGTACTTAAGTATTTACGAATTTAAATTAGATGGAGCTATTTGCATATTTGCATAAATTTTCCGCCATCTTTTCTTCTCCTTGACAGCAGTTGACAGGTGCGCCTATAACCGCGCCGCCACATCCCGACAGGGTTGGAAAAAGACGAGGATATAGGATTGCAGGAGGGTGCGAATAGAGGAATTGCCACTGTGTCTCTAATCAAAACCAATTTAATTAGTTTAAACATCCCTGTTTAATTAATTTTGTATACCTACATACTATTCACCATTTGTTATCATTTAAATGTTATATTGTAAAACCTCTGCAACGCCCTGACAGGGCCGATGTACCTACCTACCTACTTGGATCTACACTAGATCTAAGCTTAACAATTGTATGTAGGACATTAAGCGTGTATAAATGAAAGTCATTTCTAAGAACTTACTTTTTGAATATGTTTGTTTATGAGTATTTATTATTTATGAAATACTATTTATACCTATAGTGTTTGTTTGTGTTATAAATACAATAGTAATGTATATTGTATGTGTGTGTCTGTAGTAACAATTATTATTGTATTTAACTATCTGTTTTTTGTGTGCCTAATTGTTGTTGTCAAATAAACCACTTTCTACTCTATTCTATATCTCAAATTATATTCGTCCTAATTCATTTTCAATGTTTTTAAAAATGTGTAATTAAAGACCAATAAACATTTTATTTTCAATTTCAATTTAGTATTTTTTATAAAGACTCGGGGAATGTCCTGTATTATATTATTGCCTTTTGGCAAATAAGCGGTGCCTTAAGCGATGCTGTGAATATCATGTGTTACCTTCAAAGTAATTATATAACTGGCTGGTCCGTCACGGCACCAGCAACGTTTTGAGGATTACAATAATTTACCGGAGTCTTATCTTAATTGTTGATCTGCGACCTTGCCCGGTATTCGACGTTATTTTTTTTATTCGACATTGTATAGCTGTTGTGAAGATTTGGTCATATTTTCGGACGCGACTTTTTCTCGCACTTTATAATGTCCCGAAAATTTTGATTTTGCGAGGGAACCTACGCATGAAATTTGCAATATGTTGATCAATTCCGCTATGAATCGATTGCTACTGAGTCAGAATTTGTTAAACACTTTCAATAAAGATACAATTTTTTTTTTCGCGTGTCTGTACTGATCACCCCCGCCTCCGCCATGCGCCACCGCCTCAGTCTAACCGAGCCTTAAGCAAGTACGACTCATTCTTAAGATTTGGTGCGCAGTTTTGTCATTTTTTAGTGAATATTCACTTATCTTGCACAATAGTAGGTACTTAGGTACCTTGTATTCACAGTACCTACTCTCCCTACAAAGTCGCATCCGACAAAACTGTTTTAATCCTACTTTTGTAGCCGTGGCTTTAGGTAAATATGTTTTTAAAATAAATACGTTTTTTCTTCTACAAGTTAACAAGCGCTTTTTTGCCTCCATCAAATAAACTCAGCCTAACATTTTGAAATCAGTCGTTTATATCTGTGGGAATTATCTAAATAGAAAGACATTAGGCATTGAATAGGTAAGTATATATAGGATGCTCCAGAATTATGTAGGTATATTACCCCGAAGAGGGTGATTTTGCCCGAAAATTAAAAAGTTTTCGTGTTATAAAAAGTCGACTTACGAATAAATTTGGAAGGAAGTTTATTTTGAATTTGCGACACCTTTATCAGTTGTTTTTACAGGCTTTCGGAGTTTGTGACACGGCCATATCTGAAATAAAACTTTATAAAAAATAAGTTTAACAACGATGTTTTAACAACACCTACAAAACCCCGTTGTCAATCATCTTTTATGGTACCTACTTACTGGGTAGGAAGGTACCTTAAACTGATAACACCAACCATTTTCTTATCAAATGAAATTAGCCGAAGGAAGAAGAAAATGTTGTTATTTTATGTCAACCCACCAAATGCACCTTAAGTGAAAAGAGCTTTAGCACCTTAAGTACTTCAAAGGTAGACTAGTTGTTGCCAGCGGCTTGGAGTCGCGCGTGGAGTCGTGTTTTTTAAACCGATAAGCCCTTACAAACTTTCCCCTCTCCTAAAATGTGAAAATGCAGAAATCCTGAAACATATCATCATATATTTATGCTCAGTGCAATACAAATTTACATGTTTCTAATCTCATAAAACAGACTTTCATACAATTTCCTCCCCCCATTTCCCCCCTTAAACTGGAAATTTCCAAAAATCCTTTTTTTTGTTACGTTATAAAATAAACTTATTGTAATTGTAAAAACGGGATTTTTCACTTACCGTTCGTCGAGTGTACGACGCGACGTGGAGGTAGAGCGTCGCGATCACTCACCCTGATGGAGACTTTCGGAATGAGTCGAAACTTGTTCGGTGCCTTCACCGATTATTATGAATAATCAAATTCACCATAGTTTTTGGAATAAAATAACCTATTTTCCAAATTACAGCTTTCTAGACTTAGTAGTTTTGACTGTGCGTTGATAGATCAGTCAGTCGGTCAGTCAGAACAAACGATTTTTTGAGTATCTATAGATATAGAGAATACCTTCAGAATGATTACAAGAATGTTATTAATAGAGTTAATATATATGTTTAACGCCTATTCAATGTTAATTTTGAATGTAACTTACCAATAATACATTGTTATTTTGATGATGGCTTTCTGTGAATGTCAATACTTTATAAAGAAAACACTGAATATACGCGAATAACAACATTTTTAAATGTATTTAGGTTACTACTTATTTATGTAGGTATATAATTTTGCCCAAAATGGAAACTAGAATGCCCAAAAATTCGACTAGTGTTCCCCTATAAGCGGACGCGGACTACTAACTACTGGGAAAAACTCGAGCCTGTACCAAATATATTTTTTGGACGTGGCTCTAACTACTCTCTCCACAACGATCTACGCATCTCGGGATGTTCATGGTATACAGTCGTGAGCGTGTTTATTTGTTTTTTTCTTGGAGTTTCCAATCGGGCTTAATTCGTAGTCAAAATTTAAAGTATGATGTTTTCCTTCGCCGTTCTGCCGTCCACCCTGAAGGTCCGTCCTAAATATTGGTGAAGGAGTTTTTGAAATCGGATCATTACCTAGTTTCGGAGATTACCTCTTACATCCAAATTTTTGCAAATTTTACCTCTTTTTAATATAGCCTCTAATCTACAATTCATTTCCTTAAAGTACAATTTTTTTTATTAATACGAATAATAAATAAGACTATTTAATTGAATAGATTATCTGATTCATGCATTATTAAATTAAATAGAATAATAAATAATTTATGCTATAATAAAGCACCTCTCGACGAGTAAAGGTCAGATTTTACCTGTTTATAATAATAATGCTGGACAATATTAGCCACCAGGTGATAACCTCATTTTTCCATGAATCGAAATTAGAATCCCAGCAGTGGGAAACGACAGGTTACTATGTCACAGTTAAACAAATGTAGTTAATATCTGAAGTAGGTGAAGATACTATAAAACTGAAATACATTTCTTATACAAGTTAATCAGCTTGACCCATATTATGACGCCGTGTCGCGTCGTGGATTACCTATCGGTATAGCAATCGACATTCTGCAAATATAATTGCTATCAAAAAGATGGACTCAAAAATTTCGACGGTCAAATAAATTGTGAGAGGACTGAAAATTTATGTCAGATATTTATTTTAAGTTGGGAACGTGTCTGCTTTTGCAATGAAATAGTTTTATGTTTTATAATATTTAACTTTGTCTTTTACTCATATTTGTGTGAAAAAAAACGACTTTGTACATAAGCACCGATAAGATTATAACAATGACTAACCGCCATATACAGACACACGAACAATAATGCATTATTACATAAGTTGTCCTTGTTTACTTGACTATTTAGTATATAGCGATCGTGAAACATTCTACTGAATTGATATACTGCTTAGATACTTGTTTTTTCGTCAATATTATACACAGAAAATGCCCAGACCACAGACAATAGACAGAATATTTAAATAAATAAATAATGCTGGCCATTTTTCACACAGCATCATCTAGTCCCAAACTAACTAACAGAGCTTGTACTATGGGAACTACATGACTGATATACTACTTACTATATGCTTATTTTTTAAATACATAAATATTCGTACGCAGGTCATGAAATTGCGTATGTACAAATAAATACCTGCACGTACCTATGTGTAAAAATAATTTCCCAAACAAACAACATAAAGTTAGCTCTACAAATAATAACAGTACGTAAGTATGCCCTCTAAGTATTATTAAAATAAATATTTCACAGCGGCCATGTGCTTGCAACTATCGCGATGAATGCTAAAAACTTACGAAATACGAAACGCGGTCATTTACCAAATGTTATATTTGGACGTGTTACTGACTAGCCCCTACTTGGTGTCCAGCGTGGGGAATACAGCCGTGGGCGTGTTTGTTTTGTTTGCCAAGTTCTCTGTAGTCGTTTTTAGGGTTCTGTGCCCTAAAAATGGTATTCTATTACTAAGCTAACGTATCTTTATCATGAATATACTTTTATTATCTCAGCTCAGCTGGTCGTAACTGATAACTGATAACGATGGACCACGAAGGTCTATCAAGAATATACTTATTCCCTCTTGCTTTGAAGAGACAGTGTGTATTGTTCAGGAAAGACAGGTGGGAGGGTGTAGTCTTTCGCCGTTCTAAGGTGGAAAACGTTTTGTGTGAATGAGCAGTGCGTCTGTTTGTCCTTTGGTAGAAAGGAAATGTTACGATCACATAAAATTATCTTGGCGCATTCCCCGAAATATATATGATCGATGTCTATCTGTCACATGGCCGTATCTTCCATATAATGTGCCTGTGCAGTTCATATACTCAAAGAATACGTATTTTTACGACCGCTATACGCTGAGGAGAGTCCGTACAAAAAGGCGAAAAAACTATAGTGGTTTCCATACAAAAAAGTTGTAAAAAGGCAAGTTTATTTACCCATGAATAACTGTTGGATAAGATTTCGTGGTACAGACTCGTACTTGGCCGATTTAATTTAGTTGTAACTTTGAGAACGACTTGCAAAACACTAATGCTAGGTTAATGTGACTCCTCGAGCTGTGAAGAGCTGTGTTCTCTTTGTCAGACAGACAATAAAGTGGGTCTTTTGTCTGGAGTCGCTGACTCATCGGATAATTATACTGACATAGGAAATTGATATAAAGCGGACTAATTGTTGCTAATGTGTTTCTTTTCGATTGATACTACAAAGGCTTTTTTCCTTCTTACCACCTTCTTATTTAGTGTTAGATCAGACAGATCGACATGTCTACATTATTCATTGTTCTATTTAGAATTTAGAAGCAGTTTTGATCGTATTTTATAAATATATAATGTAGTATTTTATATATATTTAGATATATATATATATATTATAGACATAATGAACACCAACACTAATTTAAATTACGTTGCAAAACATAAAACATGAGTAACATAAAATTAAAGAACGACAATATTAAACTTACATAACTAAATAAATTATAATTATTTGTGATTGAGATGTTGGGAACAAACAGTTTTGCTAGCTTTTTTATAAAATATGACAAGATATGAATGAAAGCCGATGTACAAGTAAATATGTATGTTAGTATGAATGAAATTATTGTACACCACAAGATAACAATATGATCAAAAACCTAGATATGTAATATAACTAAGCGATCTCTACCAATCCGTTTCATCTGATATATATTTTTACGAACCCCATGCCCAATAATATTTACTCAGCGTAGGTTGAGATAATAAAATAATGGGCCATGTCATTTCAATGTCCTTAAAACTAGTTGTCTGTTTGCTGCCGAGGTCAGACTCCACGTCTGTTTCCTTATCTAGTCGTAGGATTGTCCAAAACAGTGTTGCCAGCAGGCTCTTGTCAAAAGTTACTTTAAATAGATAATAATAATAATAAAAAGTAACCTTTTTTAATTTTCCCTCAAAAATAAGGGATTAAAAGTTAATAGGCAGATGTTGGTTTTATTAAATTTTATAATATAGAAGTGTTTTCTATTATAAGTAGCATTTCATGATATTACTTTTTTTTTTAACTTTTTATTATATATTTTGCCAACATTGCAAAAAGTATACTACAAAGAGCGCTTCTATGTTCCATTTCAATTTGGATTCAATTAATTAAAAATGTATGAATCCAAAAATATCACCCAAATGTAGGTTACATTATAGAGTGGTGTATTCTAGAAGTAACCCGGCGTAGTTAAAATTCACATAAAACGTTACAAAAGTAACCTTCTGACAACGCTGGTCCAAAACAAACTAAAAAAAAACACATATTTTTCACACGTAATGGGCGCACATGGGCCGCGCCGCGTCGCGTCGCGCCGCGCGCCGACCGGTTCAATCCGGATCAATCAACCCATTTTGTTATCATCCTTTTTGCAAATCGTTCGCACTATTTCAATCACGCGTCCTAAAACATTTTAGTTTGTATTAACGACTGATAAGATTCAGTTTTGCTTGGCTATGAAGAAGCAGATATGGTTAAACGGTTTTATAGAATAATTTATTCAAATACAATTATATTTAGTTGTTCTGATAAAGAAAATACAATATGGAGGCCGCTTTGTCCGCTAGTAAGGCGGTATTTATTAATAATTCATGTAATTATTATGATGGGATATTAATTATATTGAGCATTAAGTACCTAGGTAGGTACTTAACTATTAGTAGGTATACTTTAATGGTACTTTCTAGAGTTTTGTCTCAGTAAACAAGCTTGGTGTTTATCATCAAGTCAACTCAAATGAGATGTTTGTGAGTTGAACTCTGCCAAATGTTTGACTTCTTTGGAGTTAATCAATCGTCCAATTAAAAAAAAAGACATTTACAGTAATTTTCCCAATGTTTTCTTTGCGAATATGAGTACAAAGATTGTTTTATAATATAGGATCACTATAAATAGCTTCAAAGCATGCAAATTTATCTTAGAATCTAGCCAAATTGGCGCAGTGGGCGAAGGTGAAGGGTTTGGGTTTGATTTCGAATGTTTGCATGATCTGCAAATATTTGTCTTGGGTCTGGGTGTTTTCTATATATAATATGTATGTATTTACAAAAAAAGTTTATAAGTAGTATATCTGTCATTTAGTTCCCATAACACAAGCTCTGCTTAGTTTAGGGCTAGATGATGCTATTTGAAAAACGTCCAGCATTATTTATTTATTTATTTAGCCATTTATCAAGTAAGTAATTAAACAAAACAAACCTGTAGTCTATACTAATCAAGTAAAACATTATAAGTTTCAAGAAATATCTCCAATTTTGGTGTTTTTCCTAAACATTTCATATTTGCTTAGCTATCTGAATGCCGTGAAGCATACATAACCCATTACATGGTCTGTCCGTGTACACATACATAGATGTACACATACACAGACTAATATAAGTTTATATTTGCTGTTAGGAATATATAGAGACGAGCTTTATCTGACAGACGTGACTTAGAACGGATTATGTTGGAGAGGGTGGCCAACGGTTCCATATTTATCAGTTTAAAAAGCAAAAAAATGTTTTATTTTTGATCTATAAAAAAAACTTTATTACTCTACAAAAGTGGTACTTTAACAATTCCAAACCGAAA
Source organism: Perizoma affinitatum (assembly GCA_961405105.1). Taxonomy (NCBI): domain Eukaryota; kingdom Metazoa; phylum Arthropoda; class Insecta; order Lepidoptera; family Geometridae; genus Perizoma; species Perizoma affinitatum. The sequence continues at coordinate 11,772,738 of OY560204.1, forward strand.
TAACATCAATACAATAAATAATGTTAAGTACCTACAGTCAATAGTGACAATATATATACCTATATATATTTTTTTTTGGTGGTAGTAATGATTTCAATGAATAAAAATCTATTGACTTTGAAAAAAAAAAGGAAGGCATGTGCCATCAGTTTGTATTCCAAAAACCGGCGATGTTCTTGCAACCTGACACGTGAAATGCTAACCACTATGTAAAACGCGGACATGTGCAAATTTAATGTTTGGACGTGCCTCTTCTTTACCCCCTATGTATTATGGATCTCAGGATCTTACGGATTAAAGTTGTGTATGTTTTTGTATTTTTACTTTTAAAACTTTAGTGTGCAAAATCTTGCTAGTACAAAATAATAAAAAAGTCCTATTGTTTTTTTTTAATAATGAGGTTATATAATGATTTAATTTACCTTACTGTTAAGAAAACATGATTGTAATTTTAATAATAAAATATAAAATAAAATTTCTGGGAGTGAATATATTTTTCTGGATGTGTGGTGTCCCTAGTCGGGCCGTATTTAGATTCTTCGTGTTTACGAGCTCCTACCAGCGCGGGCGCGGTTACTAGAACTGTGACCTGTCACTTCAATTAAAAACCATGAAGAATAAAGACCCGGACAAACTGACGCGGTGGAGATGGCGGTGGCGGAGGCGGTGGCGGAGGCGGTGGCGGAGGCGGTAAGTAAATTCACTTGAAAAAATAAACGACTTTTCTATTGTTAATGCTGTAATCTGTTGAGTTACACTCAAGTTCTTTATCTCTGTTATAGTTTTAGGTTTCCTTGTGTTTAGTTTGTTTTAGTTCTTTGATTAACACTTGGCTTGACTATTTCCCTTTGATCATAGTTTCCTCATGGCCGTGTGTTTATTTTGTGTATTCTGAATGAATAGTGAATTGTGAATGAGTAGTGGGGCGGTATGAGATTATAAAATAACAAAAAATAATATGTAACGTCTTTAAAACAGGAGGAGGATTTCAATTTATCTGTTTGTTCTTTTTTTATGTTACGAAACAATTGTGAACTGGTTTTAATGATTCTTGTTTCAAGGTTAAATTTTATGAAAACTTCCCAGCACTTAAAGGTGAAAAAATGGAGGATGAAATTTCATATTGGACTTTTTACTAACTTTCCGTAATTTTAAGTCGGTTTTTATTTTTTCGTAAAAAAATGATTAGCAACAAAAATATCAAGTGGGTAATTAACGATTCTTTCACCCACACATCCTTGCCTTGGTCACTCAAGGTGACGGACAAATAACAAGTAATACAATGAATCACTTTCAATTATTTGTGTGAATAAATTACGCAATAGGGTCGGAAGTCCGGGTTTGAACCCACGACCCGCATTGTGTGCAAGTGAGCGAGTGTGCTGACTGAGTCACTAGAGGGCGGTGGTGAGACTTGCCGACGACGACCTATTTGTGTCACTCGTTGTTTTTTGGTCAACAATATCGTGACCAGATTAGAAGTGGATCTGAAAATGTTATTTGACCTGCGACGTAAGGAGCCCGTATATGCGTTTGTCGTAACAAGTATTTTTTTAAACAACTAAAGTGACAAACTAGGATACGGCCCAACTGTTGGTAAGCGGTTGCCGTAACCTATGGACGCTTGCAACACCAGAGGTATCACTCGCACGTTGCCGACTCTGAGACATAACGGGTGAAAAGTCTCATGTCTCTGTAATTTCACCGGCGACCATGTATATTGCCATTAATTTCAGAAAAGTCTTATCCGATTGAAATGCGGTTTTTGCGATCGCTTTTCAATCGGCCGTTTGGAAGATAACTGACAACTTCTGACGGCAAACGCATATACGGTCTCCTAACGTCGCGGGTAAGGAAATGTGATAATAAAGCTTTTAAGGAATATTTAGGTATCTACCTACTTCTGTATTTTAGAATAAAATTAGCAGATTAAATTGTGTTGTTATTGAGTCAAGAACGTTGACCTTCGTGAATCGGCAATTCTAGAAAAGTTTGATCAACAAAGTCATAGACATTTCTAGCTCTATCTATTTTAGGATGTAGCGAGAGCGGAGGTACGCGAGCCACGGTTATGCGCCCTAACGCAGGATTCATATCAGCGGCTAATTAGGGCATACATTCAGTTCTAGTTTTTGGTAGAGAGCGTAGAGGTCTGTTTAAACGAAATAAAAATATATATTTAAGAGGTTTAAATATATATATTCATGCTCTTCAGGTACTTTTACACGATGTCCGTCTGCACCAAGCTTAAGCAAAGATTTATGCATCTCTTCCTGTATTTTTTTTTAATGAAATCTGTCTCAAGGACATGGTTACTTTTTTATGATTAGTGAATACAATCATGAAAAACAAAGTTTCTCGGACTAGCTGCCCGTTTCATGTTAACTAGTTTTAGCCTGATTAAGGTAGGTGATCTATTTGTGAGAACTTTACTGTTAGCCAATGAAAACACTATTTATTTATTTTAACCAGATTGAATCAAAGTATGATTATTTATAGTAGATACGTATAAATATAACACCCTACAGGCATATACATAGATCTCCACACTAGGATTCTTCGTATCGTAGGTATCAGGATCTACGAGGACCATGGTACCATAACACTCAGATCCGAATCAATAATCAAATGACAAGAAAAACATTAAGGGTCGGTACACATCTGACGGAAAATGCGTCGAGCGTATCATCGGTCGCGTCTATTCCGTCAAATTAGACCTGCTACATTAGGCGTCTAGTCAGTTTCTGCGTTCAGTATCTACAGAGCGGTTGTGTTGTGTGATATTAAATTTTAAAATGAAGCCCATCGAAATAATAGCTATTTGGGAGGCTCTTGAACAAGATCGTAAAAGGAAACGTCGACATTGGGTGCATCCTTTAAATACTAAAAGAATATCAAGTGGCCAATTTAATTGTCTATATGCAACTTAGTGACGTCGACCGACAATGCGTTGACGGAAACGGAACAGACGCTGTACGCTCGACGCACTAACGCATCATCGGTTAGGTGTGAAAGGATGGATGTTTTATTATATATTTGTTTGTTTTGGCGTTTCGCGACCGATAATACGTGACGCATCTTCCGTCAGATATGTACCGACCCTTAAAGCTGCGTCGTCGGACACTGACTGGATTAACATATTTTCTATCGAATAACTAATGAAAATAATATGTAATTATTGTGACATTGCCATATCCATTAGTTTCCATGCTCCATGTTACACATAGATACAACAACCTTATCATACACACAGACATCGTTGAAACCCGATCGATTCATCCAACAACCGGTCTTATAACTAAATACTATAGAATGCATAATCGTGCTACAGTCCGGATGCAATGAAAACATGTTTACAGAGTTCTGGTTACGTAATTCTATTTTTTAATTTTCATCCTTGAGATAAGTTTTATTATCATCGGGTGTTTGGTATATTTTGTCTATGGATTTTTAGAGTTCCTTTGGGTTACTTGTAAACCATTATTTAATTTACAAATCACAACAGCTAGAATAAGAAATAATAGACACTAAATGTTCTCATATAAATCTAACGTAACAGCTGATTCCTACACACTGCCTTTGTCTTTTTCCGTTATGTGTCATTTCACAAAAATGACACAGAAAACAAAATATTTCTTAGCTAAACAAGTATTTAAAATATCATAATTCATATATAAATAATCTTTATAAGTAAGCACATGAGATGTGTGTTAATGTCAGTTTTCAGAAATTTAACTAGTAAGTTATACATTTATTCATACAACTATGTACAAGTAGGTATATACAAAAAATACAGATGAAACAGCTAGCTATCTAAAGACCGTTGCAAACGATCTATAGATAGCTCAACTGATCCAGATCACTACCAGGCGGAAGCGTTCCCAAAATACTGGCCGCATTGCCACGCTGAATGGCAATGCTAATGCGTTGACCCAGATAAGAGCCAGCTCTCTTGTCACGCGTCGCTTCGACCAGTCGCCCTGAAATAATTTTGAAAACGCGAAGGGCCCCGGTTCCCCACGGACCCAGAGTCTCAACCCCAAAAGGCTCAAATAAGTAAGCTCTGTCGAGACTTCTATATTTGCGCCTCTTGAGATCCTCGGCCGAATCAGCCGCTGCACCGGCTCTAACTGACGTCCCCGACAGATGAGATGGTGCTAGGGTATCTACGCATGTGGCGTCCCATACCAAAGGCCTTCCCTTCTCCCAAGGGACAAGAGTCATGCCGTCAGGCCGCTTACCATCGTCACGTAGTAGACCATTCGGTTCGAGAATAGCTGGAACGTTGACGCTGGTAAAAGCCCGGCGTATGATATCATTAAGGCTAGCGTGGCGAGAGATCCTACCGGCGGCTCTGGTACACTATAATCCGTGATGACCAAGCTGTTCGACCGCCGTACCGCACTGCCACTGATGAGGGGCACAGCACTGCGCACCCAACCGTAGACTAACTGCAACCCGGAATGTTAAAGGATCCATTAAATTACCAGTATTGTTTGACGGAAGTGAAAAACTAGTTGAAGAACTAGTAAGTTAGAAATATTACTATGTAGTTTGACTTGTATATTTAAATATACTGATAGTTTTGATGTGTCTTATTTTAATTATCTCACTGACTATTATTAGTTTGTCTATACTCACACGCTTTATGATGGGGAATTTTGAGACGAGGAAATGTATCATTATAAATAAATCGAGGTTTCGAGGAAATTTAATTTTAAAGTGGAAGCTTATTGTACTTTGATAGTTCATCGAATATCACGTGAGTGAATCAGCAAGAACAACCACTTTTTTTGTACGGAACCGTCAACATTAGGGCGCGCACACACAGCGCGTAGGTATTTGATAGCCGACCGTATGTTGTTGTTAAACTGAAAGCGTTATTTTAATCAAGTGTCAAGATCACACAAAACATACTTCCTGGGTGTATTTTCGATGATTAAATTAATTAATTAGCCGTCGGCGACGGGGTCATTTTCCATTTCCATTACATTCAACATTTTCAGGATTTAAAAAGAACTATTTGCCTTCCGTCGCTAACAGGGGGTCAAAAGGTACTAATTTCCTAAAACGATTCAACCCCACATATTTTTGTTCAACGTAGGAAACATGGTCATATCAATCTCAATGAGGTTTTCAACTTGGTGTGTTCCTGCGACTTATCAAATTCCTGTCAGATCCTGTTCATTTTAAGCTACTTCCAAAATCCTATTTGATCCAATGGGTCAGTGAAGAACCTCCTACGATAAATACCTACCTACCCACGCTAATACCATTTTTGGTCATCATCAAAGAAATTAGGTTTTCAAAGTCAAAATAGATAGGTTTTTTTAAATAACAAGGTTTTTAAAGAAACAAAATATATACAAGAAAAAAATGCGAATGCCATATTATATTAAAATGCCCCTTATTTATTCTAGACTCTGCCCTCGGCTTTGCCAGAGAGGTACCCGGATGAAAAGTAACCTAATGTATTAATTTGGCCACTACCTATGCGTGTTACGAATTTCATCGTAAACGGTCTAGCCGTTATGGTTATTTTCACATTATATAATACTAGCCTCTGCCCACCGCTTAACCAGTGAGGTACCCGGATAAAGAGTAGCCTATGTGTCGTTCTATGTTACGTACGATATACACCTGATCCAGATTTCATGCAAATTGGACCAGCAATTACGGAGATTATTCGCAAAAAACATCCAAACATTGACATAATTTCATATATCATAGGTACAAGATTAATTTCCTTACATATTTACCCTTTTTTAGTAAAAATTTTGTTCATAAACATGATAGTTTTAAAAGTTATATCATTGCTAATCTTCAAAACAAAGTCATAATATGATTTAGTATGTCAAACAGATTTGCATAACGCAACGTGCTGCGGCTATGTGTGCGTTCCTTGCATGTGTGTGTGTTCAATGGACGCTCACTCAATCTCACTGAGCGCATTCGTGTCAAGGTCCCGTGTGAATGAACCCTTATTCTATGATTTGCGAACTAAAATCTGTTACCATACCACCTAATTGGAACATTTTACCTTATTTCTTTATAAATTACTAGCTTCTGCCCACGGCTTCGCCCGTGTGGGACCCGGATAAAAAGTAGCCTATGTTGTATTCTGATGTATAAGCTATATCACTGTAAAGATTCATAAAAATTCGTTCAGTAGTTTTTGCGTGAAAGAGTAACAAACATCCTCACATACTTTCGCGTTTATAATAGTAGTAGGATACTGTATTTTTTTATTTATCTTAAGTGTGCCATAAAGGGTTAATCTATCTATATATCTACGTACTCCGCTGATGAACTAACTTAGTTATCTACTTTCTAACAATATACTTGCCTTGTTCCCTACTCATTTTCTTACTTGTTAAAACGTAGCCAATCACGAGAATACGAAAAGCAACTAGAACTAAAAAACTCATACCCTTTTAGACGACTTGACGAATTGCCACAATCCAAATATTTTTTTTTTCATAGTATAATAATAATCACTCCAACAGTAACATACCCTGACACACTAGGATTCACTGTATCGTGGGTATCAGGAACTACGAGTACCGTTGTACCGCAACACCCAGACCCGGAACGAATATCTGTAGAATATACAAACATTTGTTTCGCAGCGGGAATCGAACCCTCACCCTTTGATTTGCAAATATCGTGATCCGTTGTAAACAAGTCAGTGATTCGGATCAGTGATCCGTTGGGAATAAGCCTTTGCATCGCAGTCTCTTACTAGATACAAAGCTCGATCTAGCAAACTTACTAATATCGGAATTCACCAACACAATACAGCTTTTTGCCAGAAGTTCTCATGGTATCCTGCCTTCATAACCAATGGCTAGACTTGACCGTCAGTTTATTTTGTTGGTGAACTCAAGCCTAAGACTTAACAATCTCAACACACAAAAAAAAATGCTGGACATTTTCCACACAGCATCATCCACTTATTTTTTGAAGCCCCGCAAGGTTGTGTGTAAAAGTACAGTTAGCAACACAAGTCGATGACCCGTTGAAATTATGAAACAAAAAGAACAGCCCAAACTTGATCTGACGACTGCCTCGAGCAAGACACATCCTGCAAGCGAGAAATGTATGTTTGTTTGACTATTTTATGCTTGGTTAAGAATATTAATAGTATATTAGTATTTAGTAATACAATGATATCATGCAGGTGATATTTTTAAAGAAAATCTCGAAAATGCCTATATTATGTTTAAGACTAGTAGAGCTTCTGTGAAATGGCTCGTTTCGGGAAGTGATACCGCCATGCGTATTTCTGTCGCCGAGCAGCAATGCTCACATTGCTGTGTCCGGTTCGAATGGTACCTCATGACATCAACGCGTGAATTATACCTCCGGTATTGCAAGCGTCCATAGGATACGGTAACCGCATACAAACAGGTGGGCCGTTAGTCTGTTTGCCTCTTTAGTAATTTAAAAAAATATATACAAGTTTTGTACAGGTAACTTTTTGACATAAGAGTATGTCCACCTCTTGGATATTTTTGGAGGAAGCATTCTTTCTCCCAAAGATTGGCACGCCATCTGACTTCCTACAATCTTCGATGCTATCACCTTCACGAGGTAATCCTATTGGGTGTTTATGAACACGCACTAATTCACCCTCACAAACCCCCACACCCCCACACCCCAGACCCCCCACACCCCACACAAACCCACACACCCACACACCTCCACTCTAATCTAATAAATCGTTGTTATGTTTTTTTATTGTCTATGTCACCGTCTTTTTTCGTTCGCATCAATTTCTGTCCATACAAAGGTTACCTGGAAGAAATCGCTATTAGCGAGGCATTTTTAATTTGCTCTGTTTGATTTGTTAATAAAGTGGTATCTATCTATTTATCTGTATATCTATGTACATTACATTAAATAGTTATATCTGTTTAATATCATCCAATAACTTGTGTGGTTGGATGTCGCTTCGGTACACGTGAGAGTGCACTCCTGCCAAGTTCTATTTGCGCATGCGCCTGCTCTGATTAAACGCACTTCACTATGATGGATCACTATCGCACTGTGCACTGCGCACTGTGCACTGCGCACTGACACGAGACTGTTCCTTAAACCAGGGGCGCACTAGATCCTTTCAACGAACAGATATTCTAGCCAAAAGCCGTTTTTAGAGTTGACGTAGGACTTCAAACTCCTGATATTTGAGCAGTAATGGTCGCATTGCTGTACCGGTTGGAATGGTGGATATGGATGCCGGTGAAATTAAAGGTGTAGACATGAGACTGCTCATCAGTTATACTCGGATACCGGTGTCCATAGGAACCTATAGTAGACATGGTTACGTCGAAAACTTACATTGTAGGACCTGGAAGGGTGCTAGAGACAGGAAAGTATTTTACTTTCATACCTATGTTTACATAATTAGGTTACTTAAGAATAGATTCTTACAAGCGTCCATACGCTTGCAACGCCAGCGTAACCTATGAAAGTTACGGTAACTGCTTACCAATAGTTGGGTGTGTAAGTATCTATTAGGACGCACGAATTAAAGATTGCTACAATGCATATTACACAAACGTAAAACTATAAAAATAGTTTCCCACTTCACCAACATAAGATGTCGCCATTAAAAAATAATGGACTTCTCTCATGTTTTTCAAAGGGCTTTCAACCTGTCACGTGGAGTGCGACATGTGTAAATGTCATGTTTAAACGTGTTTGGAATTAAACATATAATAGGTTGGGGAAAAAGTTTCTTCGCATTTTTTAAGAAAATTCAAAACATTTTTTAATATAGTTTATTTACATTTAACTAAAGTATGTAGGTACCATTTTGTTCGATAACTTTTTGCCATTTTGTAGGCAGGGACATGATCCCATTGCTATAAAAACTTTGGGGCTTCTGTTCAAAATACCGCGACAAGTGGTTTTGGCAGTCCTCTCGTGATGTTAACCTGACACTGCCTAAAGAATTCTGAAGAGACCGAAACAGGTGGAAATCTGAAGGTGCAAGGTCAGGACTATACGGCGGATGCATTAACACATCCCAGCCAAACTCTCTTAATTTTTGCTGAGTGGCTAAAGATGTGTGAGGTCAAAAATGGTCAAAAATTTCTTCAAAAATGGTTCGGTTTCATTACGTCGTAATAAAGAATCACAAATGAGAACACGGTTCATTAGGTTTCTTTCAGTGAGCTCGTGAGGTACCCAAATATCGAGCTTTTTTGTGTACCCAGTTTTTTTCAAATGCGCCAAAACTGTTTTGTGGTCAATTCCCAGTTCTTCAGCTACGTCGTAACTACTGATATGCCGATCTTGCTCCACTTTTTCAAAAATGGCATCCATTTTATCCGTAATAGGGCGACCAGAGCGACGTGCATCTTTGACATCAAAATTTCCGGATTGAAAACGCTTAAACCAAATTTGTGCTACTCTCACAGACACTGCACTAGGTCCTTAAACATCGCAAATTTTTTTCGCGGCTTGCGTTGCATTTTTACCTTTTTTGTAGTAAAATTTTAAAATGTATCGAATTTCTTCATTAGATTCACTCATCTTAACAGTACGAAAAACAAATAAAAATCACACATTTTCCTAATTTGAATTTGGAATTATCTTCTTTAAAATTTAAACTTTTAATGATACCAAAACCAGCCAGATACAAATAGTATAGCCAAAGAGATTTTATTACAAGTTCATACATACAATAATGCGAAAAGACTTTTTCCCCAACCTAATATAAACATTGCACTATATTCCAACGGTTTAGTAGATACTTCAGCTATATACCTACCTACTTAGATAAATACGAACTATTTCATATATTATAAGTTCCTTCATATTTATTACAGAAAAAAATATAATCTTAGTTTAATTAGATTTAAGAACAATATTGTACGTCCGAAACGGATAAGCTGGTGAAACCTTTTAAAAAATTTTTATATTACCTTTATACACACTTAAACTTTACTTTAAGTAAAGTACTTAGTTTCTAACAATACCATAACCTGGCTTAAATATGTAAGTAGTACATAATATAAAACTCGCCTGACAACAGCTATAAAAACAATATGAAATCATAATTATCCCAGCGATCTCCGAACCATTGTTAGTTTTTTTGCAGAATTATGCAAAACGGCACAGCACTGTCATTTTGAACTCTGTTATTATTCACCTATTGTTTATTCTGAATACAATGACTGGTCGTTGCGTTTTTTGCTTGAATTTAAAAAGTATATAATGATGGCGATTTTATGGGTGGCTTTATGGGTGGCTGGAGTGCTAAACTATTATTACTTTTATAATATTATACGCCAAAAGTTTAATTTAATAAATATAATGGCATTCCCTTGTCAATACATCTATAAAAATCTGACAAAAATATTAAATAGTTTAAGTAAACTAGCGATAATCACAATGTTAATACTAGAAGATAAAGATAAACTTCTTTTTTAAATTAATTGGTGTACGACAGGTTTCGAACAGAAAGAACCGTAGATAAAAGAAATGCACAGTGGGCGGTCTTCCAGACAACCTTAGGATGGACATAACTATTTAAAAGAAAGACGATGTTATATCCTTACTGAAAATATGAAAAATAAACATAAAATACAAATTTAACATTATTTAGCCACTTCTCATTGTGCCGGATGTCAGACAAACACGTAGTTAGCATTTCGTCCCATCATCATCATCATCAATTGCTCTAATCAACGTCCCAATTGAGCCACATCCATGTACGCAACGTGTACAATTGCGCTAAAAATATTCAGTACAATTAACCAATCCAAGCAATTGAGACAAATCAGCGATGCGTCCTCGCTCTGTCATTGTAAAGCCGCGCCCACACTGCAGGCAACTCCTAGCTCCGCGTCTCGCGTCTGTGCATCATCATCATCAGCTCAAATCAGCGATGCGCCCTCGCTCTGTCATTGTAAAGCCGCGCCCACACTGCAGGCAACTCCTAGCTCCGCGTCTCGCGTCTGTGCATCATCATCATCAGCTCAAATCAGCGATGCGCCCTCGCTCTGTCATTGTAAAGCCGCGCCCACACTGCAGGCAACTCCTAGCTCCGCGTCTCGCGTCTGTGCATCATCATCATCAGCTCAAATCAGCGATGCGCCCTCGCTCTGTCATTGTAAAGCCGCGCCCACACTGCAGGCAACTCCTAGCTCCGCGTCTCGCGTCTGTGCATCATCATCATCAGCTCAAATCAGCGATGCGCCCTCGCTCTGTCATTGTAAAGCCGCGCCCACACTGCAGGCAACTCCTAGCTCCGCGTCTCGCGTCTGTGCATCATCATCATCAGCTCAAATCAGCGATGCGCCCTCGCTCTGTCATTGTAAAGCCGCGGCCACACTGCAGGCAACTCCTAGCTCCGCGTCTCGCGTCTGTGCATCATCATCATCAGCTCAAATCAGCGATGCGCCCTCGCTCTGTCATTGTAAAGCCGCGCCCACACTGCAGGCAACTCCTAGCTCCGCGTCTCGCGTCTGTGCATCATCATCATCAGCTCAAATCAGCGATGCGCCCTCGCTCTGTCATTGTAAAGCCGCGGCCACACTGCAGGCAACTCCTAGCTCCGCGTCTCGCGTCTGTGCATCATCATCATCAGCTCAAATCAGCGATGCGCCCTCGCTCTGTCATTGTAAAGCCGCGGCCACACTGCCGACAACTCCTAGCTCCGCGTCTCGCGTCTGTGCATCATCATCATCAGCTCACATCCGTCCACTGCTGGACAAATGCTTCACCCAATATTCGCCACTCTGCAGCGCTTCTTATCAATTTTCTACCACCGTTGCTCCACCTAGCCGGGGGGCGCTTCACACTACATTTGCCAGACGCGGTCTCCACTTAAAAACTCGTTTACCCCATCGTTCACGGTTCTTCGGCATATATGACCAGCTGATTGCCACTTCAACTTGCTAATCCTCTAAACTAATCGATCATTTCGTTCTCTATTGGATAATCTCGTTATGGATTTTATGATTCAGAAAACTCCAAATTCAACTGTGCAACTTTGAACTGGTAGATTAGCACCGTGAGGGTCCACGTCTCTCACCATATATTATCACTGATTATAGACTTTAGTTTTCAGGCATCGTGGTATGGGCGACAAGAATATCCAACGTACTTAGTTTTCCGAACAATGCCCTGCCTAACTGGATCCTCCTCTTGGCTTTCGTTACCTACAGAAGACAAACATAATGTATAATAGACGGAACCACTTGCAGCCCTGGCGCTGTACGCTAGACGCGTAGCATAGTACGCTAGACGCGACGGCAGCAGTGCGACCGCGGCCTTAACTTCTGTTCCCGAGCCCTGAGATGGAAATAGTTCGCAGTTAATGTCCGCTGAACCAAACGGACAAACTAAGTGATGATAATGATTATTGATTTATTTTTGTGCCTTTCCCCACTACCCTGGTCGGCACTTAAAGCTGGATTAGTTCCAATTAGGTAGTAGATCGACCCTCCGCCCCCACTACCCCCCACACTTATTGTTTTTTAATGTGTTTACGAGTTTGCCCTTAATGAGTACCTGCATGGTACTAACTAATGATACCTACTAACTAATTAATAGATACAATCGGTAATCACGCCTGTTTTCCAGTTTTTAGGCAAGAGATTTGTTACCAAGCAATTTAAAAAGTTTTCTACGAGCTCGGTGGCGCCGTGGGCGAGCAGCCAGCTGCGACGGAAGATGTGCGGCTTCGATCCCCGCTGCGGGACAAATACTTGTATGTTCTGCAGATATTTATTCCGGATCTGGGTGTTGTGGAACCAGGGTACTCGTAGTTTCTGATACCTATGATACAGGGAATCCTAGTTTGGGGTCAGGACTATATACATATGTGTCTGTTGCGTGTTTATATAACTACATAGCTAGTATTTTGGTCAGTTTTAAGCCGGCACACACGTAACCAGACCATCACACAAATAAATAGCAGCTAAGTCCGAGCAAGACTCTTACACTTAGAGTTCCATACCTACCACCAAATAAATATACTTGACATACCCGATAACGATAGGGAGTGATTATGGAGTGGGGGTGATTGGTAACTAGATACATTAATCTTTTTTTTTACAATAATTAGGGTTCCGAAGCTCAAAAGGAAAAAGGAACCCTTACAGGATAACTTAGTTGTCCGTCCGTCTGTCTGTGGACCCTTTATCCCAGGAACGCGTGGAAGTACCAAGTTAAATTGAATATTAAATACTAAGGTCTGCGATCCCTTGGAGCTGTAAAAATATCAAGCTTAAATATCTTAGCTAACACAATCCAAAAATAGCCATTTATGCCTTATATTTGGACACTCGCAAAGTAAATCAAAACCTATAGGGCACTTCTCATTGACCTAGAATAATAAAATTTGGCAAGAAGCAAGGTCTCGCAACACAAGTAAAGGAAAAGTAAAAAAAAATATTATCACATATTTACATAGTTTTATCACATATTTTTTGGCAACTACAAAGCTAAGTTTGTCTTACATCCGACTTATCTTATCGTGTCAGCAATGTTTGTTTTTTCATAATGGTCATTTTGGTGAACATATGTCCTGTATTTTTTTCGGTTTGTGACTTGCATTAACATGGTACCTACCGCAAGAGCAAAGACAAGGGCAGAAGCTAGTAAACTGGTATCTATATACATAGAGCAAAATCTGGCATGTTCGTCCGTCGTCAACACATCATGCGAGGCAACACGCGTGTTCTAAATAAGTCAGTCTTCATTCGCATCACGCATTATATTATGTTGCAGCCAAGCTAGCTTTGATCCAGTCACAAAAATAACGAAACAACTCATCCGATTTAAAAGATATTTTACCAATATTTAGAATGTACCTTCCAGGTGGACTTAGGCTGCGTTAAAATAGAAAGGTTTATCGTGGAGACCAATTTTGAACGTAAGTCGACGAAAAAACAGTCGAGCGAATGCGTTTCTTAGGTACTTTGCTTTTGCTCTGCGTCTATTTATCCGGATATCCTGCGGGCGAAAACTTGGGAAGGTGTCCGTCATATTTTGACTGAATAGGTTTACAGAATTGAAAACTTTAATTTCATGTTCCGAGCACTAAAGACAAACTTATCGACATAATTGTAAACTTTTTAAAACTTCTGCATAAACTTTTAAAGATTTTTGCATATACTTAATATTTACTTAAACATACATCCGATTTAGATTACAAGGTCCTCATTTCCACAATCAGCATCCTCAAATTAGTCGAAAGCAATACTTATAACAACATTTTGAAAATAAAATGCGCCATCTTTGATAAGATGGACATCTGTCCCATTATTAGAATCCGCAAACTTTTATAATTTAATTATTAAAATATCTAAGTACATAATATTTAAGTAGGAAAGTAAGACTATTTCCTACTTGTAGTAATAGGACTACAGGTAGAAAACTGAGTTCAAGGGAACCCAAAAACTGGCGAAGCTACCTCGTTGAATAGCAATGCTAATTTTCTGACCGAGGTAAGCGCCAGCCCTTTGATCATTGTCTTCATCCAATATATATAATATAGCATAATATATTATATAACATGTTATTCTCCATGTACACGATAGCGTATCTACAAAACCTATTTATCTAACCGGTTTATTTTAGGCTCGGTACTGCCGCGGAGGCAAGTGCCGGCTAACAAACAAATAAATTAACCCGCTAATAAAATTGTTCATAAACACCAATCGAACACATATATCAACAAATACAAAATAAACCTTATCCATTCCAAATAAGATCCACGTCATAATTTGTAAACTGCAGCGCTAAGCTTGCAAAGTACAGATGTGCTAATTTTGTTTTTCGTTCGTCTGAGTTGTTATGAACTCTATATGTTTACGGTTACGGGGTGACTGGTGTTTTTGGGCGGCATGTATAAGATAGTGTAGCCCATAAGTGGCCCTTCTTGTTGACGCTATTTATAGGAAAGTACGTGAGTCTGTCTGTATGTACGTGTGTACTGAGGCAGGGTAATTGGAACAGTTGGTTCACTCAGATGAGTTCACCTTGATCGATTGGAACCACCTAAAGCTGAATGAAAATTTATAATTTGCCAAACCATGTGTGCTGCTTGATTCATATAAGGTATCGGCATAAATTTACTAAAATATTAAAACATACACTAAAGTCGTGTAAATCCTTGGGATTTAATTGCATATTGATTGTTGACGTTGACTTTGGAATTGATTCTACATTATAACTTTTGAAACAAAAAAATAATCATGATAGATTATTTTTTTTCTACTGATATTTACCATGATTCGTGAGTTTGAATGTTTCCCGATATTTCGGCACAGTTGCATGATAACGGGAGGAACTGAAGACATTGCGGGTTTTAAATAAATAATAATCGGGGGATAAATCGATCTACCTTCTTCTCACTCTTTTATTGCGAAATATCGGGAAACATTCAAACTCACAAATCATGGTAAATATCCCGTTTTTTTGTAAAAAAAAAAGATAACAGTGGTTATTGGATTTTTAAAGTGTTAACCCACACTTATGGCCCGATCAATATGACGCGGTGGCGGTGGCTGTGGCGGAAGTGGCAGTGGTAGTATCAATGTCGCACCCATTAAGCTTAATTAATTAGCATTTCAACAGCCTTCTACTAAAAAACATATGCGGCGTTTCGACGTCCAGCCGGAACGCCATTGCGATACCTGACAATGTTCAGCTATATTCTAAACAGATGACATTGAGTAGATTACGTTGTAGGTTTTTTTAATGAATTGTTAAATATAATTCATGCCGATAGTTGAACGGAGCTGCCGTTCATTAAAAGGGCTAGGCAATTAACTGAAAGGTTAATTAATTAAGCTAGTGGACTGCGACATCAATACATTCACGCGAATCTGACACCTTGTCAACCATTTCCTTTGGTTCGCCACCGCCATGCGCCACCACCAATGCTACAGTTCGACCGGGCCTAGGAGCGTCGCGATCACTCACCCTGATGAAGACTCTCGGAATCAGTCGAAACTTAGTCGTTGCCTTCACCGATAGTATGGTACGTGAATGAACTTATATGTTTTTAGGATAATAAATAAACGCACATAAGACACATACATAGTCCTGAACCCACACCAGGATTTCCTGTGTCGTATTAGGTACTACGAGTACCGTGGTATCACCCAGAACCAGAACAAATATCTGCAGAACATGCAAACATTTGTCCCGCAACGGGAATCGAACCCTTATAAAGGTAATCACAAGATTTAATCAGTTTCAACAGGTCATCGGTGTGTCATAGCGACTAACTGGCTATTTTAGGGTTCCGAAGCAAAATAGCGAAAACAAAAACTGTAATTCTGTTAGTCTCGGTTATAAAATATATTGAGATACATTTTCGCATCGATGATGTTACTATGTTACTGTGGCAACTCTGCAGATGTGTCCAAATAACTAAAAAATGGTTGAATGTCTCTTAATGCCGAAATCTATCCGACAACTCGTTTAATACATTCAAAACGTTTGGATTTTAAGACAAACACGTAACAAAATATAAACCGCTTACCAAAAACTTGTTGACATCTCGCTGCCCGCGTTAAAAAAGCATTTTCGCTAATTAGTAAATACAGACAAACGATTGTTAACAAGTCTAACACAAGCCTCAAAAACACGAACAAAATAGCAACGGAGAATGACACATTTTGAGCTTTGCAATGCTCAAAACTTTTAAAACGATAATATAATAAAAAGTTTAAAGTTATATATGTTTAGTAAATTCTAAGCCTGATAAAATGAGGGTCATTGTCTAGATCCCAAAGCCATTCTGCTAGTGTTATTGGTAGTTTGTTTGTTTGCGTAGAATCTACCAGCCATCCCATCCCAACTGTGGATCTAGGACATGTTTGACAGATAAATTGAATTAGCAGCCGTTTAGTCGGGTTAAAAGGGCTATTGTGGCGTTTGTAGCTATAATGGCTGCCGGCCTGAGCGGCCTGTCAACAAGCCAGCAATGCCCTCCATCGACCATGAGAATAAACTACCATCAGTATGTACTCCGCCACACAAAGCTAATTTAAAAATAAATAACTTCTTATTCCGTAAGTTGGGACTTCCTATAAATACCAAACAACTTACATTAGAACAAGATTCTGAAATGGTTCATCGCTTTGTGTGTAAAAATGTAAAACATAATGTTTTGACTTGCCTCTGACACCCCCTCATTTGGTATCCGCATAGATCCATGTTGATTAGTCCATTTTCTACCCGCGTTTGGCTAAAAGTATGCGATTTTCTGAGTATTCGGAATAAAAATGTTCTTTCTTTTTAATTTTTTGACACGCCTTGATGGTACTAGCAAGGAATTTGACAAGGTAAGCATACAGTCTTATAGTACTTATCCGTTTTCCTTATAACTCGACACAAGGCTCCTATTAGCAAGGTTACCAAGAAAGAATCAGTACCTCGAGGTATAAACTCCTAGAAAGCATCTATGGTAGTTTTTTTATACGAAACTCATACACTTTAACCTTTTTAGGTTTAAAACCCAAAGCATACCAATTACAAAGGCATCCGTCTCTTTGTCTGTCAGTCCGTCTATCAGTATGTCAGTATGTCAGTTGTAGAGCTGGATTTTTTCAATCGTTTTATTAATGTAGGCAGTTTTCATTGTTCTCCGAACGAATTCGCAAGGGTGGCTTTATTTAATTAAATTATGTAATCTAAATAAATAAAGAAAGTTGTAATTTTATATTTTTTTGTCGTTGACTAACTGATTTTGGAGGAAAAATGTCTTTGTTAATTAAGCTAAGCCTGTTATATAGATATAATGTTGATTAATACATAAATAAATGCTCACAGAATACAAACGGACTTTGCTTGTTACAGGAAAAGTTTAAAATCTGCAAATATTATCTAGAAAATAAACACACTTACGACAGAAAAATGTATGTTGGTACGGCTTGAGAGAACTCATCCAAAAACAACATTTAGGTAATCCGGGAGTTGTTACATTCCCAGAAAGTTATTATTTCATAACTTTTGTTTCAAGCAAATTGTGTGTAGGTGCGTGATTTTCTCGTTCGGATTATCTGCTGCCGTATTCCGTATACCGGCTTAAATCGTGTAATTCACGTTAATTACAAAAGTTATAGGATTCCGCGTAATCGTTTGAAAGCCTGCAAGTGTGCCTACACTCAGCTCTCTACCTGAGGACTGGCAATTTGCCGAGGTATGATTTAAAAGTATTACCTACCTGAAATGTAGAAAATGAAAGTTAAAATATGGGTCTACTTCTGTACGTAGCGATTAGCAAGTCCGTAAAGCTAATAGGTACTTAGGAACTTGTTACACCGACCTCTGTGGCACAGTGGGCGAAAGTTCCGAGACGCAGAAGGTTGCGGGCTCGATTCCCGCCGCGGGACTAATTTTTGTATGATCTGTAAATATTTAATCAATAATATAAATGTCTGGGTCGGGGTGTTTTCTATGCATAATATGTATGTATTTACAACAAAAAATGTATATAAGTAGTATATCAGTCATGTAGTTCCCATAACACAAGCTCTGCTTACTTTCGGGTTAGTTGATGCTGTTGTGTGAAAATAGCCCAATTATTGATTATATTCAAGACAATAATTACTAAAACTGTCGTATCAAAACTTTCGCGATCAGTATGAAAGATCAATCGCGCAGTCATAATTAGAAATATATATACCTATAGGTACCTACGTTTCACGGTTAAACTGCTGAGCCGTTGGTGATGAAATTTCATATGGATATACCTAGTTTGAAGCTTGGATACTAGAAAGAAAGAAAGAAAGAAAAAACATTTATTTACCACAACACAACACAACAGGTAACAAAATAGCTAAATTAAAACAAACATTAAAAAACAGATACAAATACAAGATGTGTTGTGTGGGGTCAAAAAGGTCCCTGTCTCAGCATAATGCTGCACCAAACCTAGGAAAGGTGCAGCGCTGATTTTCAGACAGGGCCTGCATTGTGATGTCACGATCAACGGTGAGCAACATAAAAACAAAAATAAAAATAAAATAATAAAAAACATATATAGATAGATACTATTTGCTTGTCTGTGGTCTGTGCAGTCAGAGTCTATAAACGATTTTTTGTTTAAAATAGTCTGTGGTTATGTAGCTTGACTGTGCTATAATGCTTAAGGAGCAGGCTAAATAAGAAAATATCTAGGTACTCTGCGTCTGTGCTTCCGTTTTTGTTCAGTGTATGGCAGAACTGTGACAAATAAAAGCCATATTCAAGAAGTGAAGTGAAGGATACAAAAGCCATAATCGAGAAGTGAAGTGAAGTGAAGGATACGTAGTATCTTCTAATCCCATTGTAAAAGGTTGATTTGTAAGCTATGTTCTGTCAGTTACTTAAACAAGGCATGATTGCTCCTTGAAGAGCTGATCCTTACAAGTTTTTTTGAAGACCTGAACTGTTTTCATAGCACGCACTGGCGGAGGAAGATCATTCCAGCACCTAGAGGCAGCGAATCTGAAAGAACCACGGAAAGCCATGGACTTATGCTTCGGTGTCTCAAACACATAGGTGCTTGCTCTGCTTGGGTATCTATTTTGAGCTTGTGCCCAAACAAACTTATTAAATAGATATTTTGGATACTGTTTATGTATAACCCCAAAGAGAAGTACTGCCAAGTGGAGCTTTCTGCGCGCTTCCATTTTGAGAAGTTTGGATGAATTTAGGTAAGGAGTGATATGTGATCGTGGTGGGACATGAAAACAAAAACGTGCACATGC
The DNA here is from genome assembly GCA_961405105.1 of Perizoma affinitatum. Classification (NCBI taxonomy): domain Eukaryota; kingdom Metazoa; phylum Arthropoda; class Insecta; order Lepidoptera; family Geometridae; genus Perizoma; species Perizoma affinitatum. Next base: position 11,792,462 of record OY560204.1, read on the forward strand.
ATTTTGTACACGTTGGATCAGCTTTGTGGTCCTTGTTAGCAGACAAGGGCCATAAACAACATCACAGTAATTAAGTTTAGATAAAATTAAGGACTCACAAAGATTTATTCTAACAGCCTCACTTATAAATTGACGTATTTTATAAAGGAGCCTCAGGCGGCAGAAACAGTTTCGCACACTTTCAGCAACATGTCTTTCGAAATGTAAATGGTTGTCCATCACTAGCCCTTTACTACTTTTATCAAAATATAACGCGGGCGAAGCCGCGGACAGAAGCTAGTGTAAAAATAAATTATACATACATGAGACTTTTCACCCGTTATGTCTCAGAGAACGCAATGCGCAACTGAAATCTCATCCATTGGTGTTACTAGCATCCATTGGTTACGGTAACTGCTTATTAACAGGTAGGCCGTATGCTTGTGTACTCATAAAAAAAACTACTTAGTTCTTCGAATAACTTAAAATGCTCAAATAACATAATTTGTCAAATGACGAATCTTTTGTCAGCTGTTTCTATTCATCAAGAAACTTGACAGAGTTTGGCAAAGCAAAAGGAGAGTTATGTCAAAATAGTTTTTTCATACTCTCTTTGGAGAGCTATCACGCGCCGTGTTTTGGTTAAACGACGGTTAAATTTAAACATGTGGTTCTAAAGGTGTGTATTTTTTCAGCAACATTCCTTAGTCAGCTGATCGCACGTACCTACTCACCACCCCCCGCCCCCGCCCCCGCCCCCGCCTCCACCTCCGGTACATCTGCAAACACAACAACTAGTAGGTACTTAGTAATCATTTGTATTTTGAATTCGTAAAATTGGTCAAATAATAGGGTTAAGGGTGTAACTGAGGGACCCTTTTAATTCGTCCGTTATCATAAGTTCGGTGATTTATACAGACGGTCCAACATAGTCATTAAATACATTTTTAATTTTATAATCGATCTTCAAAGAATAGGGGCCAATGTAACCAGGGCTCATGTTCCTCCAACGTTTGGGAACGCTACCAGACGGAAGCGTTCCCAAAATACTGGCCGAACTGCCACGCTGAATGGCAATGCTAATGCGTTGACACAGATAAGAGCCAGTTCTCTTGTCACGAGTCGCTTAGACCGGTCGCTAGAAAAAATGGATTCTTTTTTAAAATAAGAAGATAACCTGCAAATTTAATATCGTAAAAGTTGAACCTTGTCAGAAATGTTTTAAGTGTTTGGAGCTATTTTAAACAAGAAAATATATAAAATTTGCCGTTTATTTCTTTTATTTCCGTGGATGAAATAAAATAAATGGAATAATATTTAATCTCTGTAACCAAGCCTAATTCAGCCTTGAACGTTGCTTCGCAGACAAACAGAGTTTCAGTAGAACACCACACACATGGCGTAAACAGGCGTTATCAGCGTTATCTCCACGGCGGCCTGATAAGGGGTGAGCCCGGGTTACTAAGATTAGGTGAACAATCGGTACATTTTGGTTATATGCTAATTAAATCTAGTATCAAGCATATAACTACCTGCATTACTAGAAATTTTATTGGTTTTAAAAAGGAAAAATACGAGAGAAATTTGGAAATCTTAACTTTTTCTACGGGTTGTTTCTTTTCGTGCTGATCACGTTGTAGCTACGTGGGCCTCAGTGGGAACACGTTGTAGCTACGTGGGCCTCAGTGGGAACAAACTTTCAAAACAGAATCACGTGTAAGCAATCTTAGAGTTTTGATTAAGGAAACATTCGTGAACTCTGTTCAAATCGAAGCCACTAAAACGAGGAAAATATTTTGATATTTTTGAATACCCATGCAAAATAATGATAAATAATTATAATACATAATCGACAGAAATAAGACGGCCTTTGAAGCACTTGAGTCAATATTGGCGTAGTTGGACAAATACCTAGCATTTAGATATCGAAACAGAACCAGCTCTATCACATAGCAGTAGAGATTAAATTCAATAGAATTTGTAGTTGTTTTTCAGTTATAGTTTTGAATCCACATAGCGACAATCTAAACTGGTGTTAATCTGTTAAAATGAACCTAAAATAACAGAGTTCCACTTTCAGGCTGTAGAAATTGTACATTCCGTTTAGTTAGTTCGCTCGCTAAGAGATGGCGCTAGTGGTTAGTGAGTTGGTAGCGTTTGTTTGAGACTGTTTGCGTAACCACTAGCTTAGCAACAACTTTTGAAACTGCTTATGTAGGTGGGTTTTATTTCCTTGGATCGGTAGGTAGATTACTTTATGGTTATTGGACGCAGTATGGTTTCGTATTTTCTACAAATTTCGAATAATATGTGTACCGAAGTCTACTAACATAAGCATAACCTGGTAGGATACTTATTTCAGTTTTCATAGTTTTACAAGGTACATACAAAGTACTCATTCCGGCTAGCAGCTACTTAACTTAGAATAAGGTACCGCTGCCCCTAGTTTGTATGGACTGTACCTAAGAGTTTACTTAATTTGTATATCAATAATTTGGATACATTACTATTGTATCTCTCTGAGCTATAATAATAAAGGTCATAAAAAGCTGTTATTCTAATTACTGCTGTCTTTATTTAGAACACTAGAGTATAGATAGGTACCTAATTTATTTAGAACACTAGAGTATAGATAGGTACCTAATTTATTCAAAGATACTCTCTATTCTCTTAACTGAACCTAAGTATAGTGACGCGCTTTCCTTGTTTATCGATTATCGACGCTCCATTCTGTTATTTATTATCGAAAATAAAAATGAATTCTCGTAGGTGCAATAGACTCGCAAACATTATTTTTGATTGCTAGTCCAGTGACGTGCCAAGATATCGACAGTGGATGCCGTTTGTTATTCAGGACCGACGCGGCGCGGGGCGGCGCGGGGCTATTGCTATTAGAGTCACGACATTTGTACAATCATGTCGTTTGTTGAGGTTAGAAAGCTGAACCCCCTTTGATAGAATTATCTATCGCATAAAGAATCCTAATTTGATAAAGTTCAATTATCTATGAAACTCGACAGCAATTTTGAGCAAATAAATTGGGGTTTGCTCAATCGTAACTCAGGTAGAGTAAAACCCTATTCTCTTAAACAAAACTGCTGTATAATTTCAAAAGTATTTTTTAGTAATTAATCAGTAATTTTTCTTTAACAATGACTGCTAAATAACATACACGTAGTTCTCTACAAAAGGTACAAAATAAATGTAAATGACCTACGAACGTTGAAAGATGTCTGCTAGAACTCGGCTTTAGTTTTTCTTATAACAAGTTTTAAATTTCTTCAGAAACCCATAAAAGTTTAAAACAGAACTTCTTCAATAATTAACTAATTACCTTGATTCAATGAAAGCACCAACTTGTTTTGCTTCAAAATATATTTAATTTTGGTGTCAAATTTGGGCATTAATCCAAGTCCCTCGATTCAGAGCTTCCAATCTTTTTGATCGTGTTGGGTACTAAAGTATATGTTTAATGGTCGTATAAATTGTAAGAAAGCATTATAAACTGGTCGGGTTGCTTACTATTTATACAAAAAGTTTATGAGGATGGGGTTGCACCAATCTCTAGCTAGTGGTTTTGTAACCGGTTACGAAGCGAAGTTGCGAACCGGTCTGAACCGGCTTGCGACTGGTCGCCTTCCAATGGACAAGCTCGGGTCTCAGCTAGGTTAACTGAATGTTAATATATGGAAATCACATCCAATGTTTCCTTTGTTTTTCTTGTGGTGTCAACTGTGCAGAATATCTAGCAGCTTTTGTATGCGTGGGTCGTAACTCGAGATGAACAAGCTCTGTGTAATAAGATCCATAAGTACCTATAGATAGGTGCTAGGTACTTGTATATGTAGTATAAACCTCAACAGGATCAGGAAATCGGATAATGTAAACAAGTTGCTTAATTATTTGAAACTATGTATTTTTTTCTTAGTTTTTTCGACATTTTCTTTGCGGCCTATGAATAATTATCAATTATATACAATTGATACAGATATCATTATTGTTAGTTAAAGTTGTATATAATGTCGACATTTTAAGAAGTAAAATGTGTTTTGTAGCATTTAAAAAATGTTTATTGATGAAAGTGATCTCTAGTACTATGATATTGTGCGTTTTAAACACTGGACCCTACAAACATTTAGATTTCGTTTAAAAACTGTTAATCTATTGATTTACATTTAATGTTTAATTTACACTGGATGAAGAAAATGCACTTGACTGCAACAACACGTGTCCACTGGACTCTTTAACGCAGCATCGCGTGCGATACAAAACAATCTTACAAAAACATTACAATCTTTATATTAACTTAAATAACTTAATACTTTTAATAACTATCATAATATAACGTGAGATCTTTGCAGTATATCGTAGCGCCCCGGAGGGGGACGCCGCTCCGCTTATTGCCTTCGTCCGCTCTGGGCACTCTATGATAGATAATCCTCTCTAACATCATAAATCTGCATTCGTTACTCTCATTCATAAAAAGTATATTTTTCTCATTTAAATTTTATACATTACAAAAGTAGTATCACAAACAAATGTACGAGCTAGTACTAATACGAAAAACGTACACATATCCGACCTCGTCGGTCGTCTCTAATAAATACATTACATTACATACATGAAAATACAAACTCTACACAACTTCAGAATAGAATTGAACTCGAAACAAAAAATAATACCTAAGACTAACTCGATCAAGGTATCGGTATCACACGCGCGGCGGCGATTGAGATCATCGGATGCGCACCTGACCGCCGCGCCAACCAACCATCCAACCAACCAACCAACCAACCAACCAACCACCACGCTCACAATCAAATCACCCAATAACAAACACGAACAATGATCATACCAGCGACGATTGGATAACATACGTTGGGGCTCGGGGCCCGACGCGCGGGTCGCGACTTGCGGTGGGGAGAGACCATTGTACGGGAGATCCGCCGCGACCCGCCGCGTCGCGCCGCGCCGGCCCGCCCGACGCCGTCGGATGCGAGCGCCTTGCACGACAAGCCGCTGATCCGACCCCATCGGGCGCCGGCGGTATTAAAGTCGCCGCTTTTGCGCGCACATTACAACTATGTATTCATATCACGCTGTGCTTCTTTTTCTCTTATCAAAATATATAGGTAATAATATATATATATAATAATAATATTGATATTTGTTAAAATGAACGATACGTAGATCGTTCGAGGAGGGCAGTCAGTCGGCTCGCTCGCATCACGCGCTATCACAGGCTCACACACTCTCTCTCTCACTCTTCCGCCTGGCTCCGGAAGAGCCTCTTCTTCTCTATCGTGAACTGGGGGCTGATGATGATTGTGCCGCTCCGCGTTAGATTTCTGGTAAAAAAAAACATACGTTAGTACAGCTGTTAAAAATGTTGTCCTTACAGAAAAAACCTACATTTTGGTAATTTGAGAGTTAATCAGTGATTTGTTTGAACTTACTTTAGGAATTGCGGCAACATGCTCGTCCAGTTCGTGGCATCGTGCTCGAGATGCAAGTGGATCTCGTGCGTGGTGAGCGTGTTGGGGTCTATCTTGAATGCTGCGAGACTTCTGCCGGCGACGTCGACGATGACCGCCGCGCCTCGGGAGCCGCAAGGCTCGCCCTCAGCCAGCACCAGCGTCTGCTTGGCTGCCCGCGCCAGGAGCTCAGCGGGGACCAGCACCTCAGCTTGGGCTAGCTCGCTGGCGCTCTTAGCAGCGCGCAGCTCCCTCTCCAGCCTCTGAGCCAGAGCCGTCTCCGTCGGCATCGGCATCGGTGCTTCCCGCCATGTTGGCCCATTCCAAGCTATAACAATAGAGAAATAAATTTAAAAATTGTACACAATGTTAAATTTATCGATTAAAAACAATTAAAAAAATTATAAATCTATCGATTAATGTTTTGTTTCCCACCCAACGCTAAACTAACTTTAAGAAAAAGTAGAGTTACCTAACAGATACGAATGGTTATTTGAAACAAAGTGAAGGAGTCTCTGAGTAATCGCGCAACGCCAAGGGCAAGGGAGCGCATCGAGCGGAACAGCTGACGGACAGCTGGACTTGACGGGAAGCCGGTCGCCGGCCGCCTCGTTCCCTCCCACTGAGTACCACTGAGTTAGAGCGAACTAAACCAATCCAAGTGTATCCCATCCTAGTTCTGCATCCAGCTGATCTGCAAGGCCGGTGCGCGCGCCGCCTAGCAACACCTCCACCGGTTAGAAAGCCGCTTCCCTTCCCACGGAATAGAAAGTAGACTCACCTTTTTCGCCGTTAAATCCGACGTTAAACTGATTGGTGACCGGCAGGATCTCCATTTTCTCCAAATTTTTACTTATATTGTACACTTTTATTGCCGAAAAAAAAGAAAGCGTTCCGTTACGGAACTTAACTAGTTGGAAAATATCACAAGTGTCTGTTGTACTGCGGCGCGGACCGGCTGACGGTGACTAGCTCGCGGAGAGATCGTCGGGAAATTGAAAATGTCCAAAGCTCACGACCGCATCAGATCTGATCTCGTAACCTCGGGGCTTCGTATCTCGCCCTAGGCTTATCGACCCACCCGACCCTGTCGTTCTCTGTCACGGACTGACGGTATCGGGAAGGAGGCGCTTTATATATAGAGGGCACGGGCGGGGGTGCGGGGGGCGCTCCGCGGCGTCCGCGGGGGCCCCGCGCGCCAGTGAGCCCGTGCCGCGCGCCGCGCCGGTCGTCCCTGCGTCCGCGCGCTCCGCGTCCGTCGGCATCGGCATCGAGCCGGCCGGCTTTCTTTGTTCTCGTTCCACCGGTGGAATAGTCCCTCTGACCAGTGATCCCTTTACCCACCCGACACAGTGTTCCAAACCGATCCGTTCGTGTTCCCGATTGCACTTCTTTTGTTCCAATTGAATTTGTCGAAGTTTCTAGAACATATCATGTTGTAATTGTAACAGTAGATTACGTATCGCTATCAGGCGACGAGTTGGCTGCTCCGACCGTTTCTGTCCGTATCTGAACACTAGTTGATAAGATTCATGTTTGTCTTCAAGAGATTATAAATGATGTGATATTTTGTAAAGACGATGATTTAAAAGATTCTGATAGACATCTTGTAAAGTGGTTACAACAGGTGAGTAACTAAATGAACAGTATAAAAGCAAATTAATTATAATGATGACTGCCGCGTTCTAATAAATCCAATTCGATAAAAGACTGGTTTTAGCTTACCATTAAACTTTCCGGTTCCTAAACTTTAAAATACAGAAGAAAACATAAAAAAAGCCAGTTAACATTTATTTGATCAGCAAATACACAAAAGGTACCTAGTTATTAAAAAAAGTTTAAAAAATCACAAATCCTAAAACACAAAAATATAATTAAAACAGTGATAAATCAGAAACGGTCGACTCTCGAATAAATCTTGGCAATGTTACAGAAGATTTCCTCATAGAACAATCATTTTTTTCTGACACAGACTATTTATCTAGCTTTAAAGATTAAAAAAAACATCTTGTAAATTCATTGTCAACGTCAATGTAAATATGTTAATTTAAATACTTAACTAGTAACAACAGAGACATATAACGTTCCCTTATTGCAAGCTTAGAGACCAAAATGAATAAGAACTAAAATATGTATATCCATAGACAAAGGGCCACATCCAACTTAACAAAAATGTAAAGGGAACTCGAAAAATATTTTTGTACTGACATAATCTAGAAAGAAAAACTCACAATCAGGCTTACCAACACCTAGTTCCATTTATTGGTATACTTAAAAAGAATTTACAGTATACATAAACTTGCAAACTTAAACTCACAAGCTGATGTAATTCTTTGAACACAACCTAGTTATTCAATTAAGGATCAATATTACATCAGCCAACCCGAAAGTTCCCCCCCCCCCCAACCCCCTCTCCCAACTGCTTTCTTTGTTATTTCAAACAGAACAGTTAATCACTTAGGATCTTTTTTCCTTTGTGTTGCCATTATTTATTAGTCTTTGTCTTATTTTTGGGTTGGATGACGAAATTTTATGAAGTAACCATGTTTCTAAGTTTAGCCTTACCTACACGTAAGTGAAATACATGATCTGTTCATTTCATGTTTTCCATAAGAGAAGTTTTCTCTTAGATGTTCCTTTATAACGAGATCTGTTTACTTTGAGGCGAGATAAATGATAAAGATAAAACTTTTATAATTTACTATAGAGATGATGCTGTATGAAAAATAACCACCATTTGGTCTCATACTCATTTAAACAAATGATTATGAGACTTTAAATAAATCCAAAAAATAAAAAGATTTAAAAAAGTCCGTTTAGGTATGCATCAGAACAAGACAATCAACCAGTTAAACCAACCAAACGCAGCATTTGATCACCACTAGAAAGTGAAGTAGGCAAGCCATTCGAAATGGTAAAACGTGCAAATCATTATAGCTTGCGTAGCAACCAAACCGAACCAATCTAAGAAACAGTAACCAATTTCTAAGCGGTAATAACCGCAAAGCCACAAAAACAATTGGACAAAAAAGAGAAATGAAAAAAGCGGTTGCCACGGTACGCCGGCCGGCGCGCTGGCCTTGGGCGGACGTGACTCATGCACGCCGAGCCAAATCGAAAAACACGCGATCCTCAATATCGTGACGATAAATCGACATACTCGATGTAAACGCGAAATTGTTCAAACAAAGTTCACGGGTCGCGTTTTTGTTCCATTTTGTAAGATACGCTTCTGAGCCTGTTTATCTCGATCTTAAATCATCGTGCCCAAATAATTGGTCATACCTAGAGAACATTCGTTTTGATCTCCAGATTTGGTACTACTATATTTATTACAAGTATTTTATCTCTAATTGGATGAGGAAGGCATACCGCATAGTGCTCAGATTATAATTTAATTCAACTCTTATCTATAAGTTTCCGCACTCGCGCATACGATAATAAAGTTGTGTGCTCGATCTCAATTGTTTTCTTTGTGATAGTTACAATTATTTAAACATCCTTAAAGTTGTTAAACTTTGTATACTTACGATATATTTATTAACATTACGTAACGCGTCTATGATTATAACATTATTCTTATAATACTTTGTAAATTGTATTGTTTCTCTCGTTCTTTTAAAGTTCCGGAGCTTTGATTGAGGAGTTTTATAGTTTTTATCAGAATAATGTGATTCTATAGAATATCGATTCAGAAAATTGAGAGTTTAATCCATTGTAAGAGTGTACGGGCTTAACGAAATAGCAGGCATCAACCTGTCGAAAAAGGTCTTCAACAAAAGAGTCCCTTATCCCTTCAATCTCCCATCCCCTTTGAAGAAGATCTTTCATTATCTTCTGTCCCTTTTCAATGGCCCCTAGCAACAACGAGTGGGTCGCATGTAGAACGCTGACATGTCCCAACTTGTTTGTATACTTAACGCGACCTGTTCCCAAGTCTTTGTGATCCCTCTTTTTTTACATGACAACTTTACTCCTGCTCCTACCATAAATCACACCTACCTGAATATTACTTTGTTTCAGCAGGTTTTGTTTTGCAAACTACATAATTACCTGCATTAAATATTTTTAAAGCTCATTATCTAGTATTGTATTCATGTCAGTTGAATCTAAATCTCAATGTTTTAGACTACTTAAGCCTCAGCTCAAATGTACTGCGAGTATATAAATATTAATAAGCCTTCTATAGTTCTACATTATGCATAAGGTTGGCTCATGCTCTGTTATTTGTACATTTTAAATCGCTAACATTTTGTAGCAGCATAACTCTACCAGTTTAAGAAGTCTACTTCTCTGTAAGGATTGTTGTATCTGACATCATTATATTTGTACTTAGTCGTGTTGGCCAATGTAAGGTAATCAGTATTCAGCATGCGTTCTAGTGTTGTTCCAAGTTTAGGCAAGCACTAATTAGCATTTTAAAGCTTTGTTTATGTCGACTGGTACACGTGCCGCACCATTGTTATTGCATATGATTTTTGTTTTATATACTTACTTGCCTTTACACAAACACAGCCATTATCATACTTAACATACTGTGTTCTTGCAAACAAAGTTTTCCTGAAAGGGATTCTACATAAAAGGAAACAACTTGTTTTGTAACTAAAGAAAACTTCACTTCCTTCCGACTTTGGGTGTGTTTCAAGACATTTTCTTCAAAAACTAACTGTGGCGCAGTGAGCAAAGGCCCGCCTGAGACGCAGAAGGTTGCGGGTTCGATTTCCGCCGTGGGACAAATTTTTGTAGGTTCTGCAAATATTTGTCTCGGGTCTGGGTGTTTTAAAACTCTGTAGGGAGTCGTAAAATGAGTTTATGTTTTAATTTACGTAAAAAATTGTGTCCATACTCTTGTACCTTTCAAGCGACTTGAATGGTACGTAAATAAATATAAGATAATTAATATTTTCGAGAATATTAAAGTGAACAAAGCCGTGTGTGTGTACAGCTAAATTATGTAAGTTAAAGTAGAAACAAATAAAAAATATGTATTGTGTGGTTTACCACTCCTATAAATTAAATTATTTTGCAGGTAATATATTTTATGAAAACATTTTTGTACACTATAGCACTTAGTATAAGAATTTTGGAACAAAACCACCTTGTATACAGACAATGTTAACGAAAAGACCTTGCAGAACAAATACGAAACACGCTGTATAAACAATAAATTTCGAAAAAAACCTACAAATTTCATTGAAATAAAGTTTTATTTACCGAATTGTATGTTTTTTACTTTTGAAACCATCCTTTTATCCAACACTACTGGATCAGTCCTATCAGATTACTAGGTAGGTTGAGCTCTTTTATAAAGTTAGGACTTGCCTCCAGCTATCTCCTGATGTGCATCCTTAGAGATCTGCGTTAGGGGTAACTGAAGAAGTCCTACCACAGAAATGAATTAACCTTTAGTTTTATTTATAAAAAACCGGACAAATGCGAGTCAAGCCTAGAAAAATCAGCCAACAAATGTGCTTGGCTTTATGTTTGGTAAAGTCTCTACTTTAAGCTAAGCTTTTTTATCATAAGTGCAGTCGGGTTATAAATGTATGTATGTAAGTTTATACCTATATAAATTAAATTAAATGCCCGGTAGGTAGGCACCAACTTTTAACACGCTTCAAAGAATATCCAAGTAGGTATTAAAAAGTAGGTCATCAAGAACAGAAGTTAGGTATTTACCTACTGAGTTATCAGGGGTCATTACGCGGCCAGCAATCGACATACTATTTAGCAATTTAGATAAAAACAGTTACTGATAAGGGGAAATAACGATACATATTAGACTGTTTTATCAGAATGTCGCTATTAGCTGGGTAACTGTTTATTTACAGTTGTTTAAAAATAGAAAGATATATTGCAAATACTTTATTGCATACCAATAAATAATAACTTCAGCTTAGATAAGTAATCTTCAGCTTCAGATAAGTAAACTTAACAGCTTAAGTACAACAAACTTTGAGAATGTTGTAAAATGGGCGATCCTATCACTAATTAGCGATATCTGCCAACCTTTTTATGGAACAGACTGTTCCAAAGTAAACAAGGGGTGTAATCGGTGAACAACATAATTTATGAATATATTATATACAATATACCTACCTACATAATTTATGAATAAATTATATACAATATACCTACATAATTTGACGACATCTGTGGCGCAGTAGGTGAAAGCAGGCCTGAGACGTGGAGGGTTTCGATTCCCGCCGCGGAACAAATGTTTGTATGTATAATAATGTATACTGGGTGTTTTCTTTGTATAATAATGTATTTAAAAACAAATAAGTATATAAGGCTTACTTTAGGGCTAGATGATGTTATGTAAAAATGTCCGGCATTATTTATTATAAAAACTATTGTATGATAGATAAGCCAAAATCAGACAACAATTCGAGCCAAGGTCAAGTGGTCAAGGTGGTCAAGGTCACAGGAATCAGAGGTGAAGCATACAATTGTTGTACAGGGTTCAATTCAGGTCTAAAAGCAACAAGCAATGTGGTCCAAGTAGGGTAAAACATCTCAGGGTACCTACGAATCACATCTGTTTTACTACCTTGGATAGTTTTGAAAAAAACACGTATAACAAAAAAAAATGGACGACTCTACCAAGGTTTTTTCATTCAAAGTGCTTCTTATTCTAATGTGATGGAAAAAAGTGAATTTACGACGATACCTCGCGACCAAGCGTAGTTTACCTCGGAATCAGTTCTATGATTTGAGCGTTGGAACGCTCAACCAGGCTCTCGATATCAGTCGAAACTATGTCGGTGTCCTCACCGATATTACAGTACCTACGTAAAGTTCCTGTTTGAAGTACATACGTAGCTGCGTAGCAACAAGGGTGCCAGCTGACAGGGGTGGCATGAGAGGGTTGATAAGAGGGTGAGTCTGCAAACAGGTCCGTATGATAGGTGAGGTGAGTGCCGAGATAATTAGTGCGAGGGGAATTCAAAAAGATTACGAGGAAACTATTTTAATAATAGGAGAATATATTGATTTAAATCCAATGCAGCGTCTGTTCTGAGTCTGTTTTAGGTCTTTATCTCGTTTACTTTTTTTATAAATAATAAATATCTTGTCGTTTTGACTGTGTTGCAACAGTTCTTATTTTATCATTAGATTCTTAATTCCATTGTCTTTGTTCCATAATGACGCACTACACTAATCACTAAACATATAATTATGTTAACTGAGATAAGAGCCAGCTCTCTGGTCACGCGTCGCTGACCAGTTGCCCTGAAATAATTTTGGGAACACTTCGGTCTGGTAGTACTTGGATCAGTTGAGTTATCTATAGATCGTTTGCAACTGTCTTTAGATAACAATCTGTTTATCTGTATTTTTTGTATATACCTTGTACATAGTTTTAAGTAAAATATTGTCAGGCTGACAATATTTTATGGGAACGAAGTATGGTATAACTGTCACCTACATATATACAGGTGCTAAGTTTACATTATCGCCCCTTAAGAACCATGTAATTCAAGGTGACCCTTATTATCAAAGTAGTATTCACGACAGGAAATGGAGCAAACTGTGTCATTTCCACGTCAGACGGTAAATGTCACAATATCCTTGAATTTCAGCTATTTGCTTATTCAATTCTGTAGTTAGGTATTCATTGCATAATGCATATTGATTGTCTATTGTTATCATTATTATTACTTTATTACTATTATATATATTATGTATATTGGTTGTTTAATTATTAGGGTCATGCCTCAAATACTAAGATGTTCCGATATGAACGGAATAGTCTAGGAAACAATGTCAAAACTTGTTCATGTTCTCAAGTAAAAACAAGAAGTCGGTTGTTTGGTTATAATAACTGTAATTGGACCCCGGGTAAGTATAGTTGGAAAGGGATGGCGCTATATAAAGCTGTCTTTGTCTACCCGTCCTCATGTAGTGATTACTGAGGTGGGGTTTTTATCTGCGATTAAATGAAAGGAGCGCCTACATGAGTTTGTCGTAAGAGGTTGTTTTGTTTGTCTGTTTGATTGAAATGCAGTTTTTTGCAATCGATTTGTATGACTTCAATAAATTGATCCAAAAATCTCCATAGATGGTTTTTAGATAGATTTGATCGCCAAAAGCCACTAGAGGGCGCTGTAATGGAAAACATGTCTATTTCAAAAATTTTGCAAAAAAAAATATTTTTTTCTTAGTATTCGGCGGTCAATATCTACCAGACTTATGTATAGATTTGGTTTCCCTGTGTCGTAAGTATCAGGAACTACGAGTACATATCCCTGGCCTCATGATAGAATTCCCTTTGTCGTAAGTATCAGGTGATGCCGAACGTTGAACGGAAAAGAAACACAAAGCAATCTCAAAAATGCAATTCGTGTTTTTTTTGGTCTGGATTTATTAGAAAACTATTTGCCATAACTATAGACTAAGAAATAAGCTGTAACCGCCGCCACCGCCACCGCCAACGCCACCGCCGCGTCAGTTTGAACAAGCCCAGTAAAAACGAGCAGTTCCATATAAAAAATATATGGAGATGTAAGTTGACTCTACCAATTGTTAGCAAGTCTATATTTCAATATACCTATGAATTAAACTAGTAATTTCGCTATTACAAGGAGTCTATAACATCCGCCTATCACCACACTTGTCTTGACCATCTTCTGAGATACTTTATCCCTGACCTTTTAATCAAGAAGACCATGAAATGGTAGGACTCAAACGAATGAACACTCTATAAAAACTTGCCCTAAAATATTCTGAAAGCTAAAAACTGAGTCTTAAATAAAAACCTGATCATGTTTATATTCCTTAGATCTGTAATCACGTACGCAGAGCGGTGTGGATACTAAGTAGGGAGTGGTCAGAGGCAAGTCCGAGCATTATATTGCCAATTTGCTAACGTTTTGCAACCTGCAAGACCATTGCCGCTTATTGGAACTCTGCGTTTGAATTTTTTGAATTTTCGGTGAAGGAAAACATCGTGAGGAAACCGGCATGCCGTAGAACCAAAAATGCGAAGGCATGTGCTAGCAGTAAGTGTTCCAATAAGCGGCGATGGGCTTGCAACCTGTCACGTCGAATGCTTACTACTTGCAAAACGCGGGCATGTACCAAATGTAATGTTTGGACGTGCCTCTGACTACCCCCTACTTGGTATCCTCAAAGATCTACTCACTGAGTATATACCTGAGGATGTCCACCATGGGGAAGACAGTCGTGAGCGTGTTTGTTTTTTTTTGTTTGTTTTTTTTTTTCGGTATCCTTATGATGTTTTTCTTCACCGTTCTAGTATAAACTTCGGCTTCTTAACAGAAATCATTACGAAAGGTGCGTTAACGTAAAATTCGGTGCGTGAATCCGAAATTACTAATATCTGGGGCCATTGGAAGTGATTTATCGTGTTATGGCTTCCATGGCGGCTGTCGTTATAGGGTAGGGGAGGAGGTGGGCAGGGGGTGGAGGGGGGTGAACGATTTATAATCACTCGGCAATCACGGACGAGTGTTTTGTTCAGTTGTGTGGAAGGGTTGATTATGAATAGGGAACTACGGTACGTTTATTTAATGTTAATAGCCTTAGCCATCGCCTTTTTCAACGTCGGATACTCTTTTATTCCAGCTATTTTTTTATTTTTTTTTGTCGAAGTTTGTAACTGTCTTTTTCAAGTTCACTAATGGGCATAGGTCGTGCCTAAAGAGTGGCATATCGAGCGATGTAGGCCCACCTACATCGACTTCGTAAAGGTTATTCGGGTGAAGGGCCTTCTTACTTGGTTCTTGATCGCATTTCGAAAACCTTTAGTCCCCAGCGCTTGGCAGCTTCGCGAGGTATTTATAATAAATAGTGGAAGAATAGGTGGAATTCTGCAGAAACCTTTCTTAGTAGTCTCTAGCCGTTGATCGTCTGTCAGTCTGTCAGTCAGTCAGTCAGTCAGTCAGTCAGTCAGTCACGCAACTGTTTGTATAATAATAATAAAACATTTAGTTTATCTCACAAAGGTTTCGTCATACTATTGTATGGAATTATAATAATATACTGGTAGAAAAGATAGCATAACATTATATATTTAACATTATAAGCAATATTTGGCCAGTGACCATAAAAAGTGTGTCTCTTTGTGAATACACAAAGAGACACACACACACACACCACTAGCCCTTAAACAACATTTTCAACTTACATGAAACAACATACAACTTCCAATTCAATGACTCCCATTGCATTTTGCAAATAGTAAAACACAAATTGCAATCGGAGAATCTGCATGCATTGTCGAGTATGCCTCTATAATCGATCGAACACAATACAAGGTCTCTCCACCTTCCAACCCCGCTGTCAAATCCCACAGAATAATCCAACAGGACAGAGTCTGCGTACAATGGAGCTCACAGAATGCGAAACTGTTACAACGAGAGTAGCACAGCTTCGTGGATTGTTTCCACGGGGAATAGCACAGTTCACTGAGCAGTTACTATGAGGGTATTTGGTTAGCAACAGCACAATGGTTAAAGGTAATCGCCGGCTTTTGTGTTGAATCGCGCGTGACTGCCGTGACTGCCGCGAACGCCGCGAACGCCGCGAACGCCGCGAACGCCGCGAATGCCGCTCTGTGACGCAGCTATTTTGAACAGCTTACCGTTTTTGCAATGAATTATTACATAGGATTTGAGGTAGCTAACTTTATACCGTTTTTTTTTTATTTGAAGGCGAACGGGCTATTATTTCAGCTTACTTACTGAGTGGTAGGTACTTACCAAGGTATTATGTTGCTAGCCCACCAAAAAGTATCTGTCGTATCCCATAGATCCGTGAGGATAAGGAAGGAGTAATAAGAGGCAAGTCAGAACATTACATTTGGCATGCGGCCACGCTTTGCATAGTAACTAGAGCAATTACCGTGTTGCAAGCCTATCGCCGAAAGTCCCACATGCCTTTAATTTCAACGATACCATACCAAAACACAGCAATGCGAGCATTACTGCTCGGTGTATTTCCCGGACGAAAATAAATGCATACAAACAAACAACCTCTTCTGGTAAACGCAAATACGGGTTCCTTGCGTCACGGGTAACAAGGTCTGCAAACTGATCCACCGATTTCGTAAACAAAGTTATTGAAGTCTTTCAACGAATTGACAACTTTAATCGACAGAAATGCTTTTCGATTTCGATTCGGTAATAATTGACAATTACTCTTCATTCAATATTTCGTTCAATTATAGCGGAATCGAACGAAATGCGTACTTATAGCAGCGCTCGACAAAACTCCCCTTCATTTGGACGGGGGTTGGCAGGGTAGCCCAACACGAGGCCCGCTACAGGAAACCTGGCCGATACTGATACGACGTTTTGTTAATGCGGTCCAGAAACAAAAATAAACTCATTCCCTTTTTAATATACCCTTACTTACCGGATGATACATTTATTTTATTATAAGACAAACATACTTATCAATTACTAATAAATATATCCAAGTAGGTACATAAACAGAATGCTACTTCTGAAATGTCATGATTTTTTTGTAATGGCCACGTCACAATATACTTACTAAACGTAAACAGCATTCCCTGTATCGTGGGTATCAGAAACGACGAGTTAGTATATATCTATGGTACTCAATATACCACAACACCCAGACTCTCTTAACTCTTGGGATTGAAAATGAATAAGTAGTATATCAGTCATGTAGTTACCATAATACAAGCCTGCTTAGTTTGGGACTTGATGATGCTGTGTGAAAAATGACCAGCATTTAATTAATGCTCTAAAATTAGGTACCTATTGTTTTGTAAAAGGATCATTAAAAATAATAACTAGCATTATTTTCTCTTTTCTAGCTTGGTCGCGGAAGAACAGGCAGTAGATAAAACCGACGTTTCAAAGTGTGATTTTAATGAATAAATGAATTTTGACTCCGACCGAATATCCGCAAAACATGCAAACATTTGTCCCCGAAATCGAACCCCCTTCTTGTGTTCAAGCCGGCGACTCGCCCGCCGCGCTACCGAGTTCGTCTTGGTACTGAAACAAAATAGTTTGTTTTGTTTTGACATGCGACCCGTTAAACGCATTCAGTTGACAACACCGGCGTCACGTTGCTATGCGAGGGGAGGCCGGCTACAGATGTCAATTTATTTTATTTTTTCACGCGCCGTTTGCGCCCTGATTGCTCAGAAACGCAATATTATTACTGCATTTTTTTTCTAAAATTATTAACAAACAAATACAATTGAACATACACTAGTTTTGATAGTTATAGGTAGAGATAGTTCAAACTAAGTTATGGTCTGTCATGGCAGACAAGTATGAATTTTGTAGATTTCAAAAAATGGAGACCGGCTTAAATTTAGTTCTTGAGTTAGAGAATTTTATAGTGAGGATGACGAAACCCTCACTTTGAAAACCAGGCTCGCACTTGGCCGAATCATAACTTATTTAATACTAGAAGTAGGTACTTAATTTGTAAAATACAATTGTAATTTTAAACAGCAAACAGCACAGACGGTGCCGATATTCATTAAATAAATGGCTCGTGTTTATTTTACGATTAACTTCAATTTAATTAAAAAAAAAAACTGATTATATATGCATGACAATTAAATTAATGATTAGGTAGTGTTACCGGCTTGTTATAAGCCAATTATCAATGTCAGATCCGATGTTTGTATACATTGTTTTCCGAAGGGGTAGGCAGAAACCACGGATTTCCACTTGCTACGATACCTCATTCGCTTCATTCATCAATTTCTTCATACAAGCTCGTCGGTTTATTTTACTTCTTCCTTACATTCATGAATGAATGTTTGTCCCTAATAATCACCTTAACAGCTGAACCGATTTGGATGAAATTTGGAATGTGACAGGATAGCTCGTGACAGGTATAGAATAATACAGGCTACGTCTAAATAGTTCAGTTTGCAGTATTATTTTTTTAATCGTTACGAGGAGTCTACGGCTATTTTTTTGAGTTAAGTAGTTAGTATACATAGTCCTACCCGCGGCTGTTTGTAAACCAACCAATGTGGTGAAAAATATGATGAAATAAATCAAATCCGATCTCTTTCAGACAACGATGAAGCAAACAAACAATCATCAAAGATGAAGTCTAGAAGCATCATTCATAAATTAATTACCTACTTAACACCTTATGAAATAAACAACAACATAATTTTGTGATATTATTAAAACTAAGCTATATTAAAATCGCGTAAAAGTGGTCTCTACCAGACACCGGGAGACCGAAGTGTCTATAATTATAGCTAAATAGCAGTACAATGCACGCTCCTATGCAGTTGCTAACCAAACTAAGTATATTGAATAGTGTGTGGTTCTGCTGTCGGTCGCTAGGCGGTCAAGGTCACGTGCCCTGACAACCCTAGCGACGGATAGGGGTGGCAGATGACAAAAGGACCTTTAACAACGGCCCACAACGCTCCTTGTTCGGATCGCTTTTTGCACGCAATGTAGTATACTTAGATAGTAAATATTTTGTATGTTTTTATCGAGAAAAACGACGATGTGCTTGCAACGTGTCACGTGGAATGCGAACTACTTGTAACGTTGTTTGAATGTATCCTCCAAGATGTACTCACTGAGTATTTATAGAGAGTAGTACCTACTACCTACTATTATAAACGTGAAAGTTTGTGAGGATGGATGTCTGTTACTCTCTCACGCAAAAACTACTGAACGGATTTTTATGAAACTTTACAGTAATATAGCTAAAACATCAGAAAAACACAAAGGCTACTTTTTATGCGGGTACCACGCGGGCGAAGCCGTGGGCAGGTCGCTAGTCCTAGTACTATTTTATACGCGAAAGTTTGTAAGGATGGATGTCTGTTACTCTTTCACGCAAAAACTACTGAACGGATTATGATAAAACTTTACAGTAGTATAGCTAATACATCAGAATAACACATAGGCTACTTATTATCCGGGTAGCATGTGGACAAAGCCGTGGGCAGAGGCTAGTAATTAAATAAAATAAAGTTGTTAGAGCGTCTTTTGGGCATGGCATAGCACTTTTTACGTGGGCGGTACATAGTTCACTGTTCACTGTTTTAATAATGAGGTATTCTATGGTAACCTTCAATCCAACTTTCTGTTCGTTTATAACACAGTGGGCGTGTATGTTTGTTTGTGTGTAATGTTAGAGCCGTCCGCTACAGTACACGATAATTGCGGAGCACCAGCACACTGTGGGAACCCCGAGTAGCGCTCACAAGCCGAGTGAATACTCATTTTATATAATTGGAACTTACTCGGATGGTTTACTTTTACTGGCCAAAGCTGCTTTCGAGAAGGCTTTGTTTAGAATTTTCGATGTCATCTGTTTTAAGTCTATTTTCGGTCAGCTTACAGTTTTGACGATTTTCTATCAGTTATGTCATTTTATTTTTGAGTCTAATACCAGTTTTGACGTTTATGAGATCGGTAGTAGATTGCAAGTTTTAAAATAAGTCTAACCTAACTTATGCGATTTAGTCAGAATAGCTTAAACATTCAAATCTTAGTGACAGTTTTTCTACAGAAATCCGTCAATTTGCATGAATTTAAGAGCTGACTAAGTTTCGTAAGTATTTATATAAGTAAACATAAGTATTTTTTATCACGAAAATTGAGCCTGAGATCAACCAATCAGCGTTGCAATTTGAGTAAGTACCTAAATAATTCCTATCTTATGTCAGGTAGCAGCATCATTAGTTAGTAGATATCCGTCTACTGTTCAGCCATTTATGACTCATTTTATACTTAATCTACCATACTTTGTTGCTGTGAATGTAAATACAAATTTCTAGGTAAGTAATACATAGCTACAAAAACCTACACATACATACTTTAAGTTATTCCTTTCCTTTTTTTTTATCAGTTGTTAAAGTATTGTTATCTTGTTACTCACACTCTGGAAAGTTTTAGTTAAGAGATATCCCCATAACGAATACATATCTTGATCAAAATCATAAAAGGAAAGCTGTGTTTCAATTATGATAGTTGATGATACGTCAGTGGCGTACGGCTGAACAAAAGGCGATGGTTCTGACGCAATCGAGCAACTGTGCTCGTTGCTAACTGCGAGTGTCACGTCGAGCACGCACGGACTCAAACCCGCGTACACTACAGCTCAGATAAAAGCAGTAGATTACTTTAAGTTAGGTTTGAATGTAGACGATGTAGTTAAAGGTTTTAAAGGATGATGAAGAAATTAAATATTGGTAAAAATATATTTGATATGAACGATGGATTGAAAAGTCGGGGTAGACCAAATAAAAGATGGATGTATGGCGTAAAGGATGACATGGGTAAGAAAGTAGTGATAGTAGAACGGCTGATGGAGGACTATGAAAGAAAACATGGTGTGTCGACCCCACATAATGTGGGATAGGGGCTAGAAGAAAATGTTATTATAGTTTTGGTTCGCTTTGCATCATTTCACTGACTGCAGCCGGTTAGTAGTTTATACTGTGTCACGCGCTGTTGCTATGCGCACGCGCGTGCAGGATGTGACGAAACCTCAAATCTCTGGCTTTTGCCATAAAGGCAAGTTCAGGCTATTTTTAGCATTTTTATTACGGTCAGGTAACTAGACAGAAATGAGGTTACTAAGTAGATTTCATTTCCCGTTATTTAATTTTGTCTGTTTTTTGTCATTTAATGTCTTATAATTATTATGTAAAGGCTGTGTTTATAACTATCATGAGAATTTCAAAAGTTATATACATCCTTAGTGTTCAGTTAGTGTTGGTTGGTTTGTTTGTGAGGAGGTAAGAGTTATCTAAGAGAATTTGACTTTTGGTTTAGTTTCTACTGACTCGTTTTAACCTAACCTGGTAGGAAAGTCAAAGTCATTAGGTTATATTCATTAAAATCACAAGTATGTCATTGTAATTAAGGAATCAGGTTTGATCCCTGCGCGGGGCTCTATAAATACGAGTAACTAGCTACTGCCCATGGCTTCGTCCGCGTGATACCCTGATAAAAATGAAAATAGCATTCGCTCGACCGTTTTTTCGTCGACTTCCGTTGCAATTATAAGTCTCAACGTAACGCCCTTCAACGGGACTATACAGCCTATTTCCACCCTGAAGATCCATTATTTTGAAATCGGTTGAATCTGTTTCGCAGATTACCTCCTACATACAAACTCACAAACTTTATAATATAAGTGTTTATTACTCAGGTTTTGGTTCTGGAAAGGTTAGAAAAAACGACCCACTAACAAGAACAAAGCGCTAGCTAGATAAAGTCGTAGGCCTCTTAAAATATGTCCATTTGAAAAGGCTACGAAGCATAGGTCACGTAAACAGCAATACTGATAAGTCTATTAAGTTGAACTCGGCTTATCTTCCAGCGAACTGACAGACATATTGTAATTACTAGCAGACCTATTATGCCAGTCTGATGCGGTTTCATTTGTACACTTGCATCTTGCATCTTGCATCGCTCGATTCTTAGCTTCTTATCTTATGAAACGCCTATAAATAAACACCCAGCAGACATATCGAGGAGCGATACCTCTGCTGTTGCAACTGCCCATAAGTTACGGTAACCGCTTGCCAACATTTACCACTTATGCAAGATCTATACTAATAAAACAGCGGAAGAGTTTTACGGATTTGAAAATAATCATTTGATTTTCCAATTACGCTACGACCCTAAGGAGCCGAGCAAAAGAAGTAATAGCGCGGTGGGCTGGGGCCCGGCCGTGGCACAGCTAGTAAAAAATAAACTTGATCGATCCTAGTTCTGTTATAAAATAATCCAAAGTTTCGCATTTATAACATTAGTAGGTAGGATAAATTGAATGTATCCCAAATACGTGTTTATCAGTGAAATGGCAACATACGTAGGTAGACGTGACCAGCATCACCACCGACCTTTCCGTGGCACATGTACCTAGACACAATGATTCATAAGTAGCCCAGGACAAAAATAATTACTCTAATAATCTTGGGCACAGAGCGACGTGACTACTAAGCATGTAGGTATGATTAAACCGACACAGATATCAAATTATAATCGCGGAAGTTTGTGAGAATGGATGTATGTTTGTTACTCTTTCACGCAGAAACTATTGAACGGATTTTGATGAAACTTTACAGTAATATAGCTTATACATCAGAATAACACGTAGGCTTTTTTTAATCGGGGTACAAAACGGGCGAAGCCGTGGGCAGAGACTAGTATTAGCCTGACCAGTGGTTAGATATGAAGTGTGACGTCACACAGATAAAGTAGTTTTATCATCAGCCGGTGACGTCCACAGCTCGACAAAGATCTGAGTCAAAGGTTTTGAATTCACATTGTTTATTATTATTTATTCATATTATTTATTATCTCAGAACATTTATCATAATAATTAATTCAGATCCTGATTTTATATATTCACAGAAAGACTATTTAATCGTGACTTGGATGAATGATAATGACATTAGCGAATTCTATATGTATTTTAATGTTATTCATAAGTAACCTAACCCTACTTTAAAAAAAAACAATTTATCTGAGTATATAAATACACAATACACTAGTATTATACCTCACAGTGACCTAAATTGTGCTGACGCCGATCTAGGATTCGCTGTGTCGTGGATATCAGGTACCACGAGTACCAGGTATCAATGCACCCAGACCCAGAAGAAATATATTTTTTGATTAGCTGGAACTTTTTTGTCCTTCGGTAATCGAACCCCCATCAAAGAAAACTAGTTATCAACATACCGCCTTATGCCGTGAGTTCGGAGTTCTGAAATTTAGAGGGTATTCCACCTCAATTTGTCACGTGTAATGTATTGAACTATGCAAAGTGTGGGAATGTGCCAAAATTATCTCCCTGACTACCCCCAACGTGGATTCTGAAGGATCTGCGTAAGTGTCAAACAAAATGAATCTGGGTGCGCTGCGAGGAATGCCTCGAATTTTTTACACTTTATTTACAAATTTTTAAAACCTGGAAATAAGTATAACCTACCCGCATTTTCAGATGAACCTGAGACTATTATTATGTCTAATTTGATATGAATCATGATTTCATAAAAGTAGTAAAACAGTAATAAATGCAATCTTGGTTTTCTCAATTTCTTGTTTTTTCTCATTGATTGAAATTCACGCCGAATGATTCAAATGCCTTTTCATCATACATATAGAATATATTCCTTGTAGGTATTGAATTTATTGTAAATTTGGTTTTCCTAATGTCTCATTTTATTCCTAAATAATATATTTTTTTCAGGTAAAAATAAGAAAATAAGTAAATTGATAAAATGTCCAATATGGAATTTCATCCAAAAATTTTTCACACCCATTAAAAATCTTTAAAATCGGTTCGCAATTGGCGAAGTCATGGACAAAAAAAAATACCTAGATCCTCCTCCTTTTTTGAAGTCGGTGAAAATGTATTTTTACATATACATTTTCACCGACTTCAAAAACGCTTAGCAGCCTATAAACTGATATATTATAACAAAGCGGGCCGTCAAACAATCTACTACCTAAAAGTTATCGTACAATTACTTTTGAACGAATGTGAATCAAAAAGTTAACTTGTCAATTTCAGCAATTTAATGAATTCTGGTAAGCGGTTACTGTAACCTATGAACGCTTGCGACAGAAATATCTGCTCTATCAATTTATTGAAAATAATCAACATCAGCCTAAGTATTATGAGCGTATACAGAAGCTACTTATAATATGAATCGGTCTAACAGTACCTAAATATCCTTCGTATAACGATCGTAGCAAAGATATCACCACTCTTTTTTCTCTATTTCTTTGAGATATTGTCAAAGTGCTCGAAAAAACACGTCATTCTGTGTGAAAACATTATCTTGCTCGGTTAAAGCGGCCGAAATCAGCTTTCATAACTGGCATCACCAGATGCGAGCCCACAGTCCCCAGTGATTTTCCAGTCATAAGTTGAGATCGGCCGCCACACTCACGCTCGATGTTTTGTAAACTTTGCGGGATTCCATTGTGAGTCTGCGCTCCGTGCTGAAGCCGAGAGCTGTCGCCAGCCGCCTTCCGACCGACCGACCGACCGACCGACCGACCGACCGACCGACCGACCGACCGACCGACGCGACGATTCACAGGCGAGACGCAAGACTCTAATTGTAGAGCTTACTGATATGGATATATGAAAGGCTATTATTATTTTTCTTCAAAAATAGAAACCTTCTTTAGTTCTTACCCACAGATGCAGATTTAAATAGTTATTATAGTTTTCGTAGAGGTTTTAGACCATTGATATAGACATAGTCTTGTGGGACGTGTAATTTTGTTAAGGGCTCGGTCAAACTAATGCGGTGGTAGTGGCGGTGGCGATGGATGCATTCACGCGAATTTTAACAATCACTGGACATACCTGATTGCCTTTGATTGCCACCGCCATAGTATTTATATTATTCTGTAGATGAGATGCATTCGCTCTGTAATACTTACATAATTTTGAATTTAAATTAATCGTATAACAATCTTCATAAAGTGGTTCTATATTTACGTTTATGCAAATGCAAAGTTCTTGCAAAATTATATTAGTAAGTAGCATCATTTTGTTAAAAAGTAATGTTCTGCATTTTTATAAGTCCAATACGACAGTTTAGTCCAAAACAAAAATATTTTGTCCACTACCTCGGACCAAAGAAAACTCCGCATTGGATATTCCCTATTTTATTTACTTTACCAGTTTATGCAAAACCAGACATAAACCCCAGGCTAGGTACATATAGTGCAGATATTATCTAGACATGACCTATCAAGCTAGACTAGAAAGCATGTCCTGACAGACTAGTTTTTTGACCTGGGTCTAGAAAATGGAAAGTGACCAGCGTTTATGTTGCCATTAAGTTGGTACTAAGTGGTAGCTTGTATCTCCTAATGAAGTAACATTAGCATTCCATGACAATTCCTATCAAATTGAACCGGCTAAAGTTTCATTAAACCAGACAAAATTAAAGTCACTTTCTACGAGATTCATACAAATTGACGAAACAAGAAAGACTGTAAAGTTGTATAATTTTTAAACAGTCAATTCCTTCAATTAATTAGTTAAAAATAAGAACGGTTGCTAGATAACTGTTATATACTTCCTTGTACATAGTTGTATGAATAAATGCTATAAATATACAATACAACACCTGTATTCCAATAGAATATTACAATTTAGCAGATTACAACGATTCATTTCTGACGTAGCTGTGGTGTGGAGCTGATGACATCAATCTTTCTAGATTGTAAATGATCTAGACAGGAAAATAATTGCATCACAAACAAGCATTTCCACTTCGTAGATAACAATAATTGTGTTATCACCAGACATGTGGAGTCAAGGCTCTGACCTAAGATAGCTGCAAAAGCTTCGTTTCATCATTTTCGTTTTGGCTCGCGTTACGCGTTTCTGTGCCGGATACTAGCTTCCAGAATATTCTTTGCCTAGTTTAGTAGATTATAGATGATTGCTTTAGTACTTTTCAAAGTTTCGCGATCAGCATACATACATACATACATAGTTACATGTTTTATACGGGCCTTTATCGCGTTTACCTTTTTTTTATACACTCTCTAACCGTGACCACGGCTGTTGCTATATACAATCGAAACGTAGTGAATTTAATAAAAGTGGTATACACGATTCCGACTCATAATAATTAGTGCTAGCAAATAATTTATTTCATAACATTTATATCAAGAAAATGGCTCGATTTCCGGTGAAATTCTGATCGCATGAGTCAATATTGTAGGATACCTAATGTCTTTCAGAATGACGAATTTAAAACACGTGGTTGATGTTGTAAAAAAGATTAACGCGATACATACCCGTTATTTATAATTAAAGAGTATCCAAACTTAAACACTTTACCTCATTATAATATTAGGAGGATGTAGGAGGTAACATCGGAAAACTCATACGATTTCAAAAAATATTACATGATTATTTTGAATGGACTTTCAGGGTGGGCAGTATATTATCATCTTTTATTTTCTGAAAAAAAATAAAAGAGTTTGTCTTAAACCAAACCAGTGATTGATAATTACGTAGAATAATGTGTACTGATGTTACTAATTAATAACTAATAGGGTTCGGTTTTTTTTAGTGAGGTACCTACTATTCTTATTGTTGGTATTTATGATACAGAATAAATCTTAGCCCTTCTTCAAGAATATGTCAGGTAGGTACATAAGAGGGTATATGCTATGTAAGGTTGGAACCGCACATAAACTAAGGAAACTAATAATGGGAATGAAACCACGCGCTATCACAAATGTGGCGACATTACTCATTACTCATTGTAATGGTAAGTTTGTTTGTTATAACCACTCGCTGAAACTTGCTGAAATTCCAAGGAAAACTGGAACACAGCAAGCATTACTGATTGGCAGTAGAAATATATATGTTGTGTTTAATCAGGCTATATTTTCGCTTCGGTAAACTACAAGTACCTAGCCAGAAAGGTAACCAAAGGAACCACAAACATTTTTCAAAGTTTTGACCTGATAGATTAATGACGTTAGCCAGCCTGTAAAAAATAAACGCAAAACTTATTTAAATAAGTAATACTTACCTAAACCGTGTTAACCTTTTGGTACCTATGAGGTAAGGATTATCGCTTATCTCTATAAAAGGCACACCAGTGCGTGGAAGTATGACGTTGAAAAAGGGTTTCACAGCTACCAATCAAGGCGAAGCTTCGGTTCTATGATAAAAACCCTTCAGCATGGAAATATTCCAAACAATATTGAAGTAATAACCCGCTAGATGGCGCTGTACGGGCGCAGTTGTCGCGATGAAACCGCCGTGCGCCATCTGCGCGCGTACATACATACATACATTCCCAAATCATTTTGTATGATTGTCGGTTATTCAGGTTATTCAGGCGGACAGACGGACGACTTTACCTCTCATGGCTCACTATATTAATATAAAGTACAGCCACTTCAGAATTATTGTTTACTAGCTTCTGCCAAAAAAGTAGCCTATGTGTTATTCTGATGTATAAGCTATATAACTATAAAGTTTCATCAAAATCCGTTCAGTAGTTTTTGCGTGAAAGAGTAACAAACATCCATCCACACAAACCTTCGCATTTATAATAGTAGTATTATTTTATTTCTCTCATAAGGTGTACAATAAAGTATTTTCATTAATTCATTCAATATTTCTGGATTCTTCTATTACTGGGTCTTTAGAAGTCACCTCTGGAGGAAAGTATATCTCCGAGATGAGGTTAGCCCCATCTTGCTCTGTTATTAGTTTTACGATAGAACAAAAGAATACAATCATTTTACTGCTTATTTGGATTCGAAATATGATAAAACGTCACCTGAGTTTTTATAAAGTAATATAATGTTTGAGCTCGTTTCTGAAACGTTGCAGTGAAATTCAAAATGATTGAACGCTTTCGTCGCCCGTCTGTCTCGCACGGCGTCCTCTCACCCCAACGCCCTCTATGTGCGACCTCCCCTAACACAACATAATACGCAGTACTTCAGCAATACCTCCCAAGCGAGCCCCGTATTGAGGGATTGTTGAAATAACCGGATGGAAGATTGCACAGTTCATGTTTATTACGTCGACTGTTATGATTCCGTAAAAAGGGCTTTCTCACTCATACTCTCGTGATTTTAGCTCAGACATAAATAGTACAAACACGCTCACGACTGTAATTCCCACGATGGACAACCCCAGTTACCCGCTAACCCCAGTTAGCGTTTTCGCAAGTTACCTTGCAAATGCTGAGTTGCACTTTTTTTAATGACGACCTGTGCAACGGCGGCCCTCCACCGCGTCGCGCTATTACTTCCTTTGCTCGGCTCCTAAGGGTCGTTGCGTGATGGTACTTAGCCTATAACTTTCCTCAAGAATGTAATGTTCGTGTTTTTATACTTACGTTTTTGACTATTATAACCTGAAATTGAAACATAAGTTCTCTCCAGATAACTGCATGTGCATTATCTGGAGGTTAATCATTCCTAGGGCTCTATAATTTGTATTATTAAGGTTTTTCTGTGGATTTTAGACATGTTTGTTTACTTTCTGTAATGTCAGTTAATGACAAGCCTAGATTTTATTTTTAATTCACCGCTGGAGCTAGGAGTTTAAGGTTCTATGTAATTGATATTAGACCTGCATATAAAACACTTTATTTTTTATGTTCTAGAACCTTGGTTCAAATAAATAACAGGCCCTTCATCAGAAAAAACGATGACAGGGAACGGGGGAGCACGGGCAGTCTACTTTTGGAATTGAAGCCGACAAGACGTGAATAGAAAGGAGTGGATGGAAGGGCAGTTCCTCCTAGCTGAGAACAGAGAGTCCGATCCTCCTACTACGCGTATAAAAGTGATGTCGGAGTAAAAAGTGAAACGACGCGTCATCCTATTTTGACGCCGTCCTCTGACGCCTTTTCCTTCTCCTTTGACGCCTTCTGGAGATCG
Organism: Perizoma affinitatum; assembly: GCA_961405105.1. NCBI lineage: Eukaryota > Metazoa > Arthropoda > Insecta > Lepidoptera > Geometridae > Perizoma > Perizoma affinitatum. The sequence continues at coordinate 11,821,320 of OY560204.1, forward strand.
GCCAAGCCGGCTCTACCTAGTCCTGGACACTCCAGGGACGCTTAGCCCTCCACTAAAAGGAGAGAGAAACCTGATTCAAGAGGCCTCTCTCCTCTACAAGCCCGTGAACACGCTAACATTTCGTGCCCCGGTTCCCCTGGCCTCTTCTAGTGTTTGTTTTTAATATATTTGGTTATACAGTTCACCTTTTTCTCTTGAACCGTACTCTCCTCCAGATCTGAGGATAGGTAGGAAGTGTGACCTTACAAATTCCTCCTCCCAGGAATTTGTAACGTTACAAGAATTGGGCTATCAAATGCAAAAATATTTCAAAAAACCAACAAGGCGCTCTGGATATTAGCGCGTTCAAACAAAACAAACTACTCTTCTTCTGTATTATTAGTATAGATATGGAAATTAATCACTATCAATAGCCTATAGAAGTCCACTGCCGGATAAAGACCATAAGTGCTATCATGAACGATCTGAACCCACTCCAACCATCGAAATCCCTTCCAGTTGTCATCAGTCCGTCGGGTAGGAATACCGTGTTACCACAATACCCATACCCGGAACAAACTTTTGCAGAACACACAAACATTTGCCTCACAACCGGCTACTAGCCCACCGCGTTAGTAGACACTTTTGTTAGTAGGATAATCTCGTATCTCGATACTTCGTCATCATTTCAGGAGCTTGGAAAGTTCTCGATTAAATATACAAGACATCTTACAGTCACTTTCTGTAAATTGTAGGTAAATACTAATCGATTCTATGATTCACGATAGGCACAAAAACTGTGAGCGCGGCACTATTTTAGATTAGTTAGTAATAGTCACGCGCGTGCATTCTACATGCGCGCGCGCATCTCTACAGTACGTAGGTATTGCACAACTGTTGGCTGTGACGCTGGTGACGGGCTCCGACATGTCTGGACATGACAGAATGGTGACAAACGAGGAACAAAACATTCTTGTATAATACATATAGACACGCCTGCTTTCCAGAGGGGTAGGCAGAGACCACGGATTTCCACTTGCAACGATCCTGGCATATCTCTTTCGCTTAATTCATCCTCATCAAATTCTTCATACAAACTCGGCGGCTTAGTGGACTTCTGACGTGGCCTCTCTCTAGGATGTCTCCAATTTGGTAATAGTACGTTCGCCGTGGCCTTCCCCTTCCTACTGTCCCATTCACGCTCGCCGTGCCCCAAAGTACGTAGAGCTTGTGTTATGGGAACTACATGACTGATATACTATGACCGAGACAAATATTTGCAGATCATACAAACATTTGTATCGCGGCAGTCGAACCCGCAACCTTCTGCGTCTCAGGCGGGAGATGGCCCACTGTGCCACAGCGGTCGTCAATCTCGTTTTCCTGGCGGTATAGTCGACATTATTAATCACGACTATACCACGTACTTTACTACGGTCAACGAAACGTCATCAGCAGAATAGTAAGTATACGTGGTGTTGTCATAATAATTTACTAAAATATTTCTAAATTCGTGTTAAAAAATAAATAAAATAAAAATGTAATGTGGAACGTATCGTGTGTACTTATAATGCCATAAAACTGACCTAGCTGTCAAGAAGGTTCAATTATTTAACTGAGTCATTGTTTTAATTGTTTCACATACCTACCTAACAAAGTCGTGATACGTGATAATGATTAGTGAATTGTAATGTTAATGATAGGTAGTTCTACCGAGTCGGCAGTTGGTGGTGTGACTCATTTTGCTATCGATTTCAGTTATTTTCACGTCGTTTCGAGGAACATTCATTTCAACGTGGCGTTTTGATAAAGTTAGCTTCTTTAGGAACATATTATTATCTACGACATATGTACCTAAACATATTGTTGTGTCCTGCCATGTTCTGATGATGAGTCATTAATGGATAATAGTTTGCTGAAACGTCTACTTTCTCACATTGTTAAGCCGTGTATGACCATCAATCAGTATACCGTTTTAAGAACCACCCTAATACGTGACCTAATGGATGTCAAACATAGAACCAGTTCCAAGGAATTCTATATCATTTTGCTTTTGTAAGAAACGTAACATCATCATCATCATGTCTCATCCCACAGCTGGGCATAGGCCTCTCTTCGTTTATGACCGCCTTAATCTTGATCTATCCCATATACCTACCTACCACCTGCGGTTCATAGGTACCTACTATCTCGTCAAACAATCTTGCCGGCGGATGAGTTGCGCTTATATTGCCGTTTCTTTGTTTCTTTCACGAGGAACGTGTATGTTAGTATGATATGATAGAAAGTATGTTCAAATCTCAAGGTAGGTAAGGAAAGTATGGACTGGTTTGAGGAGATGACTCCTAGCTAACCTATAATGTCTGTTTCTTATGATATACATTCTTAAACCAAACACATCCTACCGCGAGAGTTAAATAATACAAACTAATATATATATATATATATATATATATATATATATATATATATATATAACCTATGTATATATACATAGAAAACACCCAAACCCAAATTTACAGATCTTACAAACATTTGTCCCGCGGCGGGAATCGAACCCACAACCTCCTGCGTCTACGGCGGGATTATACCTACCTATGTATATAAGTAGTATATCAGTCATGAAGTTCCCATAACACAAGCTCTGCTTACTTTGGGGCTAGATGATGCTATGTGTATTAGGTATCATTTTTACCAAAATTAAATTATGAATTATTTTTGCAACAAAAAAGCATTTTACTTAATAGCTACTGGTTTGGCGTGTATATAGCCATCATCCAATTTAATATAAATTCTGCCAATGACCCAGAAATCAATACTATTACAAAGTAAAGCAAACCCAACTCACCCGCTCATACAGCTGATGTTAAAACCTTATTTGTGGCAGATTAGATCAGATTTGTTCCAAACATGCTCCATAATCCATTCCTTGCCGGAAAACTTTATCCATATGAATCCTTGGACGTGTTTCATATTTTGCAGTTGAAAGCACTGAACTTTCCTAGACGATTTCGGAACTAACTGTGATGCGATTTTCTGCAGCTCATTGACTTTACAGGATAATTATAATTTTGATTACGAGAGACAAAATCTCATGCGAGTGTTTACTCCATTCGATCTGTCATCTTGGTGTTATGGGGAAAAATCCTCGTCCAAACAAACGTCAAATTCATTGCAAGCTGTCACCATAAAAAAATCATTTTTTTAGTACTTGCTACATAGTTTCATGCATAGTTGGTATGCTTTCCGGAGACATTGATTCTTCAGTTAACTACTGGCAGCGCCATCTAGTAATCTCAGGATAACGAACTGCCATGATGGCAAGAGGGCGCTTATACTAGGTATCGTATGATTTCAAGGACAAAGCAGGATAACTACTTTAATTAATTTAGAATTTGAATCGAAGCTGAGAGGCTTCATTAGCTACTTTATTAGTAAATTGTTAATAAGGTTCGAGTATTAGAGAACACGGGAATGTATAACATCGTGATTGTAGACTTGTGTCAAATATACATCGCACCCCCGGTGCAACAGTGGCACAATTGCAAAATTTAACTTTCTCAGGAGAAGCATTTAAAGTTTCAAAGGCTCATTAATTGATAACACTTGCAAATTATATCAATGTAACAAGGTTTTATCGTGGTTTTAATATTATTTTACTCAATATAATTCTTATTTTTGCCATAAAACTTCTAATATAAAAGTTATAATAAAATAATATCCGTGACACCCTCAATTGTGACGTTATCGCACTGAAATTAAATTAAAAGTAATCATGTGACGAGGTTTATTTAATAAAAAATATAAATTATTTCACGTTAAAGATTAATTTAAATTAATTTATGAGGAGATTAAATGAATAAGCAGGCATACTTTTTTATGATATACCTACAAATAAAAATATCAAAGTAAAAAACATAATTTATACATGTTCATAATCAACATCAGTATTGTTTTGAAAGTCACTTGAACTTACTCACTATAAAATACGAAATGCACTAGTTTAAATCTTATCTTGATAACTTTTTACGTGAAATAACTTTATAACTACGAAGTCTATCAAACATTTATGTTATATAGATTTATTAAGCTGAACTCTCACACACAACCTACACCAGGTCTGCGGCGCTTTATGCTGAGTCCTACCCCAATTTGTAGCTACTTACCTCATCAGCAGTGTAACCATCTTAGTTATATACCTTATTAATAAGTAGTTGCAAATAAATGATTTATATATCTATCTATTTATCTATCACAATATTTGTGATTTTCGTGTTTCAATGTCCAGTTTACATTGCTTTCCATGCTTTCCTCGCATATCTACTGGGATCATTCCATCATTTCTGTGTTTCATCAATAACAGTACGAATTCTTCAGTTTTTTGCGATGTTATTCTTCCAAATATAGTAGAGTTACGAGTCAGATTTCTTGCATGAGTTTTGGGCGATGATTCAGGCTCCTGATTTACGTTATAAGTCATTAGATGAACTACTGGAAATGCTAGAACTATCAGAGGAGCTGCTGCTAGACGAGGGTTTATACTCATCACCGGTATCAGTGCAGAAGCATCATGCAGCAACAGAAATGGCGCAGCCGGCACTGTTGTTGCATTTTTGGGTATATTTTGGCCACTTTTCTACTTTTTTGAACAAGCAACAGAACGAGTATTTTTTCTAGAGGTTCCATTTAACATTAATTATAGCACCTGTATTCAAGTATATAAAACTTTTTTTTATAAACTAAACAAAAACTCGGTTTTTTTTTCAGTACGAATATGCTGGACTAAATCATGTTCATGTATCATGTTCGTGTGGCAACAGCTCTAGCTTAACCGAGATACAAAATATCGTATTTTGAGTACGAATTGGAGAATCAAAGACATAATTACGAAATAAAATGTTTAAGTTGCAGATTAAATAAAAAACTATGATACAAAATTGGAGATACAATGTCACAACAACACAAAAGCCGCAGAAGTAATATAAAAAAAATTGTCACAACTACCTTTATAACGTTTTTGCACCAGATTACTCATGGTCTTGCGAGGGATCGTGCATAACTGACCAATGACACGTTGTAACTCCAGAACCTCTATCAATTTGCACCTTATCGACAACGACACTAGTGCCCTCAATCAAAAAATATGGGAACTACACGAATGACATTCTCGCACCTGATACAAGGATACATAACGCAACTTTGTGCATACTTAAGTCATTTTGGCTATTTTTGCAATTGTGCCACTGTTGCACCGGGGGTGCGACATATAAATCAAAATTAAAAAAATATAGGTACATATAATATGAGTAAGGCATGCTTTACTTCATCTGGTTTTCTAGCCAGATACTACTTTGTTCTGATCCCCTTATTTTTTACAAAATAATATTCTTATTTTTTATCTTCGGTGTATGTACCTATCTACTTGAGATATGTATAATATGTAATTTACTAAAATATAGTGGTATTTTAAGTATAATTATATTTAGTTTCTTCTTTCCTGAACACACACCAACTTCATCACTTCTCGATCTCTCCTCGAAGGTTTCTTCCAAACCTCTTTTTAAGGTTTAGCTCACCTTTGTACATGCCTCACCTCATACCTACTTTCTTATAATTCTTTAGAATGAATAAAACAAGGCCTATTAAATTCTTTAGGTAAACCTACTTAGGTATAGCTATTCCATTAAATATTACATATAACTAAACTTGCTAGATAATAATGAACTCTTTTAGACGTGACATTATTCCTGGCTTCGTTATCTCAAAACAGTATCGTACGATTCTATTTGAGTTAGGGAGATAACTATTCTAGGCCATGTTTCGTACCTAAATTCAAATACCTACCTTATACCTACTAGTCTTATTTTAGTTATTATTTTATTAACTTTACTAATTGCCTACTTAAATCATTATTTTGAAGACAGGTGATAGGTATACCGACATTAACTACCTAGTAAGGAAAAAAATATGATATCATTACGACAATACCACGTAACTTTACGTCCCTGCTGACGTTTCGTTGACCGTTTTGAGGTCCTTCCTCATGAGCACCGTCCGCGAGACGTAACAGTAAAGAAGGTACCTACGTGATATCGTCCTAATACCTTTATCCTAAAATGATACTAAACCATAATTAATTATTAAAAAAAAAACAGGATAATTCCAATGCTGTAAAAGCTTTTATTTTTCTAAAGATGAGAATGACGAGCAAACCAAAGTCGTTTAAAATCACTGCAACATAATTTGCTTGCAACATACCTACCTACCTACCTAGCTACCTACTTACCGTGGCGTGATGTGACGTCACACTGACACATCTGGGTGCCAACACGTCTACCAAGTACAAACGGCATTCATAGCCAACGGAACAGCAAGTTGAACTCTATTACCACCAGCTAAGAAACAAAATGACAAGTGAATATAGTGAAGTGCTACATGACAATACGTGAAATGTCGCGTGATGTGGAAATTTGAGCCTTAGTGGTTTGGATTAGGAGCTAGGTGACGGGTATTGGGTATCCCTGGCCTATATGCAAGCAATCAGTTGATGGTATAATTCGACTCCAGATATTGTGTTGCTAGTTTGACTAAATGCGATCTGGTTTTTGCCGGCTTCGGTTGGATTTGAACTGGTTATTTCTAACTTTTTATCGACAATCTTGGCTTTTTAGTGATTTGTGTAAGTGATAGGTACTTTTATAATATCCATTTTTTTATATGCATGCTGGTCGGTCTGAGTAGACTCAGATACCCGCAGATACCAATCAGTCAGCAGACACAAAATCTATTAGGTACTTACTGATTTCTGGACAAGAGATCCAGAGATACCCTGTTACATTTATAGGCATAGCTACAGAGTGTCCCAGAACATTATATTATTTTGCTTACTTATTCTGGGAACACTCTGTAGTACTCGATCCTTCATGCTTAAATTCGCGTGTTAAAAGTATATGCAACTGCAACATAAAAATTTTTTGATACCTGGAACACACACATGTCATATCATTCGTTCTTTCGCGCGCTTTCGCGTTGTTACGTTTTAGAAACGATTTTTTATGAAAATTTTATTTTAACAAGCTTTTGATTAGTTTTTCGCAGTAAACGTGTGTGTTTGAGTGCCCAGTTACGTGTTTAAGTGTATTGAAGATGCCCAAACGTAAACGTAATAAAGAAGAGAAGATCCAAAAACTGGAAAGGAAGTTGGAGAAATATAAAAAACAAAGGCAAATGGAAGAAAATGTGGAAGTAGGAGATATGTACCGCGTTTAGCGAGGCCATATGGCTATTTTCATACAAATATAAGTACCTTTCTGCCTCAGAACAGTTAGTTTTTGAGTCGGAAAGAGGTTCCATGAGAACTTTACTCTAGAAGAACTTGGGTCAATCATGCATTTTTGTGGTACAATCATGCACTTTTTCCGTGGGAAAAAGCATCAAGTATTGTGTTACAATACCAAACCTTTCCGGTGGAAAGAGGTTATAATTTTATAACTAATGGGCAAAACCTTTCCGGTGGAAAGAGGTTATAATTTTATAACTAATGGGCAAAACCTTTCCGGTGGAAAGAGGTTATATTTTTATAACTAATGGGCAAAACCTTTCCGGTGGAAAGAGGTTATAATTTTATAACTAATGGGCAAAACCTTTCCGGTGGAAAGAGGTTATATTTTTATAACTAATGGGCTAAACTTGTATGAACATGTTTGAGTTCAATGCATTTTTGCAGTGCAATTGTGCACTCTCTCCGGTGGAGAGAGATTTGAGAGTTATTCTGTGATGAAAATTTCAGACGATGAATCTGTATTAGACCCAGAAGACCCTTTTATAATAGAGGAAGCTCAGCCTCCTGAATGCACAGAGGAAATAGAAGAAGATCTGATAGCAGAAGCTTTGGGGGAGTCCTGTAATGAGGATGGATATGGGGCAGAAATCCACCCCCATCTAGCTTCGCTGATGCTCAACATTTTGGAGAAAGGCCTTTCTAAGGGCGAAAAGGAGGTTCTAAAAACAACAAAGATTCCCGAAAACTGTAAGCTTTTGGATGCCCCAAAGCTCAACATAGAACTATCAGGTATCCTCACTCCGATGGCTAAGACCCGAGACAAGCTCATGCAGGAGCAAGAGTTGGGCCAGTCAGCAGCCATTATAGCTCAAGCCATCCATATCCTGTCTAGGAAAGATTATTCCAAAGTGGAGGTGATGAAGAAGCTGGGAGAAGCGTGTAGGTTTGTTTGTAACCTGCATTTTTAATATACAGAGTTTCGGAGAAAGTTAGTTTTCCCCTTTTTGGACAAAAATTTGTCAGAAAACCTGAAAGAAAATAAACGGGGTGAGCTCCTGTATTCTAACTTGAATGATTCTGTGAAATCTTTCTCAGTCATAAAGAGGGCCTCGAATGTAATTAAACCAAAGACATCAGGGAATAAACCTGGAAATGGAAACAATAATAATATGAATCAAACAAGACACGCAAAAAACTTCCAGCTGCCCCGTCGTCAGTACCAAGGCAATCACATCAAACGAGGGGCATATCACCAACACTCTCAACAGCGTCAGGGCATGAAGTCCTTAGACAACCGCCATCAGGGCGGACACTCACACAGAGGCCGTGCCAAATATCCGTAGAGGTATGTTTTGCAGCTAGGCTGTCTTATTTTGATGTGTGTTGGAAAAGAATTACCCAGGATCCGACCATTTTAGAGTGGTTACAAGGCTATAAGATTCCTTTCGTTGCCCTGCCTGTACAGGATTATAAGCCCTGTAAGAATAATTTTAATAAATCAGAAAAACTTATTATTGATTCTGAGGTCCAAAATCTTATAAAATTGGGGGCTATTTCCCAATGTAGAACTGTGACTGACCAATTTGTGTCAAGTATTTTTACTATACCTAAAAAAGATGGATCACACAGATTTATTCGGAATTTAAAAAACTTAAATAAGTTTGTTGTAACTTCCCATTTTAAACTGGAGGATATTAGAACTGTGTGTAAATTACTTTCCAAAGGGGACTTTATGTGCACCATAGATTTAAAAAATGCTTATTATTTAGTCCCAATCAATTCATCTGATAAAAAATATTTAAGATTTGAGTTTAACAATAAGATGTTTGAACATAATTGTTTACCAATGGGATTAAATACAGCTCCTTTTGTTTTTACAAAGCTGTTAAAGCCTGTCATGGAATGTCTGAGAAAACAAGGAATTAGATTAGTTATTTATTTGGATGATTTAATTTGTCTTGGATCATCATACAAGGAATGTGCTGATCATGTAAAAGTTGCTATGTTTAGGTTTGATACCAGCAAATGTTAGGAAATTTTTAAGGTTTGAATTAAATTCAATAAATAATGCCTTGAGTTCTACATTTAGGAAACGAGAAAAGATTTTAAATCTTATCAATAAGTTTTTAAAATGAAACAGTTGTACAATCAGGGATTTTGCTACATTATTAGGAAATCTAATCTCAGTTTGTATGGCCATTTCATATGGCTTTGTCTGTACAAAAATATTGCAGAAAAGATAAGTTTTTAGCTTTGGAACGTTGTGGGGGAAATTATGACTGTTGGATGAAAATTAATAAACATGTAAAATCAGAACAGGTCTAGTTGTATTAAACAATATAAATTATCTTCTGAGATATTCTCAGACGCTTCTCTGTCAGGCTGGGGGCATTCTTCAATGGTGAGACAGCAAGGGGAAGTTGGACCCTAAATGAAGAACTTCACATAAATTATTTGGAACTGTTAGCTGCATTTTTTCATTGAAATGTTTTGCCAGTAGTTTTAAAAGCTGTGGAATTGATAATACAACAGCTATATCATATATTAATAGAATGGGCTCTGTTCAGGTTCATCTGCTTAACAATTTGGCAATGGTGTGATGATAGGTATTTATGGATTTTGCATCCTATATTAAATCCAAAGATAACATAGAAGCAGATATTCAGTCTTGCAGTTGAAATCTAGATACAGAATGGGAATTATGTCCAGTCACATTTGAAAAGATTGTAGAGTCATTTGGTACACCTGATATGGATTTGTTTTCCTCGCACCTTAATAAAAAGTGTGATAAGTATGTGGCCTAGCATATGCAGCCCTTTTGCTTAGAATGTGATTGCATTTACAATTAAATGGCATAATTATTTATTTTATGCATTTCCTCAATCTATTTGGCCTTCTCAGGCTTGTTATCCACTAATTTGATTTTTGGCAGTTTCAGACAAATTAACCTTTGGGCCATCGGAAAATCTTTTAACTTATTTCAGGATTCAACACCCGTTGCATCCGCATTTTATTCTGGGAGCTTGTGTATTATCAGGCAATCAAGGAAGAAGCAAATGGTAGGAGATGGTGCAATTGAAGTAATGATAAAGTCTTTGTCAAAGAATAGCCTAAAACAGTATGATAGTTGTATTCATCAATGGTGGCACTATTGCAAGTCTTATAATGAAGATTATGTATGTGCTTCAGTTCCTAAAATATTATCATATTTAATGTCAGTTTTTAATAAACCCTTATTAAAAAACTGATATTCTGACCTGGCCTCCTATCAAACTTAAAATTGCCACCGTTCAGCACTATTATCTCTTATAATAGGCAATCATATTGGTAATGATGACCTGGTAAAACATTGGTTCAAAGGAGTTTTTAAAATTAGACCATTTGCTGCTAAATATTCAGCCACTTGGGATTAAAATACTGTTGATTACAAATAATTTGATTCAAATACAAAATAATGGCAATCTTCAAGAGGAGATTTAGATTTAGAGAAGTTAACTAAAAAGACTGCTATGCTATTAGCTCTTACAACAAGGCAAAGAGTTCAAACATTAGGTTATGTTAGATTTAAAAATGTAATTAGAGTTAATGAAGAGGGAGAAGATATTTTACTGTCTGATATTTTAAAAACATCTGCTCCAGGTAGGTGTTTGTCAAAAATATCTCTGCCTTGACAAACCAGATATTTGCCCTGTGAAAGCTCTCTTGCATTATTTAAAAGGACAAAAGGCAAGATGGTGATGATGATGCGTACAATTACTTATTCCATACATATAAGAGACCTTATAAAAGGGCACAACTCAATCAATAAACAAGTGATGAATGATAGCGGAATAGATGTAGGTATCTATTTACTCATCACACTCTTCTTGGCATGCAGCATCATCAAAGCTTTCAGGCAGGGTATTACAGTGGATAGTATTATAAAAGCAGTGGGTTGGTCATCAAAATCTATAACTTTTGCTAAGCTTTATAATAGGCCCCTTCAGGGTAATGATGATGCTCAACTATCATTTGCGAGAGCTATTGGTAGCACTTCTAAATAGAATTAAGTAAATATTTAATTTTATCAATGTAAGAAATTCTCATTGAAAATGGCTTGATTGTGATTATTCTTATAAATAGGGGACAGGTACATAATGTATCATATTTTATTACTTAATTTTGTTCCTAATTTTGTATATGATCTCAATAAATAAATAAGGCTAAGTTACTTGCGGGGTATTAAGTCTAAAAACCCTCTAAACATCTACAGAGTGTTCCCAGAATAAGTAAGCAAAATAATTACAGGATTAAACGAACTCACCTTGAGTGATGTTCTATCCTGATTATTTAATTACTTATTCTGGGAATATAATTTCCCACCCTCCCAAAGCTGTTTGAGCACATAGCTTTTTCCCATTTCATTTTATCTCTGAACGTAATGATATGACATGTGTGTGTTCCAGGTATCAAAAAATTTTTATGTTGCAGTTGCATATACTTTTAACACGCGAATTTAAGCATGAAGGATCGAGTACTACAGAGTGTTCCCAGAATAAGTAATTAAATAATCAGGATAGAACATCACTCAAGGTGAGTTCGTTTAATCCTGTAATTTTATATTTTTTTTTCATTTAATGAAACAGACATTATATCTCAATAAATTAGCTTATCTGGTAGAAAGTGCTTTAATAGCATTAAGTCCGACTACTGATACTTTTTATAAATTGCACAATACCTAATGTGTTTATAAATTATTATAAGCACGTGACCGTGAGGGTTGATTCAGACGAAGGAAGTAAGAAAGATTTTCTGGAATTTCGACGAATTTTTAAGTTTTTTTTCTAAGAATATTTTTCAAGTTTTTTGTAGTTCTTAGTAAGACAGTTTTTCCTACATAACTGGGGTAATATACTTAAGTAAGTTTAGGTTACCAAACCTACCTAGGTACCTAATCGTAATATGGGGAGGTACCTTATAACCCATTTTTTAGGACACCCTGTACGTGTTCCCAGGTAGGCAGGTACTCACCTACTAAACCTATAGCTTACTTTATTTACATAGTTTTAGAAAATACATTATCACTGTTTTTATTACATTTTAATTTATATAAACCTATATATAGGTAGGATCTTTTACGACCGATAAAAATATTCAGCTGTGTAAATTTTCAATCGTAAAATCCGAATTTTTACTTTTCAAATCTCTAAATTGGTAATTTGACATTTTTATTGGTTAGCCGTTTTATTTTATAAGCGGTTTATAAATCATTTTGGCCGTGAAATCGGTTGGGCTGGGGATCAGCTTACCTGCCTGCCCCTTTACCCACAGACGAGTCGTGCCACGCTGGAACAAAATTAGCAAGGTAGGTACCTACCTACCTACCTACCTACCTACGAGGATTTCGCGCTGTAGTTTATTTTGCCAATATGCATTGAATTTCATATCAGCGCAATGTCATCTGGATTTCAGCGCAGAAAAACAAAACGCAATCTGTAAGTAGGTACCTACTTAGCTACCTAACTAGGTAGGTACTAAGATAAAAGTTATGCGCTTTGGATATCTTCGTACCTATCTAGGTATATGTATGTTTGGAAATGGACTAGGTAGGTAGTTACTGAAGGCGTTTAAAATCTCTGTACATCCAAATTATGGCAACCTACTTGAACCGCACCTTTATGTATGGTGATACCTACTAGGTGCATTTTGAGTACCTAAGTTAGTAAGTACCTACAATTTGAAAATGCACAATTTTTTTCCATTTCCTAAGATGACGGAGATTTCCGAAGCGCTTAACTTTTATTTTAGTAGGTAAATACTGTAGGTAGGTTTTGAGGTCTAATATTCCCAACGTCAAGTACCTAATTAAAAAAACCTAATCAGTACCTAATCAGTAGGTACCTACCTAGGTAATAACCTACCTACCTAGGGCCTAACCAAGCCTACCTAGGGCCTAATCTCCGTCATCTTAGGAAATGGAAAAAAATTGTGCATTTTCAAATTGTAAAAATCAAACAATCGAATATTCCTATATTCGATTGTTTGGCTAGTTCTTATGTAGATGCCCGATTATATTGATGCTTCCAATTTCCAGACAAACATAGCTATTGTTCTACATACCTATCTGTTACTATAAGTACGTACCTACCTAAGTTGGCTTTAATTTTATTTTTAGTTAGATATAGGTAGGTACTTACCTAGAAGATATCCGTGGTATCTTCTAGGTTGAAAACCAAGAACTTGAAAACCATCAAAGTAACTACCTACCTAGGTAAGGTAGGTAGTTACTTTGATGGTTTTAAGATAAACATGTAGGTATATAATTATTTTGTTACCATAAGTAGGTTTTATTTATTTAAAAAACTTTTCCTACCAATTCCAAAGCCTTTGGTGCAAAGGGCCGTTGGGCTTTGTTTATTGTTAACCTACCTGAAAAAGCTAGGTAGTGTCTATCTATGTAGGTATTCTCCCTCTACTTGATAATACTGAAAGACAACACTACGCGGAGTAGGTAGGCAGCGCTGGCTGGCACGCGCGCTCGCTGCGCTCAGTCAGGCGTGGTCACGCCTCTCGAACGGACCTCCACGCCGCGCCACGCCGGTTCACGCTAAATAAAAAAACTCACTAAACCATAGAAATGACGGAAATATCATCCGCCTCCGTGCTCAGAATCAGCGACCAAAAAACGTTACAGCTCATAGAGCTTTACAACAAAGAAGAATGTCTATGGAACACAAAGATCGAAGACTACAAGAACAAAGAGAAGAGGATCAGCGCTGCGGAGAAGATAGCTACCATACTCGACCTGCCGAACTTCACCGCGAAACATGTCATGATGAAATTCAAGAATCTACGTAACTCCTACAGCCAGGAGCTGAAGAAAATCTCACAAAGCATCGCGTATGGAGCGTGCGGAGAGGACATTTACGTGCCCAGGGTCTTCTGGTTCTCCAAGATGGATAGCTTCATCAAGCCGCATCTCCAGGGGAAGGGGCCAAAAGACGAAGGCTTGGTGAGCGAAACTGTTGTTTTATCTACTGTGGCATTCGTGTGCCGTTTCCAAACCTGTTGTACCTAGTGATCAACCTTGACTTTGTGAGTCATTACCAGTGATCGGAATTAGGTGAGCTAATTTACCTAAAGTTCAAAGAACAGAGTCAAAAAAAATGGAGACTTCCTTACCATTAACATTTTTTTCCGGGAAATCTTTCCCGGAAATTGGGAATTTGTTCCAAGTTTTAGGATATCAGTTAAGTACATTTAATATTAATGTTATTCATACAGAAAACTAACTGAATTAATTTTCCTTTTTAACAAACTTCAATAAGATTTATTTTGTTATTAACTCAGGTAAAAAACTTAGATAATGAAAATGAATTATTGTCATTCTATAAATATGTACCTGTAACTTCAGTTGATGTTGAAAGGTCCTTCTCTACGTATAAATGGATTTTAAGTACAAAAAGAAATCGTTTGAAAATAGATAATATGGAAAAACTCCTAATGATTTTCTTTAATTCTCCGGACGAAGATATTTCTTTATACTCCGTCCATGATGAAAACGTTAGCGATTCAGATTAAGGGACAAATTCAACATCAATGGAAATAATGTTTAGAGTTCCGACTGTGTATCTTAGGTAGGACTGGTTACTTTCTTAATTATTGATTTTGAGTTCCATTATCTGTACAAAATGAATAAATGGTACAAAAACTATAAAATGGCTTTTTTATTCCCTTGCTTAAAAAAATGTTTTTATTACTATAGCTATTTACTAAAGCTGGTTTATAAATCACATTAGCTTCCGCGCTTACTTACATCGTTCATTTTATTTGTTGAAAACAATAAAAATCGTGCTTACCGTTTTTTACAACAATCGAATTCGTTTCCTCTTCTTGTTATCAATAATAAGAAGAGGAAATTAATTCGATTGTTATTTTACTGTATTAATTTTAGATGGACCTAAGTAATTTCTCGAAACCCGGGAAAATTTTCCCGGAAAAATATTTAGTCGCAAGGCGTCTCCACTTAGTCTCTGTTATTTTTCGAACTTTAGGTATTTTAGCTCACCTAATTCCGATCACTGGTCATTACATTACTCAACATAGCATTATATGTGCCGTCATGTAGTAAAAGGGCGCAAGTGCAAAAACCAAAAGTTTGGGAAATAAATACGTACCTATTGAAGTTTAAAATCTGTAATAGGTCTGCTGTTTCAAGACCGGTTACTTTAACTAGATAGTTACTATCATGTTATTATGCATTTACATATCTACATTTACATGGAGGATGGTAACAGGTTCTAAAACTGATTAGTTTATTTATTAATTAGGTACTTACTTACCCTATTTAATAAATGTATGTTATTGCTTTTATCGAAAACTAGTTACTTATACAAAAAGCATGTTACTTAAAGCGACCTTTTTATTAGTACTAGCCGATGCCCGTGGTTTTACTCGCGTGGGATAGGTAATTGATAGGTGCATCAAAAATAATTACATACCTTGCACCCTTAAGGGCTTATTTTTTAATACGCTGATACGTATTCAGTTCTTTTGTATTTTAAGTATCCAAACTAAGTTTACAGCAATTGGCAAACATTTTGAACAACACAACAGTTAGAAAAAATGTTTGGAATAATATTAATGTTAATGATACGCATATATCTCAGAAAATATAATGTTATAAAAAATATGCCCGTAATTGTTATAAAAAATATGAAAAGATGCGCCTTTGTTACCAATTATGCAAAACTTTAATTTTCAATAAAGTCAATTAAACCATTTTTCCGTATGGCGGCGGATTTGCGCTCTCGAAAAATTAATCTTATTAAAGAATTGTTAGAATTTAAGTAGAGGCAAATTGTTGGAGCTAAAATTTTAATCCAGGTTTTAAAAGTGTGATACATTTTATACAAATATTTTTCTAGCTTCGAAAACAACTAAACTTAGCTCTCGGAACTAACATTTAGGACTGAAACATTTTTTTTATTTGTACTACTCGTATAAGTCGATGTAGGTATCGTTGGACAAGTCTTGTCCTAAGATAGATTAATTATATGATCCTAGCTAGAACCAACCAAGAAAGTACACGTTAGGTCGTTATTATACATTTCAGCTACTGTAATATTATATTATAATATAATAATAACCAAAACCCCTTTCCCTTTCCTTTTCGTCATCTTTTTCTTTCTAACACAATTTCTAACATAAATATTGGCGTTGCTTATAGATCTACCGACTGGACGACAGAACGGACGCGTGGATGCAAGTTGGCAACGCAGAACATGTCCTCCATCCAGATGCGACCCTAGCAGAGCCTTCAGCCAGCGAGGAGGATGAGCGCTCCAACGACTCCTCTCGGAAGCGCAAGAGAGTCAAATACCATGCGAACAAGGGCAAAGCAGAAATACACGAGCAGAAATCTGTGTCTCAGACCTTGAAAGACATTCAGGCGCATCTCCACGTCCTGGTATCCCATAATGACGACTACCACGACACGTTTGGGAAGTACGTGGCGTCGCTGCTGAGGTCTCTTCCTCCGCAGGACGCGCTGGCTCTGCAGCCGAAGATAGTGAGTTTGATCATCAATAAAGGGAAAGAGAGTCACAAGGCTGACGGTGAGGGTCAAGTCACCTCTGAATGTCAAAGTACTCAATATGAGGATGCCGCATTGAACATTAAAAGTGATATCGAAGATTCTGATTCGTTTTGAATTTTGATTAGATGAATTTAGATTTAGTATTATGTATTTTTTTAACTGGCTTTCGTTTGTGCTACATTCCAATTTCAAATTAATGAAAAGTAAAAGCATCAAATAGTATTTTATTTTCATTTGCTAGGTCTACGCTGATTTTAAAACTTATAAGTGCAGCTAGAAGCATTCAGTAGGCGATATTAAATTAATACGTCTTGTTATCTGCGAGTGGTCTTCCGAGTCCTACTGTGAAACTGAGTGCGTGTCAGTTCTCATCTCTTCAAGAGTCGAAAGTCTATTCAAAGAATAAGTTAAAATCTCGTGCCAAGATTTGTCTACGTGACTTCATCCACAGCTGAGAAATGAGACCGATATAGGGGAAAGGTTAGGTGTGAGCGAGCTAGTTGCAAGAGGGTGAAGGACCGACTACCTGTCTTTAGTTTGAAGCTTTGCATTGTATTGTTGCTATTTTGGTCTAAACAGGTTTATACCTACTGAGGGTGTTAAATTAAAAAAGTTTCCTTTGAAGGGATAATTTTAATCCGGAAGTTAGTAATAATCCACGTTGACCAACAGAGAATAACTCATGTTTTTCGCAAAGTCAAAGTCAAACTCAAAATTCATTTATTATCACAAGGATCACTTGAAATGTCGGTCTTATCTACTGCCTGTTCCTCCGCGACCAAGCCAGGATAAAAAGGCAAGAGAACAAGGCTGGTTATTAATTTTAATGATCATTTTACAAAACAATAGGTACCTAATTTTTTTATCGAGTTGGAGCATTTTTAATCCTAAGAGTTTTTATCATGCTTTACCAGTGTTTACTTATAATAAACATCAGTTTATAATTTTATTCGGCCGTCATCTCCAGAAATACTCTGAAAATGAGACTTTGATAACAATAATCTCCCAGTGACATGGCGGAATGCACGTATACACGAGTATATAATAAATAAAAATGTTTTGACAGAATGTATTTTGTGAGTTCCGTTGACGTCGGACCAGAATACCTTACTAAGAACATCGCTAAGCTGATGTGAGGATGCATGTTTTTTTAATTATTTGGCGCATTTTCAAAACTGGCTTATCCTACTTCTGATAACGAACTGAAAGAAAGGTTTATAGAATTTGTCCCAGTTAGAAAACTTTATACCTAGTTTTGTCATGACGTTCTCCGTCTACTATAGTTAAATAGGGCCTAGTAAATTGCCTTTAAATGACATATGTATGTATATATTTCATTTTAAGACATCCAACTTTTTAAGAGTTTCAGAAAAATAATTATCTTCCAGTAGAAATAAAAACTAAACAAAAGAAAAACGATTGTTTATAAAATGTAATGTAGACAGGTAAGGAAGTACCTACCGATTTATTTTTTTATGAAGACTAGAAGTTAAACATTTACTTCTATAAGAAGCTACCAATACCTATAAGGAACACGGTAATCTCGTTAGCAAATGTCAAAGCGCGAGAGGAATGCAAACATGTTTTCCGCGAGTATTTTAGTTTTGAGGTCGATACTCGCGTCACGGTATAAAATACATAAAGATGTATCCACCGACTGAAACGTACGGAGATAGTATATAAATGTAACAGCTCAATAAAAACGCAATAACACGTTCCTTGGCCCCAAAGCGACCATTCCATCGAGTGCCACTAATTTTAGATCTATGTTCGCGCAAGTCTCTTAAAACTGAATTCCAAATCATAGGAGTCATTTGTGAGGATCCGATTAGTATTTGTTGGACTCAGGTATTTACTTACTAGGTTGCAGGAAAGAACCTATATTAATGCATCGCCTTTTCATTCAGAACTTGGCCTAGCTAGATTTTTGATAAAACAGGTGATATACTTACATCATGACGTAGATAAAAGTAAATACAGTTTGAAAAATATTTAAATCGCCTGAAATCTCACTCGAAATGACTTACACTCTTAGATATATTTATCATGTAGTGATTACTTCATATCCCTGATAGCGACAACAAAAACATATAACATTGACGTAAGAAATTCCAGTCATATCAACCACTTCGCACACAAACAATAATACACTCTACAGTGCAGAGACATGAATTACAGTTGAAGGGAGGTCGTGGTAGATGCAATTTAGTAGCACTCACGTAACAGCTTATATTTAGCCGGGCGACAATATGTCTGAGAGGAAAACAGTACCTATATCTTCATGTACGTTATGTACATACATGTCATGTATATATGTATATAGCATCGCATGTGTAGATAGCTGAGCGAGAGACGTATTCGATTCTCAGAACTGTCTTGATGTCATTTGGCAAAGGGCGACTTGGACATTGCTCAAAGAGATTTGACTTCGTTGAAATGCTGACACACTATTCCTATGCCAGCTGCTTTCGGCGATTATTCTTAGCAAAATGTTGAGTTCAACACAAAGGATTCAACTCAAGGGGACACAGTGGATTTGTACTAAGTATATCAGTCTCCAAATTTCTACGCTTCGCCACTTCTATGAATTGGTTTACGTGGTCGTGGTATCAAAGTGACCTTCAATTAAGACAACATCTCAAACAATTACGGTGCATTATGTAAATATAGCTAAGTAACAAGACTCCATGAGGTCTAGGTTTTTTCCAAGAGCCGGCAATTACTCTATTATAATCTGACGCAAGAGTACCCTGCCAACTGTCATGTCGGCACGTCGACGCGACCGACGGCAGCCGGCAGCCGGCAGTGCGGCTGATGCAATGTGCTTCATATCAATACGATACGGTTTACTGCCTTTTAAGGAAACTCCGATTAGAAATAAGAACCTAAGGCATTTTGATCCATTCGGTTAAGACCTTTAACTTCAGGGTACAGAAGTGCACAGCGGGTTAACAGACATTTCGAATCTCATTTAAATCTATTTGTGTTTTACTCGTTAAAAAAAGACTGACACAGACTTTTAAATACCTACCTACCTGACTTTGAAAGCCTGACTAGGTAAGTTTATGCAAAGCAAGGTAAGTTTATGAATGTGCCTCCCGACATAAATAGTTTCCGATCAATCAATTAATTAAAACAGACTTGAAACAAACAAAATGCAAATGATTCTAAAATAGCAACAATGAACAACAAGGCAAGAAAACAGCTTAGCACAATTAAATGCAAATGCATAGAGGTAGGTATAGTTGCAGCAAAAACGCTCACGTAGACTGTGTGACGTCGGGTGGCGTGATCCAACCGCGATGCTTCACCTCGACAACAACCTGTATAGTGTATAATACAGGAATATAAGCAACCATCACCGCAAAACAAGGCACAGAATGCTGCAGCAATCGAAGGAAAGCAGCAATGGCTTCGATCAATGCGATTACAACGATAGTTATTACGCATAGAATTGACACGAATGTAAGGTGAAAAATAAATTGAAGATGCAATCGATGCATTAAAGTACAACGATGATTCGCTTAGGAACAACGATGCAGAGACGATAAAAAAACAGCATTAGATAAAAGACAAGGCAATCGAATCGATGATAAAGTAGTGAAGTCGTGTGGTGTTGCACGTAGCCAACCCAGATTTGATTGACGGATGTAAAAAACTGAAAAATAAATGCATATGGGTAATTATGGATGTAGTGTGCGATAGGCTGATGAGTTTTTTGTCAAGTTTTTTTATGAGAAGAATGAAATTATGCGTATGCATTTAGAAATCGGTTCTTTTTCGATGCGTAAGTATTTATAATCGGACCAATAAAGCCGCAGAGTAATCTGTTGCATAGTTTGTGGCGTTCACGAAACGTTGTAGCCACGTTTTAAATAACACTGCCATCATAAATCAAGTTAATGAAACCAACTTTAAATTGTAAATAAGTTTAATCAATCAAAAGTAATTTCTATGCAAATAAACAAAACAATTTTCTCTGGAAGCAGAGTTTTGATGCATAATGTTTGTTATGATAAATGCTCGGAATTGTTCGAAAATAACTCGCGGTAAAAATTTACGGGTTTCAACTTAATAAATTGAACATAGAAAGTTGGGTGACTTAGGGAGCGACTAAAGTAGGTTAATTTTAGCAAGTAAAGTTTGTTTTATTCATACTGTTCCAGCATAATCTACAGAAAGTTTTTTGTTTTACCTACTAATATTTACAATTGAATGTATAATAACCTGGCTATACAAGCCTTTGTCAATGTCACTGTTTTCACTTCACAAACAAATCACCTTCACAAACACCTTAGATCAGTCAGCCACTTCCAAGTTTTTTGCTCTCGTGTCGTGTTAGACCACCTGAGAGAGAGTTTGATTGTGATCATTCGTAAAAAGATAATTTGCAGTTTTCGAGTTCTTCCTATTCGTCGGATGGATCTAGAATCTCCGTAACCATGTCATTGTCCAGCGGAGTCTCATACTTAATCATCTCCTGATCAAACAGTATGTTATTTATCGCTTGCTTTATCATACACTGCGTCTTATTATCGTGTTTCTTCAGCGTCGACGCTATGTATTCCCCGTATGTGTCACAGTCGTCCTTCTTTCTTAGGCTTTCGTTCTTTATCATTCTTTGCATTTCTAGGATTCGGCTGTCTACATAGGCTTTAGTGTACATTTCTTCTGGTACTTTAGTGTGAATATTGTGTTGCCTAGCTCTTCTGCTGAGCGTTCTTTTGAGTCGTTTCTTGCCGTGGTTGGCTATGTTAATAAATCTCTTATGTATGAAGGCTTGAGCTTCCGGTTCGTGCTTTATCAGGACTTCTTCTTCTTGAAGGTCTTCACTAATGTTGGTTTCATCTGATGGCATTTCGTATGTTTCGTACACTGTTTCTGCCGGTTCATAGTTTTCTGTAGCTATTTCATCCTGAAAACAAGGACGATTTAATTTTTATAACTTTCTTTTTCAAAGTATCCTAACTTCTTTTCGACTTTATAATCTAAGCGCGCGTTCACTAGCTTGTGGCAAGGCGAGGCGAAGCCTTTACGATACTGATTTGTGCAGGTCGCAGTATAGGTTGAGGCAATGCCGATCCGGTGCCGAGCGAATATGTTTGCGATAAAAAAGTCTATAGACCTACAATTTGGAGGGTATATTTATTTTGGTGTGTAAGGGTGCACTAAGAAAAAGAAGATTAACTTGGTATGGAAAAAACTCAAGACATTCCACTATTTATAAAATATTATACCTACGTCCTACCTAGTAGGTAACCACATTTTATGTTATAAAATGTCGTTAGTGGTAATTTTACGTGCGAAGTTGCTGATGATAATAATGTTCTCAGTTGTCCGTCGCTGATAGGTACGTAACCTACACCTACCGATGTTGTTTTTGAATATCGAATTATTGTTTTCAGCGAGACCCTGAAACGGGACACGTCAGCTATCACAGCCGATAATAATGATAAACGTGAACAGAACTCCGCGAAACAAACAACATTGTTATATTCTCGCATTGCTTCCGTGTCTGAATTCAGACTGGGTAATGTAACTGGTTGTTTGGGGAATATTCCGTTACAGATTACCTCAGATATCGAGATTAGTATTATTTATTTCAGAAAATAGTAAGTTTTTGCGATAGGCTTGGGTGCCGGCTATGACGCGATATGGGTCAGGTTCGATTCCCGCTCAGGAACAGATGTTTGCATGATCTACAAGCAAAACAGGGTCTGGGTGGTGTGGTATGATACCCGGGACACAGGGAATCCTATGTAGAATTAGGATGTATGGTTTTGATCGGAATTTGAAGGAATGTTCCCGAATAAAAAGATTTTTCAAAGGTAAATCTTGTTCATTCTTGAAAGAGGTTTGAGGTTTTGGCATACTTAAATTAGCTAAAAGGATGCAAAGATGCCTGACAGGTATACAGTTTATTATGTGCTATAACTAGGTATCTAATAGATACTTGTACATAAGATCAACACTGGTATTTTACAAAAAAAAAGTGGTTTTCTATCATCGATTGCAGCGCCCAGAGTAAGTTCAAACCTATCTAAGAACCACCCTTAAAAATATACGAATTGATTGCAATAAACCCCATTCCAATGTGATAAGCCGTTTCGGAGATAAATGGTAACAGACAAACGCACAAACAAACAATCTTATATATCTGATGCATAAACGGGCTCCTGTAATGTAACCTTTCATGTAAACTTCAATATTTTAAATAACAAATCACCATTGAATGAGAAAAGCGACATCTCTCGTCAATTGTACTGAATGTGATTTAGTCACTGAACAGGCTTGGATAACTGCAAAGTTTCATCTGTAGCGGGTTCAAGTCCCGCTGATATTGAATTTTTGGGATATTATTCTTTTTGGTGGAATTTTAAGTAAACCGCGGCTGAGCGGATCATGCAAAGAGATAGAGATAGAGAGATAGAATGGTAAGCGAACATACCAGGCCATCATCAGGCGACTTGATGTACCCATGGAGGAACCTCATGTGAGGGTACAGGAACCAGGTGGACTTGCCGCCCTCCTTGACCTTCGTCCTCTCCCTCCTGTAGGAAGCCAGGAGGGAATTAAACTTCTTCCTGAGGTCGACTACGTCGCACGAGAAACCTTGGGCTGGAAGTGGGAATGCTGATTATCGCTAAAAACTGACGTAAAATACAAAAAAAAAATGCATTTTTTTATAGATGCAAAGTGCGGTGTTTTTTCAAAGTGTTTTTTGCGGGTGCAAAGTCTCCTGTGCCTGTAATTTCACCGGCACTTCCGGATACCATTTAAATTGAAACACAGCAATGTAAACATTACTGCTTTGAGGCAGAAATACGTACCTACGGCTTACGATGAGCAGAACAAAAACAAAATGTCGCGGAATATACCATCCCGATAGTGGGTGACTATGCCAAAGGGGACAAGGATTAACAATAATTCGTATTTTCCGAATATAAAATTGTTGGTTTTAGATCAAAATTCTTCAAAACCAGCTGTTCTATAAGGTATGTGCAAAATAACCCACTTTTGGGTTTTTCTACGTAGGACATTAAATAATGTTATACCTACTCACAAGATGTCCCAGAATATATGTACCTACGTTGATTCTGTTACACCTTACCTGTATTTTTATCGGATGGGCGCATGTAGGTACTAACTAGTTACCTACCTAGGTCCAATCATTCTGACAATTGCAAATAAGGTGTTATATCTTGAAAATTAAGGTGAGTAGACACTTGGTAGGTGAAATATTAAATTTAATAGTTATGTAAGTACCTAATTTTATTTATTCCTATCTGAAACAGATATCGTAGGTATAAGTATAATATAGGTTAGGTTAGGTTATTAGTTATTACCAATAGTGGTCCAGGCGGCGATCTTGGAGCTCTGCACGCGGTACAAGTTGTGCTCTTTGTCCCATAGCTCCGGCCGTTTCTCATACTCCTGCATCAGCACTATCACCGCGTTGTTGGACCAGTCTATTTCAGACATCTTCACAAACCTGACAAACCAAACTTCTTTTACCAGACGTGTAATGGGAGACACCTACCCGCGTACCTACATCTGGACTGCATTAGTCTACATAGGTTTGACCAGGCTGATACAGTGGTAGTTCGATTCCCTGTTACGGAAAATATCAGCGACACACGGAAACCCAGTGTGGGTCTACATTATACATCTACATTATAGGCTTAGGTATATCGCCTTAATTCACTAGATTTTATTTACGAATTTCCCACCGAACGATTAAAGTTATTTTAAACAACCAAAGTACCTACTTACCTACCTACCTACCATCCGTTATACCTAGATACTTATATATAATGTTTTCTATAGGTATTGTTCTTGTGATGTAACGTAGGTACATCGCTCGTGTGTCTCCGGCCTTATCTGCACGCAACACAACTCCAATATGGCCGCAAATGACAATGAAGCGAAGGCATTCATGTCACTTTTGCAATAAAACTGAGCAAAACATTCAATGGAATACGTATGTAGCTAGTTATGTAGGTTTCGTGATATCGAAATAAACAAAATACAACGAATAAAAACTTACTTTCTGTAATCCGGAATGTTCTCGGAATAATACGCAGCGAACGTGAATTCTGCAGCGTTCGATTCGTGGCGCAGCGGCGACTGGCGCGCGGTGACGAACGAATCCAGCCGAGCGAAAGGTCTTACCACGTGTTCGGTCTCACTCGCTCGCGCTCGCTCTGCTTCGTTTGTTATCCTGCTTTTCATGTAAACGAAATGCGACGTTGCCTGTTCGCGCGGCCGACCGTCCCGGCCTCCTCGTCTCGTCAGCCGCGCTACGCCCGCGCCGCGCCGACGCCTGCCGACCGGCGAACGAAGCGAACGCGCTTTTGTAAACTTCGTTCGGGAATCTTTATCCTATTGATTATTCTGTGGTTTGGGCTAGCTTAATAAGTAGATAGGTCGGACACCTAATTACATAAGTAATTATGTGAATGTGAGTCTACATAGATACATGCTAGGTATTTTTGTAAGTTTATAGGTAACCTAATTACCTACCTACCTAGCATATTCTAGGCACTCAAAGATCTAAAAATCGCTGATTCTCTTCGACTACTTTTTTTATTAATTATGTGGTACCTGCCTACGTAGGCCTTATAACTAGGACCTAGTATTTTTTATGTTGATAATATTTTGACCTGTCCAAGACAATCTATTTGGGTACAATATCAAAAGTCCCATCACGCTACCCGATCACCCAAATAGCGTTACCGAAACCTTCAGGGACAAAGAAACATGTCGCAAATTTACCCAGACCCCTCCTATTAACGAATAGTCTTCAGCGCAGAGCTCAGCGCTCAGTAGCTTAACAATAACCACACTCAAGACCCCCGCTATCAAACTAAATATCCGAGCCTAGAGGTCAATTTAAAGAGGATACTGAAAAATGTCAATGACCAGCGTATCTTGAGCTACCCTCGCGTTCGGCAAACAAGGGATTTGGACAAGTCCAGGGGCCAGATAGAGTGGTTTTACGTCATCCCTATATTGAAGCTTTGATTGAAATGCCGTGAGAGTAATATTATATTACAAAAAATGTCTTGCAGGTTTCGGATAAAATTACCAAGACAAGAACATAATTTAATTATTATTATGAGCACATAAGGTTGCGAATTTCTAAGCATTAATCTTGAAGCGATGGATGTAGCTTTTTGGTACCACGTTACCCTATTACCTAACCCGCCTCCATGCATGATTTAAAATATTAACAAAATAAAATCAGATCAGATCTGATATTACTTTCCTTTTTGGCTCAAGTCATTATATAGGTGTCCCAAATTATTCCCCTATTCTCAGCTCGTGTTCTTTGTGCCTGTATAAGCGTAAATGGCTCGTAAATAATGCGAGTACATTTGGGGAAGGCATAATATTGCCGTCGATTTCCGTACCATTCTGCAAAACTATCATAACTTAAAAACAATATGGCGGAGAAGGGAATGAAAGATTATGTGAAAGGCTAGGGCTGTGCTGTGTCGATAACGCTAGTTTCCTACACGTGTAAGGTTCTGGCTAACCGGTTGCGAAGCCACCCAAAAACCTTTAACATAAATATATTAGAGTAGCCCCTCATCAGTGGCAGTGCGGTACGGCGGTCGACAAGCGCCGGTCACCACGGATTATCGTGTACCAGAGCCGTCGGTAGGATCCCTCGCCACGCTAGCCTTAATGATATCATACGCTGGGCTTTTACCAGCGTCAACGTTCCAGCTGTTCTCGAACCGAATGGTCTACTACGTGACAATGGTAAGCGGCCTGACGGCATGACCGTTGTTCCTTGAGAGAAGGGAAGGCCTTTGGTATGGGACGCCACATGCGTAGATACCCTAGAACCATCTCATCTGTCGGGGACGTCAGTTAGAGCCGGTGCAGCGGCTGATTCGGCCGAGGATCTCAAGAGGCGAAAATATAGAAGTCTCAACAGAACTCACTTGTTTGAGCCTTTTGTGGTTGAGACTCTGGGACCAAGTAGTACCAGGGCCCTTCGCGTTTTCAAAATTATTTCAGGGCGTCTGGTCGAAGTGACGTGTGACCAGAGAGCTGGCTCTTATCTGGGTCAACGCGTTAGCATTGCCATTCAGCGTGGGAATGCGGCCAGTATTTTGAGTACGCTTCCGTCTGGTAGTGATCTGGAACAGTTGATCTATATACTAGAAGATCTATATACTATGTATAGATCGTTTGCAACGGTCTTTAGCTAGCTAGCTGTTTTATCTGTATTTTTTGTATATACCTACTTGTACATAGTTGTATGAATAAATAAGAGTAGCTATGTAAACCAGTTTTTCATTTTGACCTCGTTTTGCACAACAGTTTGAGAATCTATTGTATTTTTTGTGTTTTTATAAGCATATCACGTCTTA
Source organism: Perizoma affinitatum (assembly GCA_961405105.1). NCBI lineage: Eukaryota > Metazoa > Arthropoda > Insecta > Lepidoptera > Geometridae > Perizoma > Perizoma affinitatum. The sequence goes on from OY560204.1 coordinate 11,848,543, forward strand.
TCCTTGATCATAGTTGATTGGCATTCAATATCTTCCCTGGTCTTCTGTACGCTACGCCGCTACAATAAGTTATTTAATTGAGGCCACGCAGATTCCAACTGAATTTTCAAAGTGAAAATCTTTGCTAAATAAAAAACAGATGAAGTTTAATATATTCTATGCAGTGTTTCGAATAAATATGAATTTCGTTTATTACTTTCCGTTTTGTGATTTATACAGATTTTTGATTTAATGCGTAGTGACATAAAATAACATTATATATGGTTACAAAAATAGTATTACATTTTAATAAATAGCCTTAGCAAATTCGTCCAGAAAAACCTGGAAAATATCGATATTATCCTTCACTTAGTTTTATTTATTGGACAAGTGCCATCATATATCGACAACAGCCCATCTCTAGAATCCGTCGAAGGGCGCATCACCAGCTATCGTATGCGTCGATTATCCAGCGGTCCCCGCTCGGGGGTCCGGGTCCTATCTGCACCCCCAGACAATGAGTAGCATTTGTGACGAAAAATTTACGAGACGTTTTTACGATTGCAAAATAGGTGGGACCGAGTTTTACGAGCCACCCTGTATAAAGCAGCTATCCTGTATAAGGGTGCGCGGCATTCAGGGATTACTCTCTTTGTCCTCTGTTCGTTAATAACAGGACGTCGGTAGTTTAGTGGTGGTTCCGCCTACTGGCCTTCTGTTGCACATTTCGTGGGTTCGAATATGGATGCGATTAAAATTAATCCTAGAGCCAATTTGTGTTTAAATGGTAACAGACAAAAACAATATCTTATGTCAAGCGGATAATATGTATGTTCGGCCTGTTGTTGTCATAACGGATAAACTGATCATTTATTGGTCCGGACCAAGCAATGGTGATTAACCATTGCTTGGTCCGACTACCTCGAAACTAAATTGATGCCATTTATCATAATCTCCTCTTAATTATGATGCTGAAGAGAATTACCTATTTATTTGCCTTTTCGACGAATTAATAATTAATGAAAATCATTATTGTACTAGAAAATCAGGAAAAAAGAACAACTCTCTCTTATCATTTAATGATGTTACACACATTCGTACCTTATAAGTCTTTCTAACAAATATGGATCATATTATCTTAAATAAATTAATATTATTATATATCTGGGTAGGCACCGTGTGTTGTTCTATGTTTTGATCAATATTGATTCCTAAATTCAAAATCGGTTCAGCCGCTATGGAAATAACGGAAATAACAAGCAACAAACTTTAAAACTTTCGCAAACATGTACAATTATACGTAGGATTAATTCAATAGAACTCTGTTATTTATGCAAATAATATTTGTCCATAAATCCTGTAGAACTAGATTTTTTTTCTTGAGTTAAAATATTATACCTACAATAAGGTTATTGGTTTGACGGTGAAATTACAGGCAAATGAGACTTTTAACCCGTTATTCGTCAGGGTCGGCAACGCGCTAATCTGCTGTTGCAAGCTTCCGTATGTCACTTTAGTAGTGTGACGTGCGCTGCTAGCTAACTACGGTATGCTAGCGCCATCTCTTATCAAATGGACGCACTACTCGTTCTACCGCCATCTAGTATCGCGTAGAAAGAGCTAGCACGCACGTAGCGGACGCCCCGCCCCTTATGGAACTGACTAGAACGGTCATTAACCGCGTTAGTAAGAGATAGCAAATGCGTTAGAAGGGGATAGTGCGCGCTTAGAAAGGACGGGATTGTACGAGATCTTTCTGGAAGGATCGAGGTATCGTCTTAGGGGGATTTATAAGCGCGGTGAGCGGCCCGTAGCGACAGTTCCGATCGAGATTTGGAAGTGAATTGATCAAAGTGATAAAGAAGCGATACCCAGTGATTAGTAGAGTGACTGTTTGTGTTATAGTGTTGTACCTAGTAATTCAGTGTTTTAGTGCTTTTGTTTAAGTGGTGTAATTCTGTTGTACTGTTAGTGTCAAAGTTAATTTTATAGTGTAACCTGACTAATACAGTGTTCTTTTGGTGTTCAAGTGGACTTCATTATTTTATCCCGTACCCTAGCTTGTAACAATTTGGTGTCAGAAGTGGGATAAAATAATGCCGATTCTACCAAAGGACGACAGTATGGAGGGTGTCAGGACGAGACATCAACGACAGCAAGAAGTCGATGGAAGGCGTTTCGGAGGTTCCCCATCACAAGAACCTGGGCGGGTACCTCAGCCGGAGATGGAGTCAGCTGCTGGATCATCTGCAGAATCATCGACTGTGGCCCGATCTCCTGCTTCGTTTGATTTTGCTGCCTTAATGACTATGATGGAAAATCAGGCACGTCGGCAGGAGGAGCAGGCTCGTCGGCAGGAGGAGCAGGCTCGTCGGCAGGAGGAGCAACTTCGTCAGCTGGAAGCAGACCAGGCACGTCGGCAGGAGGAGCAGGCTCGTCGGCAGGAGGAGCAACTCCGTCAGCTGGAAGCAGACCAGGCTCGTCGACAGGAGGAACAAGCTCACCTTCTGAAGGAACTACACGTGACTATTGGAAAAGACCTCAAAGAAGTGAAGGAGCAGGTGAAGCACCACGAGAATCGTATCTCAGAGGCCGAAACTCAGATCGCCGACGTGAAGAAAGCTCTGGGTGTACTAAAATCTGGCGAAGGCAGCGTGGCTCCTGTAGTAACTTCTACATCGGTTCGAGGTTTTAAGGTCCCACCCTTCGATGGAAGTTCTTCGTGGTCAGCGTACAAGATCCAGCTTGATGCTGTTGTTGAAGCAAATGGATGGACCAAGAAGCAAGCCATGACTGCACTTACACTAGGCCTTCGTGACCAGGCGCTCACCATCTTAGAAGCCCTGGGGAAGGAAGTCAGCTACGAGCAACTGCTGGAAGCTTTGGAGTCCCGATATGGCGACGCACACCTGGAGCACGTGTTCCGTGCTCAGCTAAAGGACAGAAGCCAACGGAGCACCGAGAACCTACAACAGTGGGCTTTGGAAATTGAAAAGCTGGTTCGGAAGGCGTATCAATCTTCACCTGCGCTCATTGATGGAATCTTGATCCAGGCGTTCGTCGATGGAATACGTGACCTGGAAGTACGAGCTACTGTGAGGCTTGGGCACCACGAGTCTCTGAAGAACGCCTTGGCCCATGCTTTGGAGGTAGAGGCCGTACGTCAGGACCATCGAGCGCACCGCGTCAGGGAAGTGGTGGCATCTCCTTCCAGTGACAGATTCAGCCGCCCTAAATTTAGTCCTCGATGCTACGAGTGTGGAGAAAAAGGTCACCTGAGGTCTAGCTGCCCAAAACGCACTTCGAGAGGGGAAGATCGGCCTCAAGGAGAACAGGGGGCTAGCGCCTCCGTCCAACAGCAGCAGGGAAACGAGTAAACGCCAGGACTACGGGACGGGTGCTGGCTGGTAGTGAAAAAGTCCCAAGAATTTCGATCTCACAAGCACACGACGGGAACAGCCTGATTATCAATGGCCAAATCAATGGAACACCCTGCAAGATCACATTGGATACTGGTGCTTCTCGTACAGTGATCAGTTCCCAACTTGCAAATCGCTTACTTGGGAACTTCTTCCGTAACAGTGACCGAGTCCAACTCTTAACAGCAACCGGTCAGCACATATCCGTCCGAGGCGAGAAGCGGGTAGAGGTGAAGCTGGGTGAAAGGATTTTCCTGCATAACGTCATCGTGGCCGACGTGGTTGACGACTGTATCCTGGGTTTGGATTTCTTGCGAGAGCACCGCTGCAAGATCGACGTGAATCAAGGAGTGTTAAAATGTGGAACGGAGGAAATTTTTATGGAAGGTGGATCACCAGGGAATATTTACTGTCTACAGAAAACTGTTCTGCCTCCAAGGTCGGAAACCATTGTACCAGTAAGATTGTCACACACTGCGGGAAATAATCGATGTGTACTGATAGAGAGATTGAATACCGTCCAACCATGGATTATGTCACGAACTCTAGTGAAGGCTACGAGTACCTCAGCAGTGCGAATATTGAACTTGAGTAGTGAAGAAAACCTCATCGAAAAAGGGACGTTAATGGGAACCTGTGAGGAAGTAGCTTGCTTGCGAAGGTGTCAAGAATTGCCCAGTGGCCAAAACCTAAAGAACAAATATGATGTGTCATCGTTTCTGGAAGTTTGTCGCAAGGATCTTTCTGAACAAGAAGTTGCAATGGCTAAAAAGACGTTACTTCAGTATGCCGATGTATTCTCTTCGAATGATGCTGATATTGGAAAGACTGGACTAGTACAGCATGCGATAAACACTGGTAATGAGCTACCGATCCGCCAGCGACCTAGACGATTACCAGTAGCACGGGAGAAAGAAGTAGAAACCATGATTGAGGGAATGATGAAGGATGGTGTAATAGAACCTTCATCCAGCCCTTGGTGCTCGCCTGTCGTGCTAGTCAAGAAGAAGGACGGAACTATGCGTTTCTGTGTGGATTATCGTCGTCTCAATGAAGTAACGAAGAAAGACAGTTATCCACTACCAAGAATTGATGACACGTTAGATACACTGACAGGAATGAAGTGGTTTACTACTCTGGATTTGAAAAGTGGCTACTGGCAAGTAGAAATAGACCCTAGAGACAAGGAAAAGACTGCATTCTCTACGGGAAAGGGACTTTGGCAATTTCGAGTCATGCCGTTCGGATTATGCAACGCCCCTGCGACTTTTGAGAGGCTAATGGAGCTAGTACTTGTTGGATTGATCGGAGACGCCTGCCTTGTCTACTTGGATGACATCATCATTATTGGAAGAACATTTCAAGAACATCTTCAAAATCTGGAACGCGTGTTGTCAAAGATCCGCGCAGCAAATCTAAAGTTAAGTCCGAAAAAGTGCTCGTTCTTCAGACGGCAAGTAAGCTTCTTGGGTCATGTAGTTTCACGAAACGGTATACAAACTGACCCAGAGAAAATAGACGCTGTCAAGGATTGGCCGATTCCAATGGACAAGACACAAGTCAGAGCATTTTTAGGGTTGTGCTCCTATTACCGACGGTTTGTGAAGAACTTTGCTGATGTAGCTAAGCCTTTGCACAAGCTCACCGAGGAGAAGCGACTATTCTGCTGGGATGAAGACTGCAACCATGCTTTTCAGGAACTAAAGAAGCGTCTGTGTGAGGCACCTATTCTTGGCTTTCCTGACCTAGATAACGAGTTCATCGTGGACACAGATGCAAGTAATACCGGTATTGGTGGTGTATTATCTCAGCGCAAAGGAGATCAAGAAGTGGTGATAGCCTACTTCAGCAAATCTTTATCCAAACCGGAAAGAAATTATTGTGTCACACGAAGGGAACTGCTGGCAGTAGTAAAATCTTTGCAGCATTTCAGTAAATATCTGCTAGGACGTAAATTTCATCTGCGAACTGACCATGCTGCGTTAACATGGCTATTACAGTTCAAGAACCCCGAGGGGCAAGTGGCAAGATGGATAGAACAGCTACAGGAGTTTGATTTTCAAATTGAACATCGCAGTGGAAAATCTCACGGTAACGCGGATGCACTCTCTAGAAGACCTTGCCTGGAAAACTGTAAGCATTGTGTCAAACAGGAGTCCAAAGAAGCAGTACCCATAAGAATGCTGAGAACAGACCTTAGCGAGGAGTGGAAGGAAGCCCTGCAGCAAGCACAGCAGGAGGATAACGATCTCAAGCCAATTGTAGAACGGATCAAAGCTGGTAGCCCCAAACCTAAGTGGAGTGATGTTGCTGGAATGAGCACAACTACAAAAAGTTATTGGGCACAGTGGGACAGTCTGGTTGTCCATAATGGAGTATTGTGCCGTAAATGGGAAAATGCTCGAGGAGATCATTGTCACCTTCAAATGGTTGTCCCTAGGAACAAAATATCTGACGTTCTGAAGCTCTACCACGAGGGATGTTCGGGTGGTCATATGGGAATAAAAAGGACATTGTTAAAAATCCGCGAACGATTTTACTGGATCCATTGTCGAGATGATGTGGAGGACTGGTGCCGGAAATGTACGAGTTGTGCAGCCGTAAAAGGACCCCACACGCGCAGCAAAGGAGCATTGAAGTTATACAATGTCGGAGCGCCGTGGGAACGTATAGCGCTGGACGTTGCTGGACCGTTTCCTGTTAGTGAAAACGGGAACAAATACTTCTTGGTAGTCATGGATTATTTTACAAAATGGCCGGAAGTTTTCGCAATTCCTAACCAAGAAGCTTCGACGGTAGCGGATAAATTAGTACACGAAGTTTTCTGTCGTTTTGGAGTACCTCTGGAAATTCACAGCGACCAAGGAAGGAATTTTGAGTCCCAGGTATTTCAGGAGACATGTCGTTTAATGGGCACTCATAAGACCAGAACCACCTCCTATCACCCACAATCGGACGGAATGGTAGAAAGGTTTAATCAGACGTTGGAACATTATCTGGCAAAAGTGGTGGAGACCAATCAGAAGGATTGGGACAAGTACATTCAGCCATTTCTGTTGTCATATCGAAGTGCAGTCCACGAGAGCACAAATGTCACCCCTGCCTTTGCGAACTTTGGACGTGAACTGCGATTACCTGCGGACTTGATAACTGGCATTCCACCTGATTCTCCACGCACAATAACAGATTATGCGAGCGACTTACGAAATAAAATGAACGACGTATATGAAAACATCCGACAATCCAGCCAACAAACGTCTGAAAAGATGAAGACCCGTTATGACAGAAAACTGAACAATTTGGGATTCAACGAAGGTTCACTGGTGTGGTTGCATAATCCAGTGCGGAAAAAAGGAAAGTCTCCCAAATTACAGCCCAAATGGGACGGACCGTACCGTGTTATGACCAGGATTAACGATGTCACTTATCGGATACAGAAGGGTCTGCGAGGAGCCCCTAAGATCGTTCATGTTGACCGTTTGGCGAGGTATTACGGGTCTGACAATGCTCGGGACGAGCATGTCTAAGGAGGGGGCAGTGTGACGTGCGCTGCTAGCTAACTACGGTATGCTAGCGCCATCTCTTATCAAATGGACGCACTACTCGTTCTACCGCCATCTAGTATCGCGTAGAAAGAGCTAGCACGCACGTAGCGGACGCCCCGCCCCTTATGGAACTGACTAGAACGGTCATTAACCGCGTTAGTAAGAGATAGCAAATGCGTTAGAAGGGGATAGTGCGCGCTTAGAAAGGACGGGATTGTACGAGATCTTTCTGGAAGGATCGAGGTATCGTCTTAGGGGGATTTATAAGCGCGGTGAGCGGCCCGTAGCGACAGTTCCGATCGAGATTTGGAAGTGAATTGATCAAAGTGATAAAGAAGCGATACCCAGTGATTAGTAGAGTGACTGTTTGTGTTATAGTGTTGTACCTAGTAATTCAGTGTTTTAGTGCTTTTGTTTAAGTGGTGTAATTCTGTTGTACTGTTAGTGTCAAAGTTAATTTTATAGTGTAACCTGACTAATACAGTGTTCTTTTGGTGTTCAAGTGGACTTCATTATTTTATCCCGTACCCTAGCTTGTAACAGTAGTATACAAAAACATTTGTAATTTTCCCGATTCGCAGTAGTTACTGTCTTCCACGAATGACACGCGATGTGCCGGGTACTGTACTGTACTGTCTGCATACAATGGCGTCCCACGTCGGTCGGATCGAACTGCGCACAATGGCATGGCAACAGTACTGTAATAATATTTAATTATAGCCAACAATATACAATGGTCGTTGCGCATGGCCGAAGCGCAGTTTAGGGTTGAGTTAACTGAACTGGATTGAAGGGTGGTCAGCCGTCACGTGGGATACTCACCAAAGCGATCTATGCTTTCAAGGCTAGAGTATTCAACTGTCAAGAACAAAGGTGGCCTGATACTGTTAATGGCAGGAAGTCCTGCTTTCGAGTTGCTATGGAACTTACGAGCTTTTACTCAGACCGACTCTCTGACATCGATCGCCAGCACCACGAGTCCGATTCTCGTAAACAAAACATTCAAAATAGTCTCGATATTATTTATTTGCAGTCTACTTTCGGTTAGCTTTCAATCTTGAGTGTCAAATGTTATCTGGAAATAATAAAATGGACAATGTTATAGGAATCCAAATGGCTTAATTAACCTAACGATCTGTGTATGGACATTGTTTTAATGTTTTCATCGTTTCGGATCGGATTCCCCAACTGAACTGAATACCCAAACCACCTGATTTAGCATCATAATGGGCAGTCCTGAAAGGTCACTCACTCAGCACTCAGCAGCTCAGCAACAAACCCGCTGAAATGCAACTGTCTTGCAATTGAAGCCTTTGCAGTGCGTCTGATCGCAGTCTTACTAACGGGATTACCGCCGTATTACTTATTAGGAACAGGTTTTTGAATGTATTCATGGTAAGCCCCATGTTGCGTCTAACTGACTTCTAACTCAAAATCCGAGACACAAAATACTGTAATCGATTGAGTAGTAGTCGATATTATTCCATTGTTTTTAGTGGCGAGACACAATGTACGAGAATATTGGTTCTACAGCATTCAATCGAGGAGTTTTATCATTGTCGATACCATGGACTGTCACAGAAGACTCGCTCGGAACTAGCATTGACGCCGCCCTACAAACCCACACATGATACATTTCATGACAATGTCAAAAGTCAATATCATCAAGTAGGTATTCATTAATTGAAATCTAAAAGATCATTAAGAATTTTAGATGATAGATACACATCCTACAACTTATTTGTACTAACCTTACCTGGCTTTTAGCCAACAACACCGCTTGGGTGTTTTATGTATTTACAAAATAAAAGTATCTAAGTAGTATATCATGTAGTTTCCATAACACAAGCTCTGCTAAGTTTGGGGCTAGATGATGCTGTGTGAAAAATGACCAGCATTATTTATTGATAAAATGATTCACAAGTTTCCATACATAGTCATGTTATTTTTGCAAAGACTTGCCAAAAACCAGCATCGCCTGATATCCTCATTAGCACGAGACCGCTTTTTGCTTTAGTCCGGCTGGTTCGGATCGGACGTTTTATTTACAAAACTGTTGCTATACACACTTTCATGTACTTACTTAGATATATAGATATACAGATTCCTGATGCTCACAATCAATGCAAGGAATCCTAGTGTGGGGTCAATACTATGTCTATGTCTGTTCTAGTGTGGGGTCAATACTATGTCTGTGTCTGTTCTAGTGTGGGGTCAATACTATGTCTATGTCTGTTCGGAGAAAAAAAGATATTTATCTCATCCTTTTTCCTATATCTAATTCTATACTTACGTAAGATAACAGAAATGTTTAAGCGAATCACCTACATTTTTCATAAATGTCACGAAATAACGTTACACATAAATGCTCTTAGCGTGTAGCTATATACTATATATATATATGGCTAACCTTTACGCACACATGTTGAAGCGACGAATTTGCAAATGAGTGAAAAAATATCTTCGTACCTCAAAACGATATTATTTATAGGATTGAAATCATCGTGGTTTGGTATCATTGTACGATATTATCACGACAAGTTCCCGTCTCACGACCGTCGACCGTCGACCGTCGTCGCGGACGGTGCTCATGAGGAAGGACCTCTAAACGGTCAACGAAACGTCAGCAGGAGGAGTGGTAATAAAATTCTAAAATGATTCCAACTAGTAACTGTTTTTCGTTTACAAAATGTAATGTTCATCGCATTTATAAAAGATAACAATGGAATAATGGTTGATTATTAGGTAAAGTGAACTGTATACCAACTTAGTACCAACCTACCATGAAGGTATGTATGCAGGCGAATTAATAGTAATCAAAGTGCCCATAATTAACTCGATACCAAATCATTTACTTCCATCGAGGAAAACGTTTTCTGTGAAATCAAACGCATGGAATCGCAATAAACTTTCCATAGAGCTGCTGTTTTTGTGGCGCGGAGCCGCCGACCGAGACAATCATTCAATCGTCGGTCTGATGACGATCAGACGTAAAGATTACTTATCGAGTACGTTCACACTGACTCGCTCAGGGAACTGACATCAATCCAACTCAGACATCTTCGGCAATTATTAAAAAAAGGTTTGATCCAAATGGTTTGCTTAAAAAAAGGTCCTCGGAGTAACGCTCTGTGGATGAGTTAAAAAACTAATGTGAAACATTTCAGAGTTTTATGTTGTCCGATATTATAGTGATATTATGATTGACACTATCTGACACGCATCCAAAACCTGGCAGAACGTCGCTCATTATATGTTATATCAAAGAAATGGCATTGGGTAAACTAGTATAAGCTTGAATATTCCAAGAGATCACTTTTTTACTAAGATCTAATAAAATTCCTCGAAGATTATTCCGAAATAATTAATCGCATTTTAAATTTTAATCAATATTTGATTATGTACGATTCGTATTTATGAAACATCATATTATTGTGTTTATTTTGGTTTGATTCCTAGGGTCGACGGATTGGTCCTCGAGATCTCCACTAGTATGATGACGGAAGAGAAGACAAGAATAATTGCTGTCTCCCTTTATTGTCAGACGAAAAGAAAAAAAAGAACTTATTTTTGACTACTCTTCCGTAGACGAAACGAGGAACTTATGGTGCTAATGCTAATCCTGCTGTTTTTAAATAAAAAAACCATAATCCATGGGTCTATCAGGTTGTACCTTCTTAGTCCATAACCTCTTTAATTGAAGCCTGCTATTATAAAAACACCTTGAACTAGAAACAATTGCCTGAGTGCCGTACCGTCTAGCGACCGGTGTCACCGTGGCGTAACGGAAAATTATAGAGCTCTACAACTACAACTAGGCATAAATATATAATTGGTCGCATTATGACTCAGTACCGGCGGTCGGCAACATAATACAGTTGTGGAAACAACCAGTGCTTACAAAGTGTCTATGTAAACGTTAGCGTAGCGAAAATGCGAAAGTTTCAAGGACATACAAACCGAACCGAATTCAATTTGGTCATCTGAGCATTTATTGAAGGACTTGGCGTTTCTTTCTTTGCTTTTTCAAAGTAAAAGTGTCACACGTTTGACATGTTCTCAAGGATAAGCGGTCATTAGACTCTGATTTTAGGCAACTTTTCGACAAATTCGAAAGTAGTTTCCGGGCTTTCTCATTTCTTTAGCTACCGAAGTCGGATGCACGAAGGTATACCTAGGAAATCGGAGAAACGCCTAAAGCACAGAATTCCTTACATATTTCCGATGACTATAGATTTTGGAGCCCAGGGTTTGGGTTTACTTAAGTTTAACCTGATGGTATAAAACTGTAACCGCTGGAAAGGGACGCGCTTTTGTCGATCGCTTTTGTCATAACTTGTTCTTTGTCGAATCCCTCAGTAGGTTATATGTATAGTAGATCAACGCGGCAGGTAAGATTCAGCCTAAATCACGTACTAGCCAGACGAAAATATATTTGTTATGTTTCTGAAAGACAACAAATATAATATACACTTCCAGCAACAACAAAAGTTGATATAACAAAATAAATGTATATAATGCTGCTACATACAGCAATATATACATTTATTTTTTATAACGGTATATTTACGATACTTTATTGTTATAAGATAATTTTATTACCGGGAAACAATAAAATTCACAGAACATGCTTTTTCGGTTAAAGTGTTTATTAAATTGTAAATTTTAATAAAAATGCATAATTCAAATGTTAATTCCTTAACATACAACAGACCAACGAATCCTTTTCTACGATTACTTTCACTATCAGGCCATGTTGTCCCATTTTTGGACAAAGAACTCCTTCCCATTTCCGCGGGTCGCTTCTGTCAAGCCACCGTGGCGTGGGTCAGTAACTCTGAATAGGCGTCTAGAATCCCTGGTTACAGGTACATATTTGTAATTTCTAAGTAGTTAATATATATCTGTTTCACCATGCAGGCCGGTTTCCAAGCATTCTCAACGGATGACGCAACAAAAACAATTTCTGTCTACCTGAAACCGATTCACATCCACAATCTTACATGCTCGTGACGTTACCTCGAAAATGTAAGTAGTTTTTTTAAAGTAATTCTTTATTTAATTTTATGCAAGTCTTAAGTGAGATTTTATTTAGTTAACAGAATGTACCGCTTTAGATTTACCTATCAGTTATGTTACATTTATTTTTGAATAAATAAATTAATAACGAATTACTTGTCAAGGTAGGTAAGCAGCGTTGTTTTTTTTCTACAATTTTCAAAAGCAGGTTTTAAATTTGAATATTGGTACATCAGCTTACCTTGCAGCGTCACCTTATCAATTTCCATGGCTGAAAGAAAAAATGAAAGGAATAAATTAAATGTATTTTGACCAATAATATTCACAACATCAAAAGGTAAAAGAAAGTTATATGCCGCGCCGCACGCCACAGTCACTGACTGTCTGTATCAACAACACTCGTTCCTTTGTCAGTTCCACGTGTCGTCCGATTCAATCGGCTCTTTATACTTCCTTGATTATACCTATCTATAGAATTCTGTGAGAATCGATTTACATAGGGGTGTATTGAAGGTATGACTTCTGAATGTATGTATTCTAGGCATTTGCTATAATATATTTTTTCACTGACGTTTCCGTGACTAACGAACGTTAGTGAGTTATTTAGGGTATATCAACAAAGCAAAAGCCTTATTAAGCCTTAAAAATCAAAAATCTTAACAATGTTACTTAGTTATTTACGAAAGAATTTGTATTTTTATATATTCACAGATTCTATTGCACGAACCCAACTCGCACTTGGTCGGTTTTTTAACTTTATCTTAATGTATCTTTTCATTCCATCAAGATAAAACATAACACCACAAAATGGTCGCCAAGCCTCCAATTATCTTAGCGGTTTAGGTAAAAACAGTTTGGTACTTTAGTAGAGTAGAATACTAAAACATTTACAGTCGCCAGTTAAACTGTTTTAAAAAAACAATTCAATGTCAAAGCCGTGAAAAATAAACGTTATCGCTAAAGTACTTATTGACTTGTTATTGTCAAGAATAGAGAGTGAGTCATAGGTACCTAGGTCACCTATTACCATTACCATTTCAATTATATGTTAATATTATCGTATGATGTTGGCTCGGTATCTACCAACCCCCCCCCCACCCCGGTGACTGCCTTTTAGTCATAACTAGCTTAAGTCACTGGCTTTGCTCACGAGATGATGACACAAAATACTTTCAGATCGATTTTCGACCAATAAACGACTTTTTGCTACTATATTTTGATCTTGGATTAATTTTGTAACGTCCTTATCTCAGAATGAAAGATAATGAGATCTCGGTTGTATTTGGTTTAATAAAGATGTTAACGTAACTTCCTGTTAACGTGGCTTTGTAATAACCTATATACACGTAGGTATTATGCTGTTACTTATCTGTTTTTCAGTTTTTCGGAGTGTTACAGTCAAGTGGAGCATAAAACGCGAATCATCGAGTATTTCTTTCAATTTCATATATTCACGCTTAATGTCCTACATACAATGGTTAAGGTTAGATCTAGTGAAGCTCCAAGTAGCCATAGGTACAGTGACTAAAATGGGGACTAATTGGGAATCCTTCCGCCTGGTAGTGATCTGAATCAGTTGTATCTATAGATCGTTTGAAACGGTCTTTAGAAAGCTAGTTGTATCTGTATTTTTTTATATCTACATGTACATAGTTGTATGAATAATAGTTTCTAGAAATACTTATGCTTTAAAGGAGTATGCCTATGTCCAGCAGTGGACTACTTAGTACAGGCTGATAAAGAAGTTTCTGTGAAAGACATACGACTAAAATAATATATATAAAACAAGGACTCCCCTACGCTCACTGTCAAGTTCTGTCATAATTTCGTGAACATCATCGTTTCTTTATTGTAAGTGCTATTGAAATGTGTTTTATCTCGACACAGATGTTCCAATACTAAAATTAGATCTCCCAATCCCTTGTTCGTGCGCGTTCCAGCGCCTCGTAATTTGATGTAATGAAGATTTTATAGTGTTTTTGGGACTTTTAAAATGTGTTGTTGAAGTTATAAATCATTATTTAATGAGAACGGCGACGGAATTGAAAAAACTAACGTCGCCTGAATTTCCTGATTAAAGTTAAATCGGGGTCTCTTCAAGGAACGAGTGAATAGCTAGGTGTCTTCTTGACCTTTCGACGATGTAGCCGTCGGCCATCAGATAAAATAAATGCCTAGATTCATTTGGCTCTGGATCCCTAAAACTCAATGAATGTTTCCATCTAGTTTTCTAAATCATTTCACCTTTTATACCTACGAATTATGTCGAAACAATATAATCGCTTGCTTTGAAAGTAGGTCGATATTAATTTGAAAACTGTGATATAATGTAGCATTTAGAGGTCTATGGATGTGGGTTAATAGATTTGAGATCTAGAGGGACCTTCTACGTCAACATTTCAAGCAGTCACTGTATAGCTTTTCGTCTGATTTGTTCAAGGATATATCTATAGCTATATTCAGCTGTATAATGGCTGAATGCTGATAGATACATATACACAATGTATGTATACCTACCTGCAGTATGTGTTACATTACGCAGTTCCACTGCGGCGCGGTGTTTACGCCGGCGCCGGCGCAAGGCGGGCGCTTCTTCCATATATTGACAGAATTGGGCGCGTTTGCAAACATCGCCCATATCCGCTGGTTAGCTACTTCCCACGAGCTGTGACGTCACACGAATGGAAGTCAAAATATGCTTTTGAGACGAACATCACTAGAAGACGTACATTTAAAAAAAAAGTGACACGTCCACAAGTGTTTTCCCCCAGACGACATCCTCAATGTGAAGATCTTTAGGTAGACTAAGTAGGGAGAATCAGAGGAACAACAAAATAGTAGGTACATCATTATATGCTTACGTAGTTCATTTAATATATGTGATAAAGGTAAGTTAAGTATGTATCATATGTACCTAACTAAGTAGGAAGTTATAAATGAGCGCGTCAGCCGTCAGCCGTCAGCCGGGTTCAATAGGTACTTAAACTAATAATAGGTACCTATTGTAGATTCATAAAACGGCAATAAAAATGACTAAGTCTGATTTATATTATCAAAACACTAGTGATTTGATAATGTAAATGAGGTTTCATTTTAATGGATTTATCGAAATAACGTTTTTAAGAGTTTTCTAAAACTATTTATTCTATTCAGATAATATTTTCATGAGTTGGTCCCATGTCTCATGTCTCATCATCTCTATATTGCGCTTACCATGAGCACCCAAGACAACGTTTTGTCTACGAAAGTGAAGACAAAAACTATTTCTGTCGTCTATTCTGTCAAACAAAAGAGGGAAAAATCATTGATTGTCTTCTCGGCGCCGGCGTCTCGTGTCTTCATGTTTTACAAACATAAAACTAATTCTAGAAGGACTTAAAAATCGCAGAATCTTTTCATTTACGTTGGAGTTGAGAGTTGATTAACTTCGTGGTAATGATGATAATTAAATATAACAGCCCCAACCCTCCCCCCCCCCACCCCTCCATGTACAAAAGTACTGTAGGTACTTGCAACGTGACTATTAGTAAAATATACTTTCTGGTTAAATGACATCAAAAACAACAAACATTAACTCTCTTTGTCTAGAAATAAATGGCATTGCGTCATTAATAATCACATGTGTATTTAATGATGGCTCTATTGCAGATACACAAGATTCAAATTCCCCCACGTTTCACAGCGTTGTATATAGTGCGTATGTTCTAGTCAGATTTTCAATTCAATCTTATTTTTGAATAATTAAGATTAAAATTTCGACAGCAGTAAAACCGTGTAGGTAACATTTTGTTGTATGTGCATGGTATGTTTGTTTGTTTATGATAATGTATGTATATATGTTTGTTTTATGTTGTGCGTGCAATGTATGTATGTTTGTTTGTTTATGAGAATAGTGTACTAATTTCACTGATGGATGGTGTTGTGTTGAAGGCTCCATTCAAAACAATGCTGAAAGTGACTCGATCTGGTACGATAATGAACTTTGTAACAATATTGGAACTGCCCAAAAACATCCGGTTCAATAACAAGGGGATAACATTGTTTTGGTTTTAGCACAAAAATCAACTTGATATCTAGGTGAACTCTAAAAACAATCACCGATTTTGTACAAACAAAACTAGTTTTGTAGTTTAAATTCAAAATATAAAGTAGCTAAATGCTAAACAATTATGAACACTTACAATTAATAAAAAATTGGCAGTTTGGTCATAAACACATAACTCCTAATTCTCCTGATAAAAGACCTTATTCTCAAAAATACTCCGAAATTACCGTTTTCAATTTCACTACAAAAAGTATGGACCTACCTACCTAACATGTCCATGATGGAAATATAATTTTGATGGAAGAGCTAATATTGCATAATTTCAGACAACACTCTCAGTCCTATCTCAAACATTGGACCACACGGATGATGCAATGTTTCGATGATTTTCTTGTCTGACGCAATAAGCCAACCGCGTGTCGGGCAGACCGGCAGGACGATCACACCAACCGCGTGTCGGGCAGACCGACAGGACGATCACACCAACCGCGTGTCGGGCAGACCGGCAGGACGATCACACCAACCGCGTGTCGGGCAGACCGACAGGACGATCACACCAACCGCGTGTCGGGCAGACCGGCAGGACGATCACACCAACCGCGTGTCGGGCAGACCGACAGGACGATCACACCAACCGCGTGTCGGGCAGACCGGCAGGACGATCACACCAACCGCGTGTCGGGCAGACCGACAGGACGATCACACCAACCGCGTGTCGGGCAGACCGGCAGGACGATCACACCAACCGCGTGTCGGGCAGACCGGCAGGACGATCACACCAACCGCGTGTCGGGCAGACCGACAGGACGATCACACCAACCGCGTGTCGGGCAGACCGACAGGACGATCACACCAACCGCGTGTCGGGCAGACCGGCAGGACGATCACACCAACCGCGTGTCGGGCAGACCGGCAGGACGATCACACCAACCGCGTGTCGGGCAGACCGACAGGACGATCACACCAACCGCGTGTCGGGCAGACCGGCAGGACGATCACACCAACCGCGTGTCGGGCAGACCGGCAGGACGATCACACCAACCGCGTGTCGGGCAGACCGGCAGGGCGATCACACCAACCCATTCATATCGAGATGGCAGTCAATCCACAAATTATCTGATTATAATTTATGTAAAAAAAACGGATGGGATGAATCGTATCACCACGCTAATTTGTCTGCTGGATGTGCCATAGATAATGCAAATGAACGAAATTGGTTCCCCATTGGACGTTCCGTTTTTTACATAACTTATAATTAGATAATTTGTGGATTGATTGCCATCTCGATAGGCATGGGTTAGTGTGAGCGCCCTGTAGAGCCTCACCATCAAGTCTTATTGGGATTCATTCGATTGTCGCGATTGACGATCATATGACAACGCGTGAATATCTTTGTCTGAATCCTGGCTTGATGGTAAGGCCCCAGCAAGGTTAGCATGCACACCAGCAACTGAACGAGAAGACAAAATGTATTTCGTCCCTCTCTTTTGTTTGACGGAATTTACGACAGAAATAGTTTTTGTCTTCTCTTTCGTAGACCAAACGTTGTCTCATGCTAAAGCTAGCAAGACCGTTTTGTCTACGGAAGAGAAGATTTCTCTTACTGCTAGACAAAAGAGAGGAAGACAAATAATTGTTTTCTTCTCTTCAGTCGATAAACTATTTATCTTCGGTGCTTTATGCTATTTGTGCGAGGCTCGAATAAAACTAAAAGAAG
Organism: Perizoma affinitatum; assembly: GCA_961405105.1. Lineage (NCBI taxonomy): Eukaryota > Metazoa > Arthropoda > Insecta > Lepidoptera > Geometridae > Perizoma > Perizoma affinitatum. The sequence continues at coordinate 11,866,267 of OY560204.1, forward strand.
TAAAGTAATAGTTTGTTTTGAGCTAATCTCAGGCCCGAGTTCACCAACACAACACAATACATCCTAATCAAAGCTTTCTAACATAACTTTTCACAGGTAACTATCATCGTTATCAATGGTTAGACTTGACTGTCCGTTTATTTTGTTGGTGAAGAATACAAAATTGAAAATCTATATTTGATTTGATTTAACTACATGATTATAGTAAAATGACTTTTTGAAGGTAATTGATGAAATTCGTGACCAGAGCCGTTATGTTGAGCATCAAAGTATTTTCCATAATAACACAGGTTACCTACCAGCGGTTCGGTGAATAGTTACAAAATAAATTTTCTGGCAATTTAATGATGCATTTAAATTTCAGGAACTGTTTTTGTTTTAACCTCGTTCTGTAACTTGAGGAGGAAAGTTTAGTATGCTCTGTAGGTCCATAAATATCTAATGTGAAGACTGTTGAATTTAATACAACTTAAGTGGCTAGCGAGAGTACATCTGGTGGTGGGCGGTTACCGTAACCTATATGGACGCTTGCTTATTACACCGGCACCCCTTCAAACCGGAACACAGCAATGCGAGCATTACTGCTTGGCGTCAGTAATAGGTATGGTGGTAACACTTCCACGGATGAGCTCCTTCACAAGGAGTTCTTCTACTTTACAATCTTCAAAAGTCGATAGGTTTTTATTAATTGAAATCACAAGGATCATACAGAAACTTCAACTTAAAACAACAATAATTCTTCGAATCGGTTACCTACTGAATTGATTCATGCTCAAAAATGTACTTACATTCACTTAGGTCTTACATTAAAGTAGCTGTATAAGGATAGTAGCTGTAGGGACAGGACAGTAGGATAGGGATCTGGAACTCATGGGTTTAGTCCCATTCACAATCTCTATCAAGTCAAGTTATTATTTTATTTGTAAGAACGATAAAACTTAAATAAATCAACACAATTAACATGAAAATATTTGTAAATTCTAATAATCTAATAAAATTAAACTTATTACTAGATAGGTACGTTTTGTATAAATCAAGCTTTTTGTCAGGATTTTACAGTGAGACATCTGGTAATCCATGACATGCACCTATAAGATAATCGACACCAATATACATTTTATAGGTAGGTAGGCACAAATTCATAATTAGAAACATCAAATAACTAAATAACAATTAACTTAGGTACTTATTTGTTTTCCTACCTCCTTCTACCTTCGAATAACAGTCGATAAAAGAAAATTTTAGATAAAATTCATGCTCATTTTCCACAATTCGCTGTGCAACGTACCCCGTGGCCGATGCATGGAGATTCACAGACCGGTACAAACTAGTTCAGACCGGTTCGAGCGAGCGCAGTCCGGTTCGGACGATTACCTTGTATTGTTTGGAATAGAAAGATTTGGAAGAATAGATGTCAAGCGGCGGCGCCAGATTATGAAAAAGTTGTATTTGAAATCATTTGAATAAAAAGCAGATAGTGTTGTAAGGGGTCTTCCTTTTGTGATATTGGGGCTGGAGTCATTATTGTGTGATCATTATATAGGCATTGCTCAAAGTGGAAAACATTGTAATTTTTGTGCAACTTATTAAATAAATACCCTTGTAGTGATTTTTTGTTCTATAGATTGTTATTTTTAGGATTCCAGAGTAGCTACTAGTAGATTAATTTCCGTAAATCAGTTCAATAACTTCTTAACTATCCTCGATTGAAAAAGATTTTGATCGAGGTTACTAAATATTTTATCCATTCTCTTCATATTAAATATGCGAATGTGGATATTTATTTGTAAAGGAATCGAAGCCTTATTTCTTGCGTCGCAGCTGGCTACTCAACACGCCACCGATGTCGTCAAATGAGTCAATATGAGTTCCATACAAACATTTCTCCTTATTTTGAAAGCCCTTCGATAACATTTATGAGCTTAATTAATGTTTTAGATTGTAAGCTTACTCATCTGAGATATAAATTATTCTAATTCTATAGCCTCATTTTTTCCTGTTAGATGCGATGATGCTTTTAGTGAAATCAAACCAGCATCTTCCATAAACATTTTGAGTTGTTCAAGAAACGAATACAAACAAGCTTAGTTTATCCGTTTACAAGTGGAAACCAGATGAGCAGGCCATCGACCCTGTGTTCTCACATTGGCTAATTCGATTGTCTGTCCGTCCGTCCGTCCCGCCAACAGATTATGTAAATACTTGTTTTACTATTGTACGCATTACTTAGCTGTCATTGTGTTTATTTATAAAGCTTATGGTAATGATATTAGAGAGGCAATGGTGGATGAAAGCGGCGAAACGGAGACGAGAAATTATGTTAAAGTCATGAAAAAAACAACCGTTTTTGGTGTTAAAGGGCGCTGTGGAAGAAGAAATGTTATTAAAAATATCCGATATCTAAAGTGAGCCTGATGGAAATAGTTGTCGAGAGGTTGACAAAGTTAGCGAAGAACGATACCGTCGCCGCCACCGCGTCGGACTGACCTGACCCGAACAAACAAAAAAAACGTTTGTGCACAATGCTTGTGCTTTTAAACGGTGAAGGAAAACATCATGAGGAAGAAGGCATGATTTAAAATAAAAATAAACAAACATTTTGACACGTGCATGTCCTGCACTGCAATCTCTCACATTGATTTCTGCAATATCTGGATATCTGGGGCATAGCTGATGGGTTGACTTCTCTGAAAGACTCCTTTTTATATTTAAAGTATATGCGAGGTGCACTCTTTTAAGTGGAAGAAACTACTGACCAAGCAGGGTGACCAACAAAAAACGAAACTTAAAATTGATTTTAATCGAAAAAAAATATATCGAGAAACAAGGACTTCCAGGACATACTTTATATTTTATACTACTAAAGGGATAATCAAGCATATGACAAACTTGTTGGTGAGCGGTTACCGTAACCTATGGACGATAGCAACACCAGAGGTATCACTCGTGCATTTTCGACCCCGAGACATAACGGGTGAAATCATGTACCTTAATTTCAACCGGTTTCCTCTCGTGGGATTAGAACCCACTATCGTAAAGTTGAAAGTCAGTAATCTCTTAATCACAAAAAAATAATGTAAGCAAATAAGTTGCAAGTTGTTTAGAATGCAGAGAATACTAGTACTTGTACCTAATAGAGCGTCTTTTAAACGACTTCCTAAGCGATACGTAACGCATGAGGAAGTGACTCTGAGGAAACTCAGTAGGAAGCTGCCGTCGTTAACGCATCATCATCACCAGCCTGAAGAATGGATTCATTCATGAAAATACTTTATTCAATATTTTTTTTTTTTTATTTGGGTCAAAAAGAAAATACAACGGTAAGGACGGTAATATCCGCAGAAGTTTAAAATAAACAAACAAATAAAAAATATTTAACTAATAATTTATTAATAATAATTACGAGTATCTACTTAAACAGTTACATAAAGGATTTATTGTACACCTTATGAAATAAACATACTAAACAATGGCGTCGATTCTCTTGTACACTAACTAAACTTATTTTATCTATCACTCTCTTTAACTAACAGTAGAAAAAGATAGCAACAATTTTAGTTTAGTCGTGATTTCAAAACATGCTGACTATTAACACGAAGAAGATATTATAATACAATTATACTCCTGTTAAGTTAGTGGACGTGTTGGTCCACTTACTTAACAGGAGTATAATTGTTGTCATCTCTTTCATGCGAGCACTATCAAAAAGAGAGAGTGACAGTTTAAATTAACTATTCCTACTCTTTCCCTCCCTCTCCTTGAGGTTCTGATTCCCGCTCTTTTTATATACACTCTAGGAGAGTCACGCACAATACTAGGTGGAGTCGTGGTGATCTGTGTCGGACCTGACACTCAATGCCAGAAAACTACAATAAAACTTATTATCGAAAGATAGGAACTCAACTTCTCCTACAAAAGCAAGGTTAAAAAAAGTCCACCTTCCACAGTTTCCATGAAATCACCTCACGACCGTAAATTCGTGAGACCCGATTCTAATACCGACCTCAAAGTACCACAGTTGCCTTCTTCTGAAACCACAGTAAAGTGTCTGTGCTACAATCATCCTCTAACGGTCTAACGCAATGTTTTTCGTCATCAGCTTGTCCCAAACAAAGTGATGAAACATCTTAATTCCCTGAAAGACGCGCAAGCGCACCTACCACAGCACACTGCTCTCTGACGTCACAATAATTACCTACTAGGCATCTTAGCATTAAAATTATCGTGGTTTGGTATCATTTTAGGTTCCGTCTTACTCGCGTGGTCGCGTGGTCGCGTGGTCGCGGACGGTGCTCATGAGGAAGAGGTCCTTCCTCAAACGTTCGACGGAACATCAGCGAGAATAGTAAAGTACGAGGTATAGTCGTAAAAATACTAGATATATGATGGAATCTGGTGGCATTTACAGAATAGGCTTAGGATTTTTTCCAGCAGAGTCTGTTCCACGTTGGACACATAAACTGCGAATCCATTTTACATTAGAGAAAAAAGAAATTTATGAATATGCGTTCCCTTTGTAAGTTAAATGTGTTAGTGATTGTGTCCTATAAACTAAGAAATCAGGTTTGTCATTCTCTGGTGTGAACAAAGAGATTCATGAATCTGTGTGCGTTCCCTTTGTTTGTTAAATGTAAATAGTGATTGCTACTTTATGTAATCGGTATCAATCCACGGGGCAGTAACGACAGTTATACTGTTTACGACCACCCTCCGAAGGCGGGCGGAGGCCTACGCCGGAGGTTTACGATCTACAGCGATCTGATAATCGCGGGTGACGTCGACTGAATTGTGATTGATATTGTATTCCAAGGTTTACTAGCCAAGAAGAGGTCTGCTCGTAAATCCTTGTATTACTGGCATTTGGATTCAAATACATACTAGAAAGCTTCCTTGGACAGGAAGCACTCCCATCCTGGCCTCTTAAATACTGAGGGAAGTCAGTGTAAGGTTTTTTTACATTAAAGCATTCGGCAAACCTGTTGGTTAACGGTTACCTTAACGTATGGACGCTTGCAATACCAGAGGTATCGACGTTGCTGACCCTGAGATATAACAGGTGAAAAGTCTTATGAGCCTGTAATTCCACCGGCACTCGTACCCTTCAAACTGGAACACAACTATGGGCTTTACGCCCTAATTCAGAAGTGGACTTCTACATGCTGTTGATGATTGTTGTGATGAAGAAGCTTCATTACTTTACCATTTTAATCAGAGGTGGCATCATACACTAAAATGTTGCGTACGTAGCCAATTCCCTTCTCCTGGCAACATGGGAAAACCACGCAATCGTACCGACGTACTTAGATATCAACATTGGCTTGGCTCGTCTCAAAGGCTACACAATTACTTAGGGGATGAATCAATGCTGTAAACAAGTCGGTAAACATGTTTACTTGATGCGATCGAAGACGAGGTTCTATTGAAAGTGAGGTAGAGCCAAGAGCCCCCTGAACAAGGATATATTAACTCTGGACACGACGCCCGCAACCATCTAACTACCTTCAGATTACCACGACAAATATTGTATACTCAAAAGCTATAAATGGCTACTATATCATGACGGATTATTTAGTACATAGGTTTTTAAAAGGATCATTAAAAAGAATAACCAGACTTGCTTTTTGTCTTTTTTCCTGTCTTAGTCGCGGAGAAACAGGTCATAGGTAAAATAGACTTTTCAAAAATTGAAATTTGACTTTTAACTTGACTTTGTCATTAACTAGTCTACTGGCCGAATTCTCAGATCGTTTCTGAGACAAAAAAGTCTAATACCATTAAACTCTCCTGGATATCTTGCTCTGGACAACAAGAGATGAAGACTCAAGAAGACGTCTTATTGCTGGTGATCTTGACTCGCTATTTTTGTCTCTTCCAGTTTACTTCTGTCAGTTGCTTGCTTGAAGGAGAGCGGCATTTCATATCTAGGTAGCTAGATTTCTGAAAATAATAATAACCAGTAGTTCGGTTCAACCTCAAATAAGAGCTTTTCAATTGTATCATTGCAAGTTCCCATTTTTGTTTATTGCCTTGTATTCCCAGGACAGTTTATTTTGTATTTTTGTAAGACACTGCTTTACTAATCTTTCGATGGCCTAGTTCCTTAGCTAGGGTAATGATAGTAGCATTTTGCGTCTAGTTAGATTTCCATGTCTTATGAACCGGTAGCGGAAGTAATCAAACAGGAAATTTTGTTTTGCTCTACAATTTTATGGCGCAATGACTATGGTGTTTCAGTGGCTATATATTTGGAGGAATCTATTAGATAAGGGACATCAAACAGTTGATTGGCCCTTGCTTACGGCGAGGAGAGCCTTTATGGCGGATCTTACTTTGCAGAAATGATAATAAAACGATGTTTTTATTGTAGTGTTTTCCTTAGAACAAGCACGAGCCAAATAATAACAGTTCTATGTTGGGTGTGATCCCTGAAATTTGTGCGACTCTTATTTCTGAAAATATTGCATTTGCAGATACTCTAACATCGTTCATCATTAGTTATTACAAAACATACGAGTATGTCTTTAATTTTAGAATATTATTACGACTATTCCATGTACTTTACACTTTCTTTACGTTTAGAGGTCATTCCTCATGACCACGCACGCACGCACGGTCATGAGGAAGGACCTCTAAACGGTCAAGAAACCTCAGCAGAAGAATAGTAAAGTACGTGGTATAGTCATAATAATATTCTATAATGATACCAAACCACAATAATTTAAATTATATGTCTTTAATGATCACCGTTCCCACTTACCTTTATCAGGGTGACAAAGGAAACCAGTGTCACTACAAAAAATGGATTGTCATGTCTGAAATAAAAACTTTTGATTTGATTTGGTTTGCAAAAAGTGGTATTGCATTCGCGTAAATATCTCAAGTAACTAAGTATAACAGTGGCTATAAATGTTGTCTCAGCTCAGACATACAGTAAGTTATAATCAAGCATGTATACAAAATATAGGTTTACTCATCTAAAAAGTATTGATAAAGGAATTCAAATTTTATCTACAAAATCCTAAACTTTGCATTTATCCAAGCCTGTTCAATAACTTAAACTACATTTAGTCAAATTGTTGAGAGGTGTCACTTTGAGCTGGAGGTCGCGGATTCAAATCCCGTCAAGGCTCAACTATTATATTTTTTTTTTTATATAATTTATAAATTGAAGCAACAACTTAAATAACAATATCCATTTATCAAACTAATACATAACCAAATATCCCCCCTTTAAATTCGCAGAGAGATCTGCTCTACCTAGGTATAATAACAGGTATAAGGTATAATTATTCAAGACAGACACTCGCTTCTAAAATAAGTTGTTTGTTTTGATTGATAAGTTGATAAGTCAAGCCTTTTCCATGTTCATACAAAGTTCACGACCTGAGCTGACCCCTGTATGAAATTGCTAGTTTAAAGTTACACATCCCCTGTAACCGCGTCCCTATCTTTATTGATCTAAGGTTGAAAATTAAATGATATCGATCAGAATTAGCGTAAGCTCTTTTTAAAGTTGTCTGTATCTGCAATGTAGATTCTACAAATGTATAGTTTTGATGTGTTCCAACGACGAATGTACTATTTATAATTATTTAGGGCGTTGTTTGTATAGCATTGAATACAAAGTACCTACCTTCCTACCTATTACCTACTATTATGTCAAATGTAGGATGGGACATTATTTCTATAGAAGCACATACAAGTCTAATAAACACTAAACAGATGATTTAAGGATTATTGCGGGCAGCATTTTGGGAACGTTTCCGTCAGGTAGTGATCTGGATCGGTTGAGCTATCTGTAGATCGTTTACAACGGTATTTAGATAGCTAGCTGTTTCATCAGTATTTTTTAAATATCTACTTGAGCATAGCTGTATGAATAAATGTAGGATAAAATTATTTCCTTTCTTTCAAAATCTGGTTATTTTTAAAAAGTAAGTACCTACTACATACTAAAATCTTTTCATAGAGAAAAAAATAATCGTATGAGTAGTCCCTCTTAGGAACTCCTCGCTACCGTTTCCAATTCCCCTCCATCCAATTACGTTCCATAATTTTGCTGCCGCAAATTTGGCCCGCTATGGTTCTTGTATTAAACTTCGTATTTTATTGGGTAAGTCGGTCCATAGTGCGTGCGCCATTACTAAACACTATTCACTATTCTGTGTTACCGAAGCCACAGATTAAATAACAACTGTAGGGTGACTACAAATAAAGTTCCTTGAAGGAATCTACAGTAAAATAAATCAGCGAAAATAGCCAACAGACTAATGTACTCATGTTTTTTATATAGGTATTTATGCTATTTTAACCTCCCCCGCTAGTAGCAATTGGGAACATTACGAAAAATACTTATTCTCTTGTATAGAAACTTAAAAATAGTAACTTCTGTATTACTCCAAAAACTGTGTAGAAACGGAAAGGTTATTTGTCGACCTCGGTGTCTCAGAGGGCGAGAAGCCGTTTGCGACGCATGAAGTGCGTTTTTGATTCCCGCAGTAATACAAATGTAAATATCTGCAGATATTTGTTCCAGTACTGGGTATTGTGGTTCCTGATGTCTCGATACAGTAAATCCTATAATGAGGTTAGTATACGCATGTGTCTGTTGGGTGATTTGTTTTTTTTTCTCTTTTACTTCTTTTATCCTGATGAACCAAATATGAATTCTATTCCATGTCCAGCAATGGACTTCTAAAGCCCTGTTGATGATGATGAAGATAAGGTAAATAGTTTTCAACTTTCCTCAAAGCATGGTCATAGTTGCTATCCACAATGGCACGCATACATTTCCCTCCGGAGCTCATTTTCATATAATAGCTAGAAACTTGCTGTTCTGATAATTATTATAATGATTATACTCGTAAGATCACAATGGCTTGCGTAAGGATGAACCTATCGCGGTGGCTTATTCTTCTGATATTGTAGTACATCACTTACAACTAGCTGCTGGCTCCGCAGATGTACAGTCGGCGGCAAAACTACATTGACAGTTTACATTTATAAACAAAAAGAAAATCTGGAACGCGTGTAGTTCTCTTCAAAGTAAAGGGAATTCTACTTGGCAATAGAAGTATTGCAATCCTATTTGCAATGCTATGTTACTGCCGAAGAAAGGAGCATCTATATACATAGATCCATATCTATGTTTATTTCTACATGCTAATAATAATAATAACACTAATAATAATGATATCATTGCTGTGTTCCGGTTTGAAGGAGATTGCGTGCCGACACTATTCAAGCACTATATCAGCAAATTCATTCGCCAGAAGCTTAAGAGCAAGATGGCTGGCCTACTCAGTACTGGATTCGTTGATAATGACCAAGAGATAACTTGGAGAACCTCCGACACTGGAGGTGACAGGCTCAACGCGCCCTGCAATATTTCCTTTCGGCCATACAGCCATGATGTATGGATAAATCACCTACTTGATTTTATGGTTGTCATAAATAATGTCAGTTAAAAAAGATAAAGCTGTCCCTTTGTTGTCATTTCGTAGGTGTCATAAAGGGCCCCTTGCAGGCGAAATGTTACGTTGGGAAATTAATCGTGTGTTTACTAGGGCTGGAGGGGAATATGGAAGAAAAGTTGCGGAAAACTATATATTTTCAAAAGCAGTAATTTTCAATTTCTGTCTCTGTTTGAGCCAAACATCCTTGTTTGAATTTAGGATTGAATTTGTGTACCCCTATAGGCGGGTAGATTAAAGTTTTTTATTGCTATTTTACGAGCAAACCGCCGGCGCTGCACGAACGGTTCACTTTTATAATATACTGTTATCGTCACCTAAATATATCAGCAACACTTGGACGATTTCTGAAACATTGCTTGAAGGAAGTTCAAATAATTTATTTCAGAAAAATCTCTCTCTGAATGGTCTAGCTAGACTAGAATGACTGCAACTTCGATTTCACAGACGATATTAATTAAGAAGGCATTCATTCATAATTTCTTCTCCTCAATTCATAACCTCTTCACATTCTGTCTAATTAAGTTCATGCAAAGGTTGTCTGGAAGGGATCGACTCTTAGCGGTAATTGTATCCGCACAACCTTGTTTATAAGGTAAAGTATTTTTATATTATGTGGCATGCAACATATAGTTATATAATCTATGTATATAATTATCGTTGTTCCATTGCTAGCTGGATGCTGGACCCTGAACCCTCCATCTTTGCATCGGAAGGTATGCTCGGATCCCGCTGACTCTCCGCCATAAAATAATCCTTCATAGCTTTGCTAAAAGCGCCCCACGTTTCACACTTACGCTTAATATATAATAGCGATATCCTGTCACAAGGCGACTCTCTGTCGCCAATTCACTTAATGCTTTTTCTGACAAAACAAGTATCTCCAAAATGATCGCAACCTTTTAGCCGCTTAGAGGCCGCAAATTTGGGGCACATGCTGTAATTTGGGCTTAGTTTATGGAGCGTTTTCGAAGTGAACGCCATTTTGTTTCAGCTTTTCGACGGAACGGTCGCTTTGTTTATTTTCGGTGGGTTATCTTGTTTATTTTCGAGTTACGTGGGAGAGTTACGTGGGAGAGGGCTAAGGTTCCGGCTACGTCATTCATTATATTTATCCCTCTTATTAATTAACTACCCTAATGACGTGGTACAATTATTTTGTGAAGATCACAAGAGTTAACCGAAAAAATAATCTAAACCTATTGGGAATCAAATCAGTGACCTCTCGTTTGGTACGCGGGTGCTGTAACTACTCAGCCACGAGGTCCAGTCCCAGGCTAGTCGAAATTCTTGGAATGTTTTGGCTTGACGCACCGAAGCTACTTAACTGTGGATCAAAACTTAAAAACCAAATAACGAATGAAACACAGAATAAATTTTTCAGTTTATTACAATATTTGGAACACCTGTTTCCTATCTTTCTAATACTCGTATTATAAATGTTTGGATATTTATATGTTTATGGCTAATTATATCCGTAAAATTGTTTTATTAGATTACGGTAGAGGCTAGTTTCCCTATAAACGTTATCACTACGATTGCCGCAAAAGCACTTTAAAGTTAAACCACTTAATTCTGAAAGCGAGCTGTCATTACTATTCCAATCTCCTCCATAAATTCAATTGTATCGCGCTGTATTTTAAACAATTTGGTCATAAAGTGTACTAATTTGATCCCTTCGAAAGGGCCCAGTGGTCACTTGCGTGGAACGGATCAACAAAGGGCCATTACAATAAATTACTTCGCTTTGTTCAGTCGGCTAAACGAACAACCGACCACACCATAACCGCCTCTTTAACCGTTATCTAGAGTTGAAAATCCCGTGTGGTGACTATCAATGCCATCATTAGAAATTCAGAGGGCCTATTGTCCAAGAGTTCTTTATTGTCTTATTTAATAAAGGGTTCAAATCATGGAAGCCATGCCAATGTGGTGGTACCCGACCAGTAGCTTGAACTCACCTTTATAGCTTTAGATAGATCATGCTTAAACAATACCAACTAATATTATAGTACATATGCCTCTATATCTCCATCAGTTGTTACAAAGGAATGCCTATTAAATACCAAAAATAACGAACGCCAAAATATCAAATACCAAATTGTTTCAAAATATGCAGACAAAGTAATTGTTCAGCCTGAAGGCAGTCCGCCCGCGCCGGAGTCTCCGTTGCACCTTCACAGCGGCATTTACATACCGTTATAATATCTAGGGCTCGAACATGTTTATTTATCGCTGCAGGACAAAGCTGACCATCCCTGACTACCCTGACAAAGAGCCCAGCTGAACTCAGGGGTCGGGGAGACCGCTAAATTTTATGACAAGGGTGAAAAAAGGGACCAATACATCGAACGAAACGTGAGATTTTTGTAGATGGCTCACACTATGGATGGATATGTAGGAAAATCAGATTTCGTTGCAAATTGTGGTTTGTAGAAGGTTTTTTCTGTTGAAGTGATATTTTGGATAAGGAAAGGTTCAAATCGTAGCTGAGTAAGGTTAGGTTATTACGCCTTGATGTTGTGATTTCCACGCACTTCGCCTTGACACATTTTGTGAAAGGAAATATATTTGATAATATTACAAAATTAACGTTCACGCGAAGGAATAAACTATTTTTCTGACCATAGATCGAACGGGAAATGAAAGCAGCTTACAATGCCAGGAAATTAAAACCTCGAGGGATACATTTTAAAGGATATTACATAAAATGCTATTGCTACTTTATCGATCTGTAAATAATTCAAAAAATAAGTAGGTAGGTAGGTAAGAAGATTTAGATACCCAAAGTATTCCCATGAATTACCAACTGGTCAAAACAGGCGACTGTGATCAGACTGATCAGTTACCAGATGTGAGCCGTTGGGAATAGAGACACTATTCCGAGGCCCTTATTAAGAGTAGGTAGCGGTTTCGAGAGGTTATTATGAAGTGATCTATATCCTGTTCTATCAAAAGAACATTGCATAACTCGTATATTAGTGATAATGTTATCAATTATATTGATAACTGATAATATGCAATCTTATCTGGTGCTGTTATAATGTCTCGCTCATTTACAAATTTTCCATACCACATGCTTCCTCAGCATCGCACCTTGTTTACTAAGACACTAATTTAACCAGGTGAGACCATGAACATGAATCTCACTTGGTTCTCTGGACCCAGTTGGTTCGTTGTCTTCGTAATAATATGTACCTACGTACTCGTAGTTATCGAAAAATATAATTGTTTAGTTTTTTAGTAGCGACTCGTCAAGCGCGTTGATGTTCGCGACACAGTTTCTCAAACTTCGGCGGATTACCGTTCGTTTAGTGTTCTTGTTTTGTTTGTGACCCAAATAGGTAACTATATTTCCATTTTTGATGGGATGTGCACCCAGATAGGTTAATAATAATAAGTTTATCAAGTGTTACCCACGTTTATAAGGGAAATTACATGAATTTTATATTCTAAAATTGGAACACGCGACCTTTAGATCGAAAGGACTAACACGGCTTAAATGCCTGCGACATCCATTTCCTCCAATCCGCTTATTTTTTGTTTAGCCTACACTGTTTTTTAATTAGTTACCAGAGGCACATTAGCAGATCACGGGATGTCGCTGGAACCGGCTTACTGCGCTCCTGAGGGAGTAACGTCACCGGAGCTCGGAGGAGGGACTCACGTGCAGCTGCTGTCAGAACTAGCTGAGCACCTATTGCATTTCAATTCAACGTGACAATGCAGCCAATATTTTGTAAAGATTCCGTCCGGAAGTAATCTTGATCAGTTGGCCTTTCTATATAGATCGTGAATTTTTGAATTTCGAGGAATTTTTGTATATACCTACTTGTAAATAGTTCTATGAATAAATAACTTTTTTAATAATTTGTAAAGAGAATGGTCAGACATGACTATATCAGCTGGTCGAAGTCTACTGCTTCGTATATGTACTGTGAGGACTCCACAAAAGGATGTGATGAGGGGAGGTTTTCATGAGGGATCAGTTTGGCAGCATGCAACATTTTCTTTGTTTTCTTTCATCATCGGATGATGGGGGCTTTCGGAATATTTATATTCTTGATCTACCATTACCATTAACAACGATTAGAACATGTTGCAAATTCCTGTTTCTGCATACTTAGTACCTTCATAAACTTTTTTATTGTGCAGCAAAAATTCTGCGAAGAAGATGTTCAGATAATTTAAATTATTAAAAAGTTAGTTATTATTTTAACATAAAAATACCACTGTTTTTGTCGACTTAATTTTTTGTAGTTGATTAAGCGAAAGCAAACCGTTTTATTAATGAAACGAACCATTCGTTTAGAATTGTGCTCAGGTAATTTCGAGCGCGGGGCTGGTTCGTTCAGCTATTTATGACGGTGACAGCAGTAGGCTACTGTTCGATTATCCGTGGCCGGAGGGAGAGCCCTCTCTGATTATGAAGCTGTACTTATGCAAATTCAGGTTGTTACTCTTCATTTCAGAATAAATGGGTTTTTGTTATTTGAATTAATGTTTGATGATCTCAAATTTTCATTTGGGTACGATTTGTAATTTGATTTGCGATTAACTTCAAAGAGCGCTCTCGCATCAAATCATTATATTATATAAAGCAAGTGCAGATTCAATTTGTAAAATATAAATTTAGTTTTTATTTTTACCCGCGAGCACGGGATATACCAATACTTATATGCTTTTGCCTTAAGAGGCTGTTTGTTAACATTAATCTTTTAAACGGCTGCGGCTTATCGGGTTGTAATGCGGTTTTTTTTCCAATCGATTTGTGTTGGTATCATGAATAGTTCTTGAATGGATTTTATAGCCACAAATCACTTTGGGCCGCTACAATTGATGATGGAAATTCTCTCTCGTATTTTGTTTGCCGTTTTTGATGTTCTGTACGGACTGAAATTAAAATAACACAAGATAAGAGGAACGGAAGATACTCTAGAAGATTTTTGTCAGTGAAAATTACAAAAACAGCGCTTTTTCAGCGCAAAAGTATTTTTGCGATGTTTTTGTGCATCCGACTATGTTGGTTGGGGAGGTAGGTGGCTATTGTATGCGCTCGTGTTTTTAATCAGAGCCCCCTGCCCCCTGCCCCCCTACCCTGCCCCCGCCCGCCCATTACCCCTCGCGCTGTCATCTCCGGTCGCGCGCTTGACGAGTCGAAACAAGGGCTCGTTCCGCTTGGGACCCGGACACTTTTACAATTGTACCTACAAGTATAACAAGGTCCTCATACGAGAAATGTAGAAACTAGTACGCGCGCTTACTAATGAGAAGGCTTATATGTATTAGAAGGGGTTTACTTTTGTATATTTAGCAGTCCGGGCTTGTTCTTAAAAGATAAACTTTCAATTGAAAGTTGGAATTGAGTATATACCTACCTATTATAACGTAAAGTCCAACCGTTATCTACTTCACGTTAATTACCAAATTGTCTTCAAGTAGATATTTACCGCGACATAGTTCGTGTTTCCTTCTTCTCATAATTCCTATCTGACCATTTGCTTTTCAACTGTAAAAAATAATTACTTAACTTGATTAACATATTTCATAATTAAATTAGAAACGTTACTGATCTATATATTTTGATTTGTCAATCTTTTACGCGAAAAATGTTAATACAAGTTCATGTTGTCAAAATGTCATGATGACATGTATCTGGAATCACTAAAATCACGCATCTGTTTAATGAAATAGAATTCAAGGATTCAGAAAACGTATTTATTTTCATATTAAACGTGTGATTAATATTTCGTTTGATAAAATAAAACTACAAAATATAGCAATCCACCACGTGGTGGGTTCAACAGCAATCAGAGCGAATGACGTCACGCCTATGTAAATATCATTTTTGTTTTGTTTGAATTTCGTCAAACTCTTCACTTTTTTAACTTTATTCACTTGCGCTTTGCAAGTATTTTGTTGTTACAAACGATCATTTACCTAGTTTAATGTGCCCGAAAGAAACTTTAGCCATGGAGCAAGGATTTACCGAGGCAGATTCTTCTGATTTACCCAGAGTTGATTTGTTTTTCAAAATCAGTCATCAATCATCATGCCTATTGTTAGGCAAAGACTTCCCCCATTTCCATTTCCGCTAGTCACTTCGACTTTGTGCCACCGTGGGCCGCGAAACATATACCTGACTGCAATAAATACTTCTAAGGTATGTTAGTAAACGTAGGTACGAGGTCAGAAAACAAAAGAGTACCAAGCGAGGTTAGAACACTGAGGTGTAAACGGAACACACTCGTCGGTCGGTGCATAGCAACCGACTGACTGGCCTCGCTTTGCGTATAAGCACCAGTTTGAAAATAATCCTTCAACTACATTGTACATTCTAAAACATACTTTACACGCAAAGCATTAAGAACTAAATGCTGTGGCATTCATTAAGAGATAACGTCAAACGGTTTTCTGTTTTATTTCAAGCCCTCGAAAGATCAAATTAGCTAGGCATTTGTTTCTGTGCACGTAAATTCAATGTCAATTTTGCAGTGTCTATTAAGTTAGAATTTGAACTGTGACCCGCAGGTTTATAGTTCAAAATCGTTTTAACTTTAGTCAAACGCATACATACGGGTGTGGGTCAAAGAGGAGATAGGGCGAAAAGAGTGAAAAAACTAAAGATTTATGTTTAGCCGACTTAGAAAAAAATGGGTTAAGTGTTTACCTTATTTGAAGATTGTACATGAAACGTGAGACGACTTTGTTTTTGTGATATTTTTTTTTTATTTTGCTTCTTACTTGAGCTTTTAGTAGTGTATCCTGTGATCCTGTCCACCATGGGGTCTTTTCTTAGTAGATAACCAAGTATATACTTATAATGTATGAAAATGTATAGGTACCTACAACGATTCGCTGTTATAGTAAATTTCAAATTCTCGTGAAGACTCGATAGCTAGTAGTGTAATCATATCAATCTTTATTGTAGGTGGGTAAGTGCTACTAGAGGTACCTACCTACCTACCTGTGTGCGATGAATACGTAGATAAAAGCCACGCATTGGTCACGCTTTTGCCACAAAACGTGCACACAAAAATAAGATACGCTATCTTCCTTTTGAATCATTTTTCAGTACATTATTTTTTGGTAGGCTAGTTTACATTCTTATTAACCGACTGCGAGGGGAAATATTAATCGCGTACACAAACACATACATAGTATGTGTTTCGGATGTATAACAGCCTTGCACCAGAACGGCTTCCTGAAATTTGATGAATGAGGTATCATTAGACACGTTATGTTCACGAAAGTGACATAGGTTATATTCAATTAAAATATAATTTATTCAGATACATGTATGACGTTTTCGTCATACAAACGAAAACGAAAACGACATCTGGCGTGCTTTCTATGAAGACCTTCAATCAAACCTTTTAATAAAAGATATCTGAATTATTCTTAATAGGAGCCATTTTCCAAATATGATAGATTATAATGTTAAAAATAAACACCAGGATTCAAACCCTTTGTGTTAGAACCAGAAGACTGGGTGGATTGCTCCCACTAGAACCAGAAGACTGGGTGGATTGCTCCCACTAGAACCAGAAGACTGGGTGGATTGCTCCCACTAGAACCAGAAGACTGGGTGGATTGCTCCCACTAGAACAGGATTTATTTTATGAATTAGTTTTTGATACAACACGTAGGCTTGTCTGCAGTAAACTTAGGCACAGACTTAGGTAGACAATGTCTTGGTAAAGTCAGAATAGATTTACTATTATTTGTGCAAAACACCATTTTACAGGTACACATACAAAAACCATAACAAAACAAACAAAAATGTCTTACCGTTGAAAGTCATTTCTTCCAGACAACCTTAGTAAACTTCACTCAAGGCCACATTCTAGGACCTATTTTCTTTATCTCTTTTAATTTCAACTAAGTAAGTATTTATGCTTAGCTGTGTTCTATACAGATAATTTATGAAATGAGTTGTCAACAAGCCTGACGGATACTAAGGGCCTGTTCACACTCGAACACCTCTCTTTTATCTTCGTCCCTTTGATTTTCCGCGAGAGTTGTTTTCGGGATAGAGTGCAAAATTAAAGAATTCTTCGTTTGGAAGTTTGTAAGAAGTGGATTTTTCGGATATCTGTGCTTTAAATTCAATTTATTTTTTATATTGTAGGTATGTAGATATATTTTATATAGAATATTATAGCGCTTTAAAATTTAATGAAAAAACATGAACTAAATGGAAATCTCCCGCGGGTAAGGATAGCAAACACATGATATATATAGTTTGAGCCAAAGAAATAATAAAATACGTACTAGTTAGTGAAAAATGAACTAATACCGATATAAATCTAGACAATTTATAACTCAAAATCAAAAACCTGTCTAACAATAAACTTCTCACGAACAAAGGAACTCTTGTATGTACTTCGCGGTGTTTGGAGGGAGACAGCACCATTCCGTCTCTTTCGCAAGGGCTGACTTATATGACGTAATCATAGCCTTGACCACCCTTGCAGTGTGATGCAATACATGTGTACCTACCTGCACCCTATGGTATAAGCTTTACGGGTGCTAGTCGATTGAAGCTACACCAAACGCAATTGATGAGATGAAACTGCATGAGTATTTTAAATTAGACCAGGAGTCTAAGGTTCATTTACCTACAATAGCTTTTCAGAAGTTAATGTTTGTTACGTAACCTGCATCTAGTAACCTGGTATTTAATTACAATAAATAAGGTTAGTAAGTGAATATGTAAGCAATTATACCTATCTATTTAGATTATTTCTTACAAACTCAACCGTTCACATTAGAAAGTAAGTAAGTATAATATTATAGTAGTAGTAGGCCCAAGAGATACTAAACGAAGAAGAGGCAGACCTAATACAATGGAGATACGAGATTGATGCTTATGAAGGCACACTGTGGCCTCAAACAGCAAATAATAAGGAATAAGGGAAGGCCTTTGTCCAGCAGTGGGATGAACTTCGAAACATATTTGAAACATGTACACATTTTGGTAGGTATAGCCAAAAATAAAGGAAAACTTAGTTAAATATGAAAATTTAATTATTTTTGTGTGAAGTTCAAAAAACACTTAAAAGCAGAGACTTGTGATTATCTTAGTGAAAGTTTTCTATAGAAATCTGTCTTTAGACCTGAACTTAGGAGCTGACTAAGTTCAGTGTAGTCGGGCATTAATTAGGTACGTAAGGTAGATACACTAGGTAGATACTTTCTTAACAAGTACCCAAAATTAAATTAACATTTTTATATCAGTCAGTCTTATTACGTAAGTACATCTTAGTACCGGTTATTTAATTTTGAAAATACTTTTTTTTATCGATAAGTAAAAATATATATTGACGAAGTTAGGTACGGGTAGATTTAATATAAGTATATTTTTTCTACATGGTATCTGCCTACATTATTCACTTTTCGTATTTTTCAGTTTAGCTATCTGTATCATAAAATGAATCTCATGTTTTGATTATGTAAGTGGGTAGATTAGGTACTCTACCTGATTCAAAAGCTATTATTATTAGGTATAATATTTTTGAAATTAATAGTCCGTTAATTTAACAGCTAATTCAAACAGGTTACAAAAAAACACTAAATAATACAAGCAAAAGAAATGTTCCGTGTTAATTATGGCGGAGAGTTCTAATATTTATAAATGGCTACATGGTGACTAACATCAAAACAGAGCAATAAAATCGAATGACAGTGTCGTGTTAGAACCAGCCACTATCTGATCATTTTGTAAATATTTGGTAGAGTTAGGTACCTACCATACGTAGGTAGCTTATTAGTCGATAAAACATGGAAGATCTTTGTAAATTATTTTTTGCATATTGTTATTTTAATGAAACCGGTTTTACTAGTTCAATTGTGGCGCCAGTTCTAAAACTACAATGACGTCTTCCTAAAATTATAAAACTGTGATCACGTGATATTTTATTGTATTTAGTTTGACGATCTGTTTGAAGTTACCTTAAATGATGTGTCATCAGTGCATCCTGTCTCCCCAACTATAGATACAAATCAACAAGCCAACCCTTTCAATTCAATGAGAGATTATTTATTTACCCTCTCTATCTCTCCCTTTCTCTCTCTGCCGCGTCACATCACGACATGGGATGAATATATATTCCATAAACTTTTATGGGAGTGCTCAGATAACAGAGGCTGTGCTATCCCACTTTTTATTTTCTTTTGAGAGATTTGTAGTGCTTGCTAGTGATGTCGAGAATCTTCGGACTTTCGGACAGCCTAGGAACCTATCTCAGATTGCAGAATCCATTGTTGTTAACCACCGGCGATCAAGAGAGTACCTATTCCATATTAACACATTGGCGTGTCAAAGTGTACTTGATTTTATCTGATACGCATGCAATTCAGAAAATGAACATCTCATAGAATTCCTATAGTTTCGTTTTAAATTCACTCAAAGGGAGCCGTGTGATATCTAATGATGTTGTTGTTGTAAAAAGCCGACGACTCCGATTCGGAATTCGGAGTGTATTACTGAGTTCCATCCCTGGTTGTAAGAGTAACACACTTGGTCAGGCCGTTTGTGTGGGCGGCGAGGGTGGCTCGGGTTGTGTTTGTGGGTGGTTCGGTTCATGATGATAATTTAACATAAAAAAACAATTTTGGGATTTTTTTATTCATAGATAGACACATGCATATAAAATGCTTCATTGCACAAGATAAAACATAAGGCGAACTTAATGCTAATTCGCATTTTCTAATCGCATTTTCTACCAGCTTTGTGCTACCTTTGTGTAATCTCTGACGTAATGAAGAGTCGGGCGTGAGTGTGTTTGAAGGAGATTACCAAATAAGAGAAAAACTTTTCTTTAGAATACCTAGGTATTTGTATGCGAATCGGGGGACAATGGGAATAAGCTTTATAGGAGTCTCATAGACTTATTATTGGGTCGGACAGGACTTTGTTAATACCTACCGGTAGAATGGGGCCACTGTCCCATTTCAAGTTACATAATGCCATAATTCCTAATAAAACAATATAAAAAAATGACATTAATAAGATAATAGAATACTGTCACTGTCAAGGTACTGCAGCACGTGTGAGGGTGAACTGTTTCGTTGCAAAAGTCTAAAATGAATGATCTCAAATTGCCGTCCAACTAAGGTTCATGGTTAAAAAGGTTTAATAGTAAGTACCCATGTTATATAAAACATCTGTGGTTTCTCGTGATTATGTTTGTTATATAAAATATTGAAAGCATCGTATTTTTGACGGGTTTTTCGTGGAATATTTCGAATATTCGGGCTATCATGGACAGCTTTTGGGGGCTACTTTGGACGAATTACCTATTCTTAATAATGTGCCATTATAAATGCCAAATACTAGAACAAATAGAAGGCAACTTTATTGTTAGATTTGGTAGTACTTATGTATTATGTAAGTACCTACATATTTACTAAATGCTATTGCAAATTTGCTCCTATTATAATTTGGAATAATTAATGGCAGATTTGAATTTTGAAGTGATTATTGTATTATTTTTTGAAGAAGATTTTATATGGTTTATTTTGTATGATAAGTTAAATTTTGTAATAATTGTATTTCCTTATCACCAAGTGCCAATGAGAAGGCTCAAGAACTGCGGATTAGCAGTTTTTTATGTTGTTTAAGTTTATTCACAATTTTGTACGAAAATAACAGTTTAAATAAAAAAAAAAAACGAAAACCAAAATAAATAATGTTTGTGAGGTTTTGAACGCATCTTTATTCCTGTCCCAAAGAGAACCAGAGTCGTCTTATTCGATAAATCTGACGTAAGTAGGTATTACAAAACCTCATTTGAATCTGGAGATCTCGATTAGCCCCACCGAAGGAGCTATTTTGGACAGCTATTAAAAAAATCGTTTGTAACGCATCTAGACTAATATAAACTAAGTACATAATAATGTAAGTAAACAAAAATCAGCCTAATATATTTAAAAAAAAATGTGTTGTATGGGATTTAAGGTAAAAGTTTTATGGCCATTTATTTAGAAAATGTGTCCCGAATATCCCAATTCTACGGTACTACCAGTAGGTAAGTATAAGAAATACACGAGCCTTCGCAAAAACTATTACAATACAGATAATGCGGTGAAGGTTATTTCAAAATCACAAAACGCACGAATAAAAACAGGTGCAGAATAAATAATCGGAAATGCAAGAGCCAAGAGGATTTGCGGTTACGGTCGAAGGAAGGATCTACCTACTAGTCATGTAGGTAGGTACCTACCTACATGGCCATGTGGGTGTCGTGTGTCGGACAGGATCGCCTTACATCAGCTGGTCAGGGTTTTGTTCAAGTTTACTGGACTGTTCAATATTATGTAGCTAACTAACCAGTTCTCGCAGAACCGCCGAGGAAGGTTCTCCAACGAACCGGGCGACGACGCAGTGTACGAACCGGGTGACGCAGTGCACGAACCTGATAGACACAATGTTATCGTAAGATAATGTAAGTAGGTGTCTACCCTTTAACATAAACCAGTTTACCAAACGCGAGTTAAACCTAACAAAGTAAATAAACAAGGTAACTTTCTCGACGCATCGTCGAATCAATCGTGCGCGCTCGGTTGTTTCCGGCAAACCTCGGGAGAGCTCAACCCAGCTGACGCGAACTGTTGCTATGCGCGCCTACATCAGAGCGAAACGGACATATCACTTGCATTGTAAAGTGAGCAGATACTTTGTATAACTGTAGCGGCAATTGTTCATCGAATTACACTTCTTTATAAATACATGTCCATTTCGTATTTGAATAACTTCAGTTTTCATATAAAAATTACCACTTTCTTAAAGTTTTCAGCACAATTAATACAGGCAAAATTAATTTGCAAAAGAAGCGCTCCGAATCTTTGTTGAAACTGCTTGCTAAACTCCTAAAAACCCCAAAAAGCTACCTAGACGAACAAAGAACAGCGAAATTACAGGAGAAGCGTCCTAAAAACTCGACTGTGAACCTCAGCCAAACAAGCCTACGTGACCGAGCCGATGTACTTACCCCCACGAACACACCCTGCGTCCACATTCACTCACACAGACGCAAACGTGGTTAAGTCTCAACCGAGCCCCAATATGGTATAAGCGCCATCGACCTTCACAAAGAAATGAACACATCCGTCGTCCTTGTGACTATTATAATAAGGTTCAATTTAAAAACTGGGAGTGAAAGGTACTTGCACCCGTTTAAGTGTAAATGTATAATATCCCCGTTGCGCTAGTGCATTTATGGCAGCAAGCGCGCGACGTCAACCTTTTTGCGATATTTTTTATGTGGGAATAACAGTTTTGACATTAACAATGTTCCTTTGACAATTATTGATTGGTTTCATTCGTAACTACCTATCATGAGAGGTAGCTACTTCATCTACACATTTAAGCTATTATAAAGTTGTTCTTAAAATTGAAAGATGTTACAAAAAATAAATAGGCACTTTAACAAAATTGTAATAAACTAGCCCCAATTAATGATGTACGTACCTACGTACCTATGGTACATAAACTATTATATACATAAGTACACAAGACAACAAATATTATTTTGCGCAAACCCCTCCAACTCGAAGTAAATTTCATCAACTAAATTTTTATTGCTAGGAAAAGGTGAAAGTTCTGGATAAGGATGCCCTAGAAAAAGGTTGACGATCCCTGCTCGCTCGTCCGGCTTGGTTGGCAACAGGCGAATGAAAGCACCGACCATCTGACATACAACTGTGTATCTTATTTTACAATGATAAGGTAGAAAGTTCCATGTACTGAAAAAGTTATCGATCGAAGCTTATGCGAAAAACTTTTGTACCTATCGCTTATAACGATACATGTACTAGAGGTACATCATACAGGTAGGTACTTTAATTGGCTTAAGTGAACTAATCGGATAGGTACGGTCCTATTTCCATCCAGATAGGGACTATTTTTAACACGTTTTCTAACATTATCAATAATTTTCAGTCGCATTAACAAAGGATCATTATTTGTGGAACAAAGAAAATAGGTAGGTACCTTTCGAGATATTTAAATTCTAGCTCTCCTCTATTTATTTATTTATGATATGTAGATGGGTAGGTAGGTACCTACCTAGTTGAAAAATGGTTTCAATTATCTGTTATAATAGCTTTTTTAAAGGGTTCTAATCGCCCGGAGGGATATCATTTAATTTATGGGTAGGTAGTCAATTTAAGGATGTGAATTAGGGCAGTCCTAGAAGTTGGTAACACTGGAGTCGTAAATACCAACAGGGTAGGGTAGGTGAGGTATTGTTTATGGCCGTGGTCTTTGTCACCGAAATACCTATACCTACCTGAGAGGCATTCAACTTGTAGAGTAAATTTAACACATCTTGGTATGTAGTCATTTGACACAATTATACCCACCTACCTACCTCGTCTATGATACGTAAGTACTAAGTAGGTACCTACCTAGATACTTGCATAACCTATTTAATGTGGATATCAAAACCGTTCGTCAAGGCACTCTAAGGGGGAAGTTTATGTAGATCAGTGATCTTCTGTAGACTGATACAGATGATATTCAAGGAGTTTTTACTGGAGTAGGTATGTTTTAGTAAGTAAGATTGTTGGTAAAATAGGTAGGAACCTCCCTAGAAGATTTGTTTTTATCTTCAGTAGGTACCTAGGTAGGTCGATACATTGTCGTATAGAATATAAAAAATACTTTTAGCACAGCAAATGATATTTCAGCTTAGATAAGTAAGTAACTACATTTGTTAATGTTGTACAAAGGGCGGTCTTACCTAACACTCTCATCTCTACCAGACATAGCCTAACTGACATAACAACCAGAGAAAAGCCAGCACATAAATATATATAATATACGTTTTTTAAGCATAATGTCTGAACTTATCACATTCACCCTAATTTAATTTTGTACGGTAAGTACATCATTTGCTAACCTTTATTTTAATTACTTAAGTAAAAGCGCAACTGAAGCAAGCATTAACAAAGTGTACGTAATTATTTTGCTTACTTATTCTGGGAACACTCTGTAGTACTCGATCCTTCATGCTTAAATTCGCGTGTTAAAAGTATATGCAACTGCAACATAAAAATTTTTTGATACCTGGAACACACACATGTCATATCATTCGTTCTTTCGCGCGCTTTCGCGTTGTTACGTTTTAGAAACGATTTTTTATGAAAATTTTATTTTAACAAGCTTTTGATTAGTTTTTCGCAGTAAACGTGTGTGTTTGAGTGCCCAGTTACGTGTTTAAGTGTATTGAAGATGCCCAAACGTAAACGTAATAAAGAAGAGAAGATCCAAAAACTGGAAAGGAAGTTGGAGAAATATAAAAAACAAAGGCAAATGGAAGAAAATGTGGAAGTAGGAGATATGTACCGCGTTTAGCGAGGCCATATGGCTATTTTCATACAAATATAAGTACCTTTCTGCCTCAGAACAGTTAGTTTTTGAGTCGGAAAGAGGTTCCATGAGAACTTTACTCTAGAAGAACTTGGGTCAATCATGCATTTTTGTGGTACAATCATGCACTTTTTCCGTGGGAAAAAGCATCAAGTATTGTGTTACAATACCAAACCTTTCCGGTGGAAAGAGGTTATAATTTTATAACTAATGGGCAAAACCTTTCCGGTGGAAAGAGGTTATAATTTTATAACTAATGGGCAAAACCTTTCCGGTGGAAAGAGGTTATATTTTTATAACTAATGGGCAAAACCTTTCCGGTGGAAAGAGGTTATAATTTTATAACTAATGGGCAAAACCTTTCCGGTGGAAAGAGGTTATATTTTTATAACTAATGGGCTAAACTTGTATGAACATGTTTGAGTTCAATGCATTTTTGCAGTGCAATTGTGCACTCTCTCCGGTGGAGAGAGATTTGAGAGTTATTCTGTGATGAAAATTTCAGACGATGAATCTGTATTAGACCCAGAAGACCCTTTTATAATAGAGGAAGCTCAGCCTCCTGAATGCACAGAGGAAATAGAAGAAGATCTGATAGCAGAAGCTTTGGGGGAGTCCTGTAATGAGGATGGATATGGGGCAGAAATCCACCCCCATCTAGCTTCGCTGATGCTCAACATTTTGGAGAAAGGCCTTTCTAAGGGCGAAAAGGAGGTTCTAAAAACAACAAAGATTCCCGAAAACTGTAAGCTTTTGGATGCCCCAAAGCTCAACATAGAACTATCAGGTATCCTCACTCCGATGGCTAAGACCCGAGACAAGCTCATGCAGGAGCAAGAGTTGGGCCAGTCAGCAGCCATTATAGCTCAAGCCATCCATATCCTGTCTAGGAAAGATTATTCCAAAGTGGAGGTGATGAAGAAGCTGGGAGAAGCGTGTAGGTTTGTTTGTAACCTGCATTTTTAATATACAGAGTTTCGGAGAAAGTTAGTTTTCCCCTTTTTGGACAAAAATTTGTCAGAAAACCTGAAAGAAAATAAACGGGGTGAGCTCCTGTATTCTAACTTGAATGATTCTGTGAAATCTTTCTCAGCCATAAAGAGGGCCTCGAATGTAATTAAACCAAAGACATCAGGGAATAAACCTGGAAATGGAAACAATAATAATATGAATCAAACAAGACACGCAAAAAACTTCCAGCTGCCCCGTCGTCAGTACCAAGGCAATCACATCAAACGAGGGGCATATCACCAACACTCTCAACAGCGTCAGGGCATGAAGTCCTTAGACAACCGCCATCAGGGCGGACACTCACACAGAGGCCGTGCCAAATATCCGTAGAGGTATGTTTTGCAGCTAGGCTGTCTTATTTTGATGTGTGTTGGAAAAGAATTACCCAGGATCCGACCATTTTAGAGTGGTTACAAGGCTATAAGATTCCTTTCGTTGCCCTGCCTGTACAGGATTATAAGCCCTGTAAGAATAATTTTAATAAATCAGAAAAACTTATTATTGATTCTGAGGTCCAAAATCTTATAAAATTGGGGGCTATTTCCCAATGTAGAACTGTGACTGACCAATTTGTGTCAAGTATTTTTACTATACCTAAAAAAGATGGATCACACAGATTTATTCGGAATTTAAAAAACTTAAATAAGTTTGTTGTAACTTCCCATTTTAAACTGGAGGATATTAGAACTGTGTGTAAATTACTTTCCAAAGGGGACTTTATGTGCACCATAGATTTAAAAAATGCTTATTATTTAGTCCCAATCAATTCATCTGATAAAAAATATTTAAGATTTGAGTTTAACAATAAGATGTTTGAACATAATTGTTTACCAATGGGATTAAATACAGCTCCTTTTGTTTTTACAAAGCTGTTAAAGCCTGTCATGGAATGTCTGAGAAAACAAGGAATTAGATTAGTTATTTATTTGGATGATTTAATTTGTCTTGGATCATCATACAAGGAATGTGCTGATCATGTAAAAGTTGCTATGTTTAGGTTTGATACCAGCAAATGTTAGGAAATTTTTAAGGTTTGAATTAAATTCAATAAATAATGCCTTGAGTTCTACATTTAGGAAACGAGAAAAGATTTTAAATCTTATCAATAAGTTTTTAAAATGAAACAGTTGTACAATCAGGGATTTTGCTACATTATTAGGAAATCTAATCTCAGTTTGTATGGCCATTTCATATGGCTTTGTCTGTACAAAAATATTGCAGAAAAGATAAGTTTTTAGCTTTGGAACGTTGTGGGGGAAATTATGACTGTTGGATGAAAATTAATAAACATGTAAAATCAGAACAGGTCTAGTTGTATTAAACAATATAAATTATCTTCTGAGATATTCTCAGACGCTTCTCTGTCAGGCTGGGGGCATTCTTCAATGGTGAGACAGCAAGGGGAAGTTGGATCCTAAATGAAGAACTTCACATAAATTATTTGGAACTGTTAGCTGCATTTTTTCATTGAAATGTTTTGCCAGTAGTTTTAAAAGCTGTGGAATTGATAATACAACAGCTATATCATATATTAATAGAATGGGCTCTGTTCAGGTTCATCTGCTTAACAATTTGGCAATGGTGTGATGATAGGTATTTATGGATTTTGCATCCTATATTAAATCCAAAGATAACATAGAAGCAGATATTCAGTCTTGCAGTTGAAATCTAGATACAGAATGGGAATTATGTCCAGTCACATTTGAAAAGATTGTAGAGTCATTTGGTACACCTGATATGGATTTGTTTTCCTCGCACCTTAATAAAAAGTGTGATAAGTATGTGGCCTAGCATATGCAGCCCTTTTGCTTAGAATGTGATTGCATTTACAATTAAATGGCATAATTATTTATTTTATGCATTTCCTCAATCTATTTGGCCTTCTCAGGCTTGTTATCCACTAATTTGATTTTTGGCAGTTTCAGACAAATTAACCTTTGGGCCATCGGAAAATCTTTTAACTTATTTCAGGATTCAACACCCGTTGCATCCGCATTTTATTCTGGGAGCTTGTGTATTATCAGGCAATCAATGAAGAAGCAAATGGTAGGAGATGGTGCAATTGAAGTAATGATAAAGTCTTTGTCAAAGAATAGCCTAAAACAGTATGATAGTTGTATTCATCAATGGTGGCACTATTGCAAGTCTTATAATGAAGATTATGTATGTGCTTCAGTTCCTAAAATATTATCATATTTAATGTCAGTTTTTAATAAACCCTTATTAAAAAACTGATATTCTGACCTGGCCTCCTATCAAACTTAAAATTGCCACCGTTCAGCACTATTATCTCTTATAATAGGCAATCATATTGGTAATGATGACCTGGTAAAACATTGGTTCAAAGGAGTTTTTAAAATTAGACCATTTGCTGCTAAATATTCAGCCACTTGGGATTAAAATACTGTTGATTACAAATAATTTGATTCAAATACAAAATAATGGCAATCTTCAAGAGGAGATTTAGATTTAGAGAAGTTAACTAAAAAGACTGCTATGCTATTAGCTCTTACAACAAGGCAAAGAGTTCAAACATTAGGTTATGTTAGATTTAAAAATGTAATTAGAGTTAATGAAGAGGGAGAAGATATTTTACTGTCTGATATTTTAAAAACATCTGCTCCAGGTAGGTGTTTGTCAAAAATATCTCTGCCTTGACAAACCAGATATTTGCCCTGTGAAAGCTCTCTTGCATTATTTAAAAGGACAAAAGGCAAGATGGTGATGATGATGCGTACAATTACTTATTCCATACATATAAGAGACCTTATAAAAGGGCACAACTCAATCAATAAACAAGTGATGAATGATAGCGGAATAGATGTAGGTATCTATTTACTCATCACACTCTTCTTGGCATGCAGCATCATCAAAGCTTTCAGGCAGGGTATTACAGTGGATAGTATTATAAAAGCAGTGGGTTGGTCATCAAAATCTATAACTTTTGCTAAGCTTTATAATAGGCCCCTTCAGGGTAATGATGATGCTCAACTATCATTTGCGAGAGCTATTGGTAGCACTTCTAAATAGAATTAAGTAAATATTTAATTTTATCAATGTAAGAAATTCTCATTGAAAATGGCTTGATTGTGATTATTCTTATAAATAGGGGACAGGTACATAATGTATCATATTTTATTACTTAATTTTGTTCCTAATTTTGTATATGATCTCAATAAATAAATAAGGCTAAGTTACTTGCGGGGTATTAAGTCTAAAAACCCTCTAAACATCTACAGAGTGTTCCCAGAATAAGTAAGCAAAATAATTACAGGATTAAACGAACTCACCTTGAGTGATGTTCTATCCTGATTATTTAATTACTTATTCTGGGAATATAATTTCCCACCCTCCCAAAGCTGTTTGAGCACATAGCTTTTTCCCATTTCATTTTATCTCTGAACGTAATGATATGACATGTGTGTGTTCCAGGTATCAAAAAATTTTTATGTTGCAGTTGCATATACTTTTAACACGCGAATTTAAGCATGAAGGATCGAGTACTACAGAGTGTTCCCAGAATAAGTAATTAAATAATCAGGATAGAACATCACTCAAGGTGAGTTCGTTTAATCCTGTAATTATGGAATGGTTAAAGGATCGATGATATAGGTACCTAATAATAGTAATAGAGGCACCCCGGCCAGCGGGACAGGTTGGGACAGGTTGGGACAAAACACGTGTGATGTAGGACGCAGCGATCGGATGGGCCATTGGCTTACCTAACCAACGTGAACTACTGTTGTGTGGACAGGGGTGAGTGCGCTCTGTTGTTTTGAAATTAGAGAAGGTTATTGTGTAAAAATATAACTACTGGGATGTTGAGAATATTTATACAAATTATTAAAAAAAAATAATACACCAGACAGACATACCTACATCGTCCTGACACCAAACTAGGATTCCCTGTGTCGTGGGTATCACGCTTACTAGTATTTAATATCTGTGGACACGTACAACCCGACTTGCTCTACTAAATAGTATGAATAATTCGGTTGTCACAACACTAGCTGAATAAAAATCATAAAAATAACAAGCAAAATTTGTTGCCTGATTCTTCTTCTATGCTTAAGCGCGAGGAGTCCTCGTAAATACACTTTACAATTTCAAAATCACTTAGTTTGAAAGCTGACTTATCTATTATGATCTTATTGATTTCAATAAATAAAAATCTTTTGACTTTGTCATAAAAGTTTTGCTTCGTTCGAGTACCTACTTAGCTGCTATGGTCCATAGATAATCCCTCTCCCAAGTCGGTAAACCGCATTGTGTTTAGTTCACCGAATTCACTTTTATAGTCGTACTAGGATGTAGTAGGTTCTCTTCCCTTATTAAGTGAGGGCTGTTCTTGTGGGTATCTATGAGTTACGGTCATTAATTCTTTTTCTTCACGACCCTCGAGGGGTCTACATCAAGTTTTACTTGTTAGCCCGCGTCTTTGTTTGCTTGGAAATGGCGTTTTTGTTCGTAAAAGTTAAGTGCTCCTGTTGGAATTATTTTTAGGGATTCTTGAGAGGTATTAAGTGTTTTAACATTTTCCTACTTACTTACTTACTTAAGCTGTCTTTATGGAAGTTACTTAAAGTACCTACCTGTATGGACTTTGCTCGTTCATGGGCTGAAATATGAATGGCTATTTAAATATTAACATAATGCTAGTAGGTACTTAGATAGGTACGTAGGTAGGTTTGTAAGGTAGATCTATGGTTAAACCTTCTTACTGGTGTTCAGATAAAGGAAAGTTAGCGCAATGGCTTAAACAGCTGACACCCCCACACACAAAATACCCCCGACGACGTTAAACTTTTCTATAAATTTATTCCAGAAGCTATTAAACCGTCCTTCAATACTACTTGTCTTGTATTTGTTCGCGGGTTCGACTCCCGCACGGCACTCGTGAATAATGCATCGACTCTTAACGTGAACGTAATTGATTGGGAATTAAACTTCAGCGGATGTTGTTTAACGAGCGCCTTGTGAAGGAGGACCCGAATTCATTATGTATAGGGTAAAACTATGAAACCTATTTACATAATAAATACCTAGAACCCTACGACATTATATTAAGGTAATAAATCGCTATATAAAATATTAAGTATTGTAACTTGTATGTTTGATAGATAGATAATATCATTATTTCAAACTTAATAAAAAAACAAAAACACAGGATTCCATAAACATACAAGGTACAAAGGACGATCATTTACGTTTAAAAAAAATATTATCTCCATTTTGTCGTTTGAATCTTTTGTTGTTTGTAGGTTAGTATATAATAACTTGTAGCGATTCGGTCCTCTGGATGAGTGCCCGTGCTAGAGGGCAACCTAATCGATCTGCAATCGCATTATAATTATGATAGTGTTGGTTTCCCGCAGAGTCGGCCATGATGTTGCTTTCGCAAGATGGCGTCGCGTCGATACAACACCTTAGTAGTTGGTATTCTAATCTAAAGATAGGTTTTTTTGGCACCAGTTGTAACTACATCCAATATGATACAATCGCAGGTTTTCATTGTTATCGAAGCTAGTTGTTACTGGCTCGAGTCACCGGTTCGCGCGGCAATCGAATCCCCGGGCGATGGGCAGCGTCACGTCCTCCCACTGTTCAATGACTAGACATAAATGTATAGTGACAGTTTTTTTTGTATAAAACCCGGCGTGAAATATGTGTGGTTTATATGGTTTTGCAGTAAAAGTGCAATATTAATATATTCAAGTATATTCCCATAGGACATCGCTGTGCTGTGTTACTCCTTACATATAGAACAGGAGGTGAGCTATATCATCAATGGATATCCCCACCCAGAGATTTATAGCGGCTTAGATTGGAATTATAACTTGGTTTGCACTGTAGCAAGGTACTACGGGTACTACAGACGAGTTTTCACATTAATTAAGAGAATAACGACAGACTCATATTGGTTTTCGAGCGGTTAATGGGATTACTCAGTGAAATTGTCACAATTTTAGTAACACGGATGAAACAACTGCTATCTACATATAAATCTGATCTACATGAATAGAAAAACAAAATTAAATAACTACTCAATTATATGAATGGTGATAGCTTCGATGACAAAAATATTAATGACCTAGTAAAAATGTTGAGAAGTTAATAAGTTTGTAAGTTGTTGACATTTGGATGACTTCTCACAAAATGACCATCTCATTTGTAGGTAGGTACTCGCACAACCAAAAAAGAGGCGCAACGATCTTTAAAAATTATAATTTAATTTTTAATTACAAAAGGCAAACACTGTATGTGTCTGAACAAAAAATTAGAAGGTAAAAAGCGAGAGTTACACACTATTTTCAGAAAAATAAAAGCGTTAAATTAAACTTGAATTGGATACCTATATTCATACAAGTATTTTTAATGAAATGAAATGATTTAAAGATGTTACAGTAAATATTATAGTTTCACATATTTCACCAAACACATTGGCATGCAAATGTTTAGCTAAGTTAAACCTAATATCAATTTAATTAAATTGATATCAATATCAATTAAATCTATAATATACAAGAACATAAGTTGTTGAATTTAAATTAGCCGAATTCTTAATTTGTTTCAGCCAAATTGGCAACCGCGGCCCTAAAGCTTTAATATTTTCGACATCATTTACATTTTTCATTTTGACAGTTTACAGCTGCATTTTTACCACAGTTTTTTTTAAACTTCGAGACTTACTTTCTGCATAAAACAGCTTATTTTTACGACTCGCCGCGGGCGGGCTTCGCTACAGCGGGGTTACAAAAATAAGGGTAGGACAGGGAGCGTGTAACGAGCGGACGACAAAAGATCACAGTGCAACTGCATACTGGGACAAATAATACATTCTGAACACACTTCAATAACTCTGTCCAATGGATATATTCTCAAGGCATTTCAACAAGCTTTGTCTTTTTATTGATATTTTGCCTAGGATACTATTACAAAGTTGTCAGAGGTTACTTGTTTTTTGTTATACAATTACAAATATATGAGAATTTGTTGGTGCATTTCTTTTATTCCAAAGTTTCGTCCGTTCACCAGTATCTCTTCATAGGAAAGTTTTTATCGTGTTTTATATTAGACGGTGTGAAGGCGTCGTAAAATAAACATACGCTCATATACGTCCGTATGTTAAGTGTGAAGACGCCTTTATACCCTTTCTTTATTGTCTTATCAGCATTGTGTATTCCGAATACGTATAGTGAAAGTTCGTTGTGGCTGATTTTGCAAGCACTCTGCTTTATAAGACAGTGTTTGGTAGACAATACAGATAATACATATAAGCTATCTCATGCAAATGCTACATGAATTGGTAAAGATTATGAATGTTTAGCTAGCGGAGAGTAAAACACTGCCCTACATTCATAAAATGAGACTGAGATTATGAGGGCTTTTCTTTATAACGACGCGACGGTATCAGCTAGAAGAGTTTCTAAGATCTATGGTATCATAATGTTATTTTTAGATAAGTATTCCAATTATGAAACAAACTAGCTGCTGCCAGTGGCTTTGTACGCGTGGAGTCTTGTTTTTAAACAAACCCGATACTGTTATACAACATTTCAGTCCTCATTTCCCCCTTTAAAATTAGAAAATCCTAAAACCCTGAAATACATCACTGGTTATTTATGGCCAGTAGCTGTTTCGAACTTTAGAGAACAAAGACTTTCATACAAAGTTCGCCCCCACACAAAAAAATCCAAAAATCCTTAAAATATGTAGTAAATTTCAGCTGTATAGATTTAGTAGTTTTGGCTATGCGTTGATAGACCTGTCAGTCAGGACGACGACTATTTTATAAGTTTAAATTAGGTAGGTACCTAGTTAAATACATATTCCATAAATTAGGTAAGTCTGTAAATCTACAACAGCAATTGAAATCGCTTTGTTGTCAGAAACAAAACGAACGCAATTTATATATTAAACCCTCCGCATCCCCTAAAACACAATTTTCTAACAGCTGATTTCTACAGTTACACCCCAAACTAAACTTCATTCAATATATACCCTCTTTTGAAAGTACTAAAGTTAACTTTCGTTTGATAATGGAACAGCTGATCCGTTGCCGGTTCTACCCTTTTCTATATTTTAACGACTCTCAGCCCTAGTTGAATGATTTTAAAGTAGGATTTGGCTTAGTGTGTGTAAGCAGGGTGTGGTGGCAGTCAGCTGACAGAGTCGGGATGCTATTTTTAAAGTAATTTCGTTGGAGATGCAGCGACGGTGGAACATGTTTAGTTTCAGTTTTTACGGTCGTTGGCGTGTTTTACGACGCCGTTTATTTGCACCGTAAGATTTTAATACGGTGAGACAAAACTACATAAGTACATCATTTAGAGGTTTTTGTCAATGTATTCTGCGAGCTAACTATTGCCCACGGCTTCGTCCGCCTCGTATCCGGATAAAAAGTATGAATAGTAGTTTTATCGTTATGGCAGCGTTCGTAAGAAACACATTCGCTCGACCGTTTTTTTTTGTCGACTTACATTGCAAAATTGGTCTCCAATTTAACGGGATAATATACAGACTACGTCCACCCTGAAGGTTAATATTAAAAATAATAATGTTTTTAAAATTAGATTAGTACTTAGTTTCGAAGATTACCTTACAGACTTTACCTGTCTATAAATAGGTATAGTGTAGATACATATAGGTAGTGTAGATAAAGACTCCTCAGGATATATCGATTTATCAAAATGGCCCAATTCAAAATAGATCACATTCACATCCCACAAGGATACCTCTCTATGCCGTAGGCCAAATATATTAAAGTCAAAAGACGAATAGTTCGGGAATAAATCCAATTCGTCCAAAACACGGGATTCGAGGACATCAAATATTAAGGAAGTGCTTTGGCTTTAATTGAGATGAGGAGTGCGAGTCGAGGGGGCAGGGGAGGGTAGTAGGTAGGTACTTAGGGGATGATGGCGATAGTGTGGTACCTACATGCAGATACGAATAGTGATGGGGTTATGAGACTTGAACTCGACAGAAGCAATCTTGGTTTTCAAAATGGCGGTCTTCGTTTTATGTTACATTGTGGCAAACATGTATTTAATTGATTACCTACGCCATAGGCACAATGGTAAGTGGTTACCGACCAAAATTGATGTTTGAAACACCAGAAAAGTCGTTGAACAGTCGAGTACTTTGATGAGGTATTATTAATGTAGTATACATACCCTGCAAACTGTATAAATAATATAAAAGTCTTTGTTGGTGATCTTTGGATGTAGGTAAGCGTCAAAACGTTTGTCAACAAAAATAAATTAAAAAAAAAAGTTGGTATTACCGCGAAATCTCTAAAATTGTTACTGAGATTTATAGATATTTTATTTGATTTGTTCAATCGAATTTTAAAGTAGTGTACTCGGGACTAAAAGCCCATTCACAATCGATAAAAATCTCATATGAAATTACTTATTTCAGTCCCTTGTTGAACAATCTATTATACCTTTGCTGTCCCGGCCGACCCTTTGTGAATATCTCGAAATGGTAAAGGCACCTGTGATTACCACAGATCTCCTCTGGTCCAGTGATCTGTATGTTAGGTAAGTAGGTACATCTGCTAAGACAAACATTGTCGGTTTTTGACCTGAAAATCTTCAAGTCACATCTTGTTTCTCAAAGCACCTGCATGTTACACCCCATCCCTTCGAAAGGTTTATTTTCAATGGTTGGTTCTTCGTCACGGCCCCCTGTGACACCAGGCCTCCACTATGCCGGTGCAGTCTGTTTACATGCCCTTCGAGAAACCCGACAGTAATCTTCACTAATGTTTGTCAATTTGAGAGGCATTTGGTAACCCACCTACCTACCTATACCTAGTGCCTACACTACCTACCAAGCTAACTGATATTTAATCATTTAATTTGGTCCATTTCGACTGATGAATTCGAAACACCCCGATTAATGCCGAACATAATATGTTGGTTTTCTTATTTATTCGTAATATCTGCAACTAATGAACCGGTTCTAAAATTATTTCACTTAAAGTAAGCTATACACTATCCCCGAAAAATAAATAACTATATTATTTAGGTTAGGTTATTTTCGTTCGAAAACCATAAGTTTTCAGTTCAAAATCTCAATCTTCTACTCGTAAACTTGACAAATATAACAAAGAAATATTTATTTTTTTACAGAAATATTAGTCAACAGCAGATCAGAGAAAAAAAGTAACATTATTTATATTAATATAATAATATATAAAAGCGGACGAAGACGCGGTATTTCACTAGTCAGGAATAAACGAGAAAATAGGGCAAGCAATCATGAGATTCTCTCATCTTTGAAGGTAGCAGGCTGACCTACTTAATACCTTTTAAAAGTTCATTGATACCAACATGAGATTCTTTTATCTTGGAGGGTAGTAGGCCTTTTTTTTACGATGGTAAAAATGGTTTTACGCAGTCTTCCGGCTGAAGTAGGGAGAGATCCAGCGTAATACCGACGTAAACAACCTCGATGTTCCTCCATGTTACCGTAGTGTCAATGCATCTTCAAACCATTCATCTCCAGACGAATAGTTCGATGCTGCATCGGCACTTGACAGAGTAACGGGATCACGATCCAATTCCACCGCGACTCTGTAACTGTCCGCATTTGTTGGATCTCGACCCTTTTTTTTTTTTTGAGGGGGTAAATGCCAGGCATTTCTCTTCCGACCCTAACCTAACTAATACCTACAAAAAAGTTTATATGTACCAAATTGACTAATGACACACTAATGAATATTTTAAGTTTTTCACCATAAAGTTGTACATTAATAATTCCTCTTGATTAAAGTCTAGTACCTCCTACGTAAGTATTAACCTACCACGTCTCCAGAGCGAAGACAAGCGGATTGGAATATTATCAAACAAGTTTATTTTGCTCTATGTAATTCCGTTTTAACATACTGTATATCCACATGGGGTGGAGCAGGTAAAACACTTCTACTAACAATCGAGAGAGCTCAAAGAGCAGTACTCAAAGTGTCCACTGCAAGGCCCTTCTTTTTTCCTACTAACCTTTTATATGAATCATGTAAAGTCTTAACAGTCCGCCAGTTATTCATAATGCACACAGTTCTAAAGCAGCACGCAGCCCTTCCATACAACCCTGATTTTACTAATAAAAGACGAATCGATAAAGTTTGTCATAGACAACTAAGCACTAAACACACTTTTGCAACTAAATTTTATACGTTCCTTGGCCCTCTTCTCTACAATAGATTAAATGCCTTAGTGAATATTTATCCACTCAATTACTTCAATTGTAAGGCAGCCCTTAAGGACGCCTTGCAAAACTTGTCGTATGATGATACAGAGAAACTATTACATGTGATGAACTGAAACGTTGTACTTAACTAAGTTTAGTTATAAGTTTTTATGAAATAAAATAATCTAATCTAATCTAATATAAGTATTTTTACTATAATTTATGTAGTTAACCTATATGTCGAAGTCACTATATTTTATTCTTCAAGTGTTTTGTTTGTTTGTATAATTGCCTTGCTTGTATAATGTTAGTCCCTCCCGCCTGAAACACAGGAATACCTAGTTCAGGTTCTAGTATAAATTTTACTTATGTAAGTTATGTGTGTAGTATACGATTTTTTGAATAAATTATTATTATTATTATTATAATGTAATGGGTATTTATAAGATCAGAACCTATCTCGAACATAATTTCAGTAGGTACCTACTTATTTTTTAATATAATTACTGCTTCAAGTTCTGCAATTAGGTAGGCCTACCAAAGCTCCAATGGTTTTTCCAAAGAGGGTAGGCTGGTACTTAGATGCGTAAGTATTTTCTACGAGGTCAAAGCCTTATTTATTACCATACAGAAAATAGCAAGGCTGTATTCTTATTGTGAGATATGTATCTGTGCATAATCTATGATAATGTCCCGCGCGGCCTCACAAGCGCAACCAACCAACCCCTGAACTCCTGGAAGCACTTTCTTATGTACCCGCAATATTAACAAAATCATGATCCCTATTCTCGTCAACCTTATCTCGTGGATGTAGAGTGAACAATCGGATGGCAGGACGCTTTTGGAAGGTAGTCATTTCGGAAGATCCTTGCCAAGCAATATCAAGTTGGATGTCGCCTGATCGTTGTGATGGAGATTGAGTGGGACAGAGACGGGTGTATGCGTTAGAGAGGGAGGGGAGACATTCATCAAATTGTGTGCATGAAAGTTACTTAAATGTTTCTATGTAGGTAGGTAGGCTAACCCAACCCTAGGGGTGTGAAAAAAAATGTTTCTATGTAGGTAGGTAGGCTAACCCAACCCTAGGGGTGTGAAAAAAGGTTTTTTTTTCATAATGAATGAAAATGATCTGAAAAATATAGACTTAATTGCTTTTAAGATCAGGACGGTAGGTACTTACCCTTATTAATGTCGGTATCCAAAAAATATCAACAAAAATACAAATAAGTAGGTAGGTATTTTTACCTATCAAATCATAATTTAATTTAGGTATTTTATGCTTTTACGCTTAGCTTAAACCTCGAGAAATGGCTTACACTATGGTTCTCTATTACCTATCTACTTTGGTAAGTAGATATGAATTCTAGAATACTTAACGTCCGTCTGTCCATCCAGCCTGTCTATTCCCACCTCCAGAGTAGGTAGGTAGGACCAACCTAGGTAAGTTACTACCTACCTGAAGCTTCATAAATAATAAGCAAGCAGCGAACAGTAGCTTTATTCCACCGAACAGGAACAGAACTGGACTGAGAGAGCTGATGACACATTTCCGACAGTTTTTTTGCATTCGACGGATGTGCGGTTTCCAGATGGTATGGCCGGTAGGTAGGTAGGAAGAAACAAGGTTATTTATAATATTTTTATTTCAGACCATTGAGTTCATAATTAGGTACAAGATATTAAGGCAGCTACTTAGGTACCTATACACTCTTATATAAACAACATTAAGTAGGTACCTAGGTAACCAACCTAAAGGCTTTTACCTACCTATAGGTAGGTACTTAAACATTTTTCTGTGCAAAATGGGTTTTAGTTTGTGGCTTTGGTTGTATAAATAACTAATAGGTAGTCGATCGTGTACTAAAACTATTAGGCAATGAAATGGAAAAATAGCACAAAGAAATCTGAAAGAAAGTTCTTACCTACTTACCTATAAACGAAGTGGTTAGTCCTTTTATGATTTAATATTAAAGTTATTTTATCAAGGGAAAAATATTCTATAAATAAATAAAACCTGGATTTCGTAAAACAAAATCTTCCCCAAGTAGGAATCCGCAGTGGGCGGTGCCGTAGTCAGGCGGAGTTGCGCATAATTCATGACATATTGGAATCAGTCGCGCGGTCGCGCTCAACGACAGAGGACACGCGAAATTTTGATACAATTTTAGGAAAGTAAGCGCTGACAATGCCTCGCTGTTCTGTATTGATGTGCAAGAACGACAGCAGGACCGTCAATGTGACCAATGGAGGTGTGTCCTACCATCGGTGAGTGAAACTTAAACGCATCTTTACAAAAAAACACGCTTACGATAAAGGTTGCCATTCGCCCCGGTTTCCCCGGATTTGTCCTAGTTTAGACTAGACAGGGCGTCTGCGGAGCCTCCGGGCGGGGTTTCATTTGTAGTCCAGGTTTTAGGCTTCTGAATAATGTTACAAAAATACGCGTCTGAAAAATCACTGATGAATGATGATAGTATGTTTGGGTTTAAAGCTCCAAAATCCGTGTTTTTCACACTTCATGGCAGATTTTAGTGATGGCAACCCTACCCATGATGGACATCCTCAGATTCATACTTAACGCGTAGATCTTTGAGGATACCAAGTAGGTAGTCAGTCACGTCCAAACATTACATTTGGCACAACCGATGGCACAAGCCTTCGAATTTTTGGTTCTAGGGCAATCCGGTTTACTCGCGATGTTTTCGTTCACCGTTTTGAGCACGTGTTAATGCGCGCATCATTTTTTCTAATACAAAAATACATCGGAAGGATCGGAAGTTGGATGCCGTTGTTGGGCTGCCCACTAGACCAACACGGCTCCTCAACACCCATCATTTACCTACTTACACCTTATAGTTAAGGTTTACCTACATACATAATATACCACATTTAAAATGTATTCTTCATCTGAAGGCCAATCAGCACTATCATAGCTTCAGGGTGGCTCATTGAAGCAGTACATAGGTAGATAGATAAACTATTTATTGTTCACCAAAGAAAATACAAAAACACAGGAATTCATAAACAGACAAGGTACAATGGGCGGTCTTATTGCTAAAAGCGATCTCTTCCAGACTAGCTTTAGTTGGACAGGATAAAACAGATGGTAAACCTATTATCCTACTACTATTATAAACGCGAAAGTTTGTGAGGATGGATGTTTGTCATCAAAAACCGTTCAGTAGTTTTTGCGTGAAAGAGTTCACGCAAAAACTACTGAACGGTTTTTGATGAAACTTTACAGTAATATATATAGCTTTTACATCAGAATAACACATAGGCTACTTTTTATCTGGATACCA
The DNA here is from genome assembly GCA_961405105.1 of Perizoma affinitatum. Taxonomy (NCBI): domain Eukaryota; kingdom Metazoa; phylum Arthropoda; class Insecta; order Lepidoptera; family Geometridae; genus Perizoma; species Perizoma affinitatum. Next base: position 11,906,625 of record OY560204.1, read on the forward strand.
CGCGGGCGAAGCCGTGGGTAGAGGCTAGTAAAATATAAAATTAATAATATTATATTATGTAATGATAAAAACTATTTAAGTACAAGCAGTTCTGAGACATGGAAAGGAAATGGTTGTATACCATAACTTAAAAAATAACGAGTCATTTATAGACCAAGTTAAGGCGTACACTTACCTAATATAGTTAGGTACTTGTTCCTCCCAGCTAGACCCGAACTTAATTGGTTTCGCTGACTACACACACGGGTCGTTATTAGTGTCTGTCCGACCCATGTCCGACCGAATCAGAAATTAACATCGGTGTAACTTTAACATACTGTACAGGTATAATAGTACTACCTTGAGTTAGTGGATCACTGTGGTTTGGTGTTTTAACCTGATGGATGTGGGTTCGAAACCCCTCGTGCACCACTGGATATACATATATATTCACTCGGAACTAAATAAAACTGGTGTTTGAGTCGCACTCGCGTGCTAACCATTTCTTACTGAACTCATATTCTTGTAATGTTCTTTGTATGTAAAGTACATAATAACATTTGTTATGTGAACAACTGGCTACATTATACGATTATTGTAATTCAACAGAAATGGTTTTGTGACAGGCAGACAGACGCAGACAGATATTATGGACATGGGGTAGGCTTTCTAATTAGGGTCATATTGGTATTTAAATTATTTCGCACTTATTGGGTATGGAACCGTAAAAAAGGTCCCCCAACTAATTATGATCTATGCTTGTGAAGTCTTGTATCTGCTTATATCAATCCACTCCTATTTTTAAGCCTCTCCGATTGTTCTAGATTCCCAAAAAATCCGCACATCAAAGAGAAATGGATCGACTCGACCGGGCGAGCTAACTGGTTCCCGAAGCTATCCAACACCATCTGCTCTGAGCATTTTGACCCTAAGGACATACTGCTGACGAAGAAGGGGTACAAGTACCTCTCTGACACTGCTGTCCCAACGAGAAACTTTCTTTCGTATCATGTTCGGGTATGATTATTATTATTATTATTTCCATTATCATATCTAATGTGGATGGAAATAAGAGTAAAGTTAGGCTAAACAAAAGGATGTGAAGTGAATTCTGAAATGACGGCTGTTAGAGGAGAATATTACAAGCACAAGAAGATGAAATTTGTATCTGATAGGTAATTATTTGTTACAGACACCAACGTCCACCAAAACAAAGGCTAAAACTTACGAAACTGAAACTGCATTGCCTCTAGAACACGTCAAAATTGAAGCAACAGCAGGACCATCCAGGAAACGAGCATCTGATCCCTCCGTTCAATCATCGCCTGCAAAGTCACAGAAGATGGCCGACAGCGATGATGATTCAGACGACGACGATGAAGACAGTGATCAGGAATTATCGGAATCTGAGAAAGAACTACGCAGCATGCTGAGATATGAACAGAACAAGATAAACAAACAGGCAATTAAAATGAAACGGCTGCAAAGAAAACTAAAGAGGTTAAAAATGACCATCTCGGATATGGAAGATCTTTATAAGGTTTTGGAGACAAAGTGCAATATTTCTGCTGAAGATATGATGGGGCTTAGAGATATTCGAGTGCAGGTCAGTTATAAATTATTATATTGTACTTATTCTATTTTCTCGCATTTTTACATGTTGGACAACGAAAATCTTTGTAAAGGAACAACCTATTTGGAAGAAGTTTTGAATAAATTTAAACCTCAAACTGGAATAACAACTCTAAGCTAGGTGCTATAATAAAAATAGCACCTAGTTTAGAGTTCAAAGTGTATTGAAAAGAATAAGAAAGAATGAAAAAAGAAAGAAAATACATTTATTAACCACAACACAACACAACAGGTGACAAGATACAGAACAAATAAACACACACACAGAAAAGTTACATTAAAACATTACAAAAAAATATAAATAAACATAATAATAAATTACTTTTGTTTCAAATACACAATTTGGTTTTGCAGGTTTCAGAGCTGGTAGCTCGTCGTCAAACAAATAAAGAACTATCTGAAGTGGTATCCAAGCTGACTTATTCATCGGAACTGCGATGCTTTGCCCTCACTCTGCACCTCGCTTCTGCCAAAGCCTACGACTACATAAGAAAGGTGTTCAAGACAAGCCTACCCCATCCGAGAACACTGAAGCACTGGTATTTAAAGGTGGACGGGGAGCCAGGCTTCACCAAAGAGGCCTTCGCAGCTCTGAAACGTAAAGCAGACGCGTCGAGCCAGCCCATATTGGCCACGTTGGTCATAGATGCAATGTATTTGGACCGCTGCGTCGAAGCAGACGGCAAATTATACGGCTATGTCGATATGGGAACGGGATTGGATACTGACATGCTGGTTGAAGCAAGAGAGGTTTTGGCCCTATCGGTGACAGCAATAAACAGACACTTCAAAGTTCCTGTAGCCTATTTCCTCGCCAGTAATGTGACGTCAGAGCAACGCGCTGAACTCGTGAAGCTGGGAATTGAAATGGCCCACGACGCTGATATCAAGATTGTGGCGCTCAGCTTTGATTCCAGCCCAGAAAACGTGCACATGGTGAGTCACCTCGGATGCAATATTGAAAAGGGACGCGTTACATTCGAACATCCCGTAAACAGCCAACCCATCGTCGCGGTACTGGATCCATCAAACATCCTGAAATATCTTAGAAACGCACTTCGTGATTTCACAACAATGATCGACAAAGATGGTAATAAAATTCAGTGGAAGTTCATAGAACAACTGAAAGAAACACTGTACTTGAGCAAAAAGCTAAAGGGCCGGTACGTGGACTTCCAAAATGAGAGGGTAAAAGTGAAATTGGCCACAGAACTTTTCAGTCCAAGAATTGCAGATTCGCTGCAATACTGCAGAAAAGATTTAGAGTTAAAAGCTTATACAGACAGTGAACCGACACAAATGTTTGTGACGCTATGCAACACTGTTTACGACGTGTTCAACTCGATAAACTCGCACGTGTATGGCTACAAAAACGCTCTGGATAAGAACAACGCCGAGCAAATTTTCGAATTCTTAAATATGGCGTCTGAATATATTACCGAATTGAAAGTGAACAGTAACGCTGCCGGTCTTTTGATGCGGAACTTTCAAAGATTCACATTTTCCGTCGCCGGAGTAAAAAAACTGTACACGTTCCTAGTCGAAACGAATGTTTTAGAAAGGTTGCCTATTTATAAGCTGAGCCACGATCACTTGAAACTAATCTTCTGGAACATGAAGGTGTATGCACGGTGTAAGATCGATAAAGAACCCACACCAAAGATGGTCATACTTGCATACAAAACAGTTGTGGAACAGATAAAATCGGACAAGAGAAAGATCCCTCCTCTAGAGCAGTTATCCATCCCACTATCCCGTTCTCCAATGGACCGTATCAACAGGATCGCAGGACAACATTTGGCAAAAGAAGATAAAATTGAAGATAATTCAGAGTTGGATGAAGTCCTCGTAATTTTGTCCAGTAACAACGAAGAGGCCGTGGTTCAAATCGCTGCGTATATCGTTCAGCAATTCATCAAGAAACTCAACTGCGACGTGTGTGTGGAAGCACTCGTCACAAGAAAGTGGACGACAAACAATATAATTATCGCCAAAGATAAAGCCCGCCTTCTCTTCCCTTCGCTGGATGTGGTCAAAGTGTGTAAAACTACTGAGATGTTCCTGAAAGGTTTTGACGGTAAAAAAACAAGACAGATGGTAAAGAGTGAAGTCATGATGGCGATGATAATGCGCCAGTTTGTCGATTCGAAAATATTTGATAAAATCAGTTACCATCAAGTCGGTGAGTTTCCTGAGTCGAACCACGTGACGGATCTCATGAAAGCCATAGTAGAACGATATTCCTGGATCCATTATAAACTTAGGATTAAACGGGAATCTTACAAAGACATACTCGCTCAACTGAAAGATCTGTGGTCGAACCCGCCGGGGGCTCGGCGTGCGAGGGGCTCAATGTCATTATGCTTCATTTACCAATAGAGTTTGTGTTAAATATCTTAGTATTAAATATTTTAGATTGTTCCCAACACCAAACTAAAGGTTTTGATTTTTTGAAGAGTTTACCAGAAACGAACATGACAGCCCAACGACTATGATGACACGACTAAACAAGAGCATAAGCAAATACTGGGAAGATCAGACATATACAATGTTCAGACGACAACATTTGGACAACTAAATAAAACGAAATCTTAAGAATGACAAGTACATCTTCCGAGTTTCTAACTCGGAAGATGTACTTGTAATATTATGATGATCCCTATCCGTAATGAATCCCTGCGAGTCCCGGCGATAGCGAGTTGTTAATGAGCCGGGCCGCATTATGCACAGGACATAAAACCTGAATATGCACAGAGTACATTTAAACGCCCGGTTAATGGCCTATGCGTCCGGGTACCGGCGCGGACCAACGTAGGCAATAAATATGGCCCAGCTTACACTACACTGAACTTAGGAAATTGGAATATAGTGGCGTGGCTGGTTGCTGTCAAGCAGACTCATTTTGGAAACTTTATGGTTCTGAACGTAAAACAACAAGCTTTTTCAGTTATTATGAAAAAACTAGTTCTCGAACGAATAAGTATGTATGTAAGTCCTTATGTTAGCTATGAACTGGTTGGTTGTCTCGTCATAGACTTAATTGAGTAGGTACTGGCCTGCACTCGCACTTACGGCTTGAAGAGTGTACATTGTATTGGATTCGGATCTCTCACATTGTTGTTGTTTGTGGCCCCGACCACTAACCCATTAGACGAAATACGGCAAGCGAGCACTATAGCAAGCTCACGAACACCCAAGAAACTATTCTGTTACATTACGGTGTAAGTTGTTTCTAGTTAAACTGTGTTCTGTTACATTCCGGTGTAAGTTGTTTCTAGTTAAACTGTGTTCTGTTACATTCCGGTGTAAGTTGTTTCTAGTTAAACTGTGTTCTGTTACATTCCGGTGTAAGTTGTTTCTAGTTAAACTGTGTTCTGTTACATTCCGGTGTAAGTTGTTTCTAGTTAAACGCCGTATGAACAATATTGAGTGGACCAATAATTGTGTGCGGGACGTTTGCTTCAACGGATGTCGTCGATTGCCAGCCAGCAGCAATAATGGCGATTGGTTCGGAAAATTTGATTGTTTGTTTACATTCATTTGGGTTAAGCAGTATTGAGGTCCCACTGACCTTCCTGTTATAATGACGATAGTTATCATTACTAGCGGAGTCTTTAGTTGGGTAGACAACTAAGTTAGAGTAAGAAAGATCCCACTTCTAATTTTAATTTTACAAAAAAAAACAAACACGCTCACGACTGTATCCCCATGGTGGACATCCTCAGATACATACTCAGTGAGTAGAGTGATAGAGACCAAGAAGGGGGTAGTCAGAAGCACGTCTAATCATTACATTTGGTACATGCCCGCGTTTTGCAAGTAGTAAGCATTCCACGTGACAGGTTGCAAGCCCATCGCCGCTTATTGGAACACTAACTCTTGGCACATGCCTTCGAATTTTTAGTTCTAGGGCATGCCGGTTTCTTTACGATGTTTTCCTTCACCGTTTTGAGCACATGTTAATGCGCACATAATTTTTTCGAGTGGAAAAATCCATTGTTGCACGGTTCGAACCCACGACCTCCGGATCAGAAGTCGGGGTATCGCCCACTAGGCCAACACGCTTAAGTTCCATCGTTTTTACGTCGTGCTAAATTGCTAATCTTCTTGAAAAGACTTAAAATGAATGACAACAAAATTACTAAACGTCTATCTAATTCAGTTTCAAATTACTAAACGTCCGAAACTTACTGCTATTTCGTATCAGCCGTCGAATCAATCATATTGAATCCTGACCAGTATACCGAGCCCCTTGGCCCTTGAACCACTCCTTCGATTCTAAAGAGGTGTGAAGGGTGCCAGAGGTCTCGGAATGTTGGTATGCTGAGTCAGGGTAAATAGCAATTTCGTGGAAGAGTTCCCACCCCCGGATTTGGAGTGTTTGAGTGAGCTTGTATGATGTTTCCGAATTTCTCGATTCTTGGGAGGAAACTAGTGGAAGGGAAAATGTAAAACTGACTTATTGAACCCACCCTCCAGCTTGCGATACCCGTCCATTCGCCCTCGCGCTATCACCTGCCAACACTGATAAGAGCCGGCAACTGATTACGATGTCATTGTGCAGTGTTGTGTTCCTGTATTCTGTAGCTAATCAGGTAATCCTCATCACACACATGGAGATAAAAAGAGTTTCAGAAAGGTAAAAAATATCATTAGCATTAAAAACAAAGCCATCCATCAAGTCTTATCTAGATCTCGATCTGCAATGCAATCTAAACTTTGTTTTGATGTTGTCAGAGTTTTGTTTACGAGATAAGTTGTTATGTTATTGGGTGAAGAGAACCGGTACGATGCAGATTTCACCGTTCTCTGTTATTGTATTAGGTGTATGTATGTATGTATGCGCAAGGTTTCTTAACGTTTTGTATTTTTGGAAATATTTACATAACTCGCTTATGAGTTGCAGTTTGAATGTGGTTTGTTATATAAATGCCTAATTCGTGATGAACGAGATAACTTTCTTATTGGCAGATAGGGGTGGGGGGGGGGGGGGGGGGGGACACTAACTTACCTAAAACTATGTTCAGTCTGATCTGAATATTTTTTAATTAAAGATTTTATTAATCTATATACTATTTTCCATTTAAAAATCAAAAGCACATACGTAAAGTCGGCTTATGCATGTTATTGGTTATACAGAATGCGTAGCGATATACTTATTGTGAGAACTTTGCACACCCTGTAAACTTATATAATCAGCCAACATGTATGTAACACTTCCAGCTCATCTTTAGCTTCCGACAGCTAATCAAAAGTGTTGTCAATGCTCTCTAGCTGCCATTTATCCCGTAATAATCTGGAAAGCTGCCAACTCCCGAAATTAGATAAACCAAAGGAACATGTCTGTGTATTTGAGACGCGGCACACGTGCGTGCTGACCAATGCTGACCAATGCTGACCAATGCTGACCAATGCTGACCAATGCTGAAATTCACGATGGGCCAACCTAATCAATCTTCAAATTTCGGCCCAGAGCCTTATTTACTAGGTGTATTTACCTTGTTTCTTGCTAGGTACCTACCAACTTCCTACTATGTTTATATTCTATTAATGCAAGCCTCCAATACATACATATTAGTTTACAAAGGCAACAAAGCTAAGGCTTACATTTTTGTCGGTTTTAAAACAATGTGGCTTTCGTATTTCTGTAATTCCATCTATTGAAAGTTTTATCTAATTACGATCATACTTTTACATTATGAAGTAGAAGGGTGAATTATCTATTCTAGGTACTTACTTACTCATAATTCCATTTTTTCTTAAGACTAGGTCTATTAAAATATATGATTTTTTTTTTAGAAACTAAGTTATACATTTATTCATACAACTATGTACAAGTAGGTATATACAAAAAATACAGATGAAACAGCTAGCTATCTTAATACCGTTGCAAACGAAAATGAAAATTAAATAGAAAAATACTTATTAATAATGTTTTGTCGGAAAACGTTGGTGTTCATTACCAGATTCAGTTATTTATTTTATAGTTTAACAAAATTTTGTTTCTAATTTATCATCCTCATTATCGCCCACTTTTATAACCATTAAATGATCACTTGTTTCTGAAGACATAAAGTTGAAATTGTCTAAACAAATGACTGGCGGTTCTAATTTCATTTTAATTACATCCACTTGTCTTCGCAGATCAGCTGAATCTGAATCTGTAGGTACCAGGTACATCATCGAGCTATTATAAACCCTCATCCAATCACATAGCTTTCATTTTAGCTTGTGCATCTTTCATGTTGGGTTCTGTACGTTCAGCCTTATGGTTCATTATCCCTCAAAAACCTTGTTAGATTATTCCCCTCTGACTGAATTCTATTCTTGCAGCGATACGGTTCAGTTTGACTTGGTCACAGTTTTTTTATGAAGTGTTTTGTCCACACGTGTAGGATTATCTATGATAAAAAAAACAAGTCTCTTAGTTCAGTCGCTGCACGTTCGAGTTATGTTGACAAGCTGTTCTGTTTCACTATCTTGGTTAATACCGAGATAGGTACCTACTTAACTTATTAAAGGCTTAGGTTACGATACTTAACTAATAATTAATACCTACTGATTTTGAACAGATTTAAAGATTTACGATGCCTATACCTACCTTAAAGTGAGAATAAGTATGCCTTAAAGTGCACAACTTCTTAATAAGGCGTATTTGTATTGTTTTTGTGAATACCCATCTTGATTCTAGCTAAATAGAAGGTGGCCAGGTAAAGGACTGGGCGTCTCAGCTCGATTCAAGGCGAAATGGTCAAAGCAGAGGCGAAAGTGCTGCCTACCTACCTAGATAGGTAGGAAGGCAGCTCATTAGTACCTATCTATTACCTAGTTAAACTAACACCCCGCCGAACACAAATGGGAACTTACTAGACGTCTAGAACGAGCTTTAAAAGCTTAACCTGGTTACATGAATAGGTAGGTATATATCTAAGTAGGTACCTACATATCTAGCAATTTGTAGAGAAGGTAGAAGGTACCTACATATCTTACCTACCCTATTTAATGAGGACTCAGTCGGTTATAAAAGCCCGTGAATAAGTATTGGTTTCAGGACGTCTCCAAGTTCGTAAGCGTGTAACTCCGACGGGAACTTTGAGAGGAGATGTCACGCTAATGCAATCTCTGTGTATCGTCTCCTGCCGGCTATTCTGTGGCGCCGACTCACAATTAGTGATATTAATTAGCAGACTTTGTCACTTCTAATGATGATGAATTTCCTTCCGTTTTGTCATCGGTTGTTTTAATTTGCTTGAGATGACGGCGGGGGGTTTCCCATTTAAACTTAAATAAAAAACTAAATAATGCTGGTCATTTCTCACACAGCACCCCAAACTAAGCAGAGCTTGTATTTTTTTTAAATACATGTAGGTAAATTTTAATGCGTAGAAAAATCCCAGAACTGAGACAAATATTTGCAGAATATACAAACAATCGAACCCACAACCTTCTGCGTCTCAGGTGGGCCTTCGCCCACTGCGTCACAGAGCTCGACGAGAGCTTAGTACCTCCTAACTACCCTGTTACTAACTAGTTATGTTGGTAGTTAAACTGTTATTATTACCACTGGGAATTAATCTCTTTAGATTTAGGAAAACGTATAAACACGCGGACCGGAGTCTTTCGCGTATTCAAAATCCTTTCAGGTCGACGGATTGTTATTCAATTCAGCGTGAAAATGTATGCATTTTGGGAACGCTTCCGTCCGGTAGTGATCTGAATCAATTGCACTATCTATAGATCTTTGTTTGCAACGGTCCTTTGATAGTTAGGTGTTTCATCTGCATTTTTAGGGTCCCGTACCTCAAAAGGAAAAAACTAAACCCTTATAAGATCACTTTGTTGTCCATCTGTCTGTCAAGACCCTTCAGCTCGGGAACGCGTGGAGGTATCGAGTTGAAATTTAAACCATATACTCAGATCTACAGTCGCTTGAAGCTTTGAAAAAATTAAACTACTAAGTTAACGTAAAAAAAAGATACCACCGTTTATGCCGCAAAAAAACGTATATTTCGACACTCTTTTTACACAAAATTTATAAATTTAGAGTACTTTCCGTTGACCTAGAACTATGAAATTTGACAAGTACAGGGAAAAATTTGAAAACTATTCATTTGTAATTAAATCCTAAAAAATATAGTCCTTATTTAAAGTACGTAATCAATCATCGAGGTTATTAGGTAATTTATTAAATTCTTCGCCAAAATATTATATGTTATCAAAAATAAAATAGAAAAAGTCAAAGTTGCGATAAGAAAATCAATGTAACATACTGAACCGTCTGTCGCTCGTGCAGGCATGCAACGTCGCGCTCGTGCCGGCATGCAACGTCGCGCGCGCGCGGTCGGAGAGCGGCGAGCGGAGAGCGCGCGCGAGCGGCTCAGTCCCGCGCCGCGCGCTGCGCACTCCGCACTGCGAGCGCGTGTTCGTCCGCTCGCGCTGCGTTACACGTCGTTACGCAGCGTTACACAACGGCTACTCACGCACGCACAGAGTACCTACTATTATTCTAGTTGCAGTAGGTAAGTCATCATTATTTTTAGCCAACAATCACATAGTTACTAATCCTGACCCCGCACTAGGATTCCCTTGTTGTGGATATCATGAACAAAGAGTACCGTGGTGTCTGGGTGGACACGTAACAAATGCAGAATATTCAAACATTTGTCCCGCAGCGGGAATCGAACCTGCACCTCTTGCGTTGCGGCTACTCGTCCACCGCGCCACCAAGGGCGTCGGTGGCGAGTAGAAACCTACTTAATTGGGTTTCACTGGTTAATTTAAAACAAGAAACATTTAAAATTCATTAAAGTCCTATTGATGCGTTCAGTAAATACGTACCTAAGTATTAAATACCTACCTAGGTATTAGTATTTGAGTGTAGGTAGACTAGTATACGTTCAAATGGACTGGCCTTAATGCAGATCCATCGAAACATTGATTTAATGATTCATTCATTCATTCATTCATTAATGATGAACTTGATAGTTTCAGCTGGAAAAAACAAGTCGTTTTTTTTTCAGAAAATATTAAAAACTCACTTCAAATAATAAGAAATTTATAAAAGTCCAATATTAAATTTAATCCCCCACTTTAAAGAACTTAAAGTATAACCTGCCTTTTAAAAAACGAATCATTAAAACTTCCTCTTTGTCATTATCGAACTTGTTATTTCTTTAATTACACTTTTAATACAAGTTTCTTTTATAGTTGTTCTCTGTCATTGATAAAGACATGCAATATTTGTGGGGACAATTCGCAATACAAGACTTACGCAGACCCTTGTGCCCCTCCCAGAAATAAATCCTGGATAGTATATCAACTCCTCAGGTCAGACAGTAGACGCGGTGGAGTGCTGCGTGCCATGGCGGAGGTGGAATGGACGAACGAGTCCGTGATCCAGCTCGTGGAGGAGTACCGCAAGCTGCCGGAGCTGTGGGACAGGAGCCACGAGCTGCACACGGTGCAGACCGCCAAGTACGAGGCCTGGACCTCGCTGGCGAGGCTCTTCCACTGCGATATAGGTTAGGTCCACACCATGGTGAGACTGGTGAGACACGACATCCCTTCTGCGGTTCATTTTCTATCATAATGGTCGGCCGAGGTTTGTCATCTGCCTGAAGAAAACGTACTTTTGTAATAAAAATACGGTGCGGATTGAATCCTGAATAATGAACACGGCGGTGATGAACAAAACACTGATGATTTCCCTGCCTGGCGACCAAGTTCAAACCTCATACTTCCTGTAGATTCAATACATTCATATAAAACTTGTAATTTTTAAGATCATTTGAGTATACCGCGAACGGAAAGTGCATATTTTCTTTTCTTTCCATTCAGCGGACCTAAGAAAGAAGATCACCAGCGTACTGGCCTCCTACCGGAGAGAGAAGGGAAAAGTTAGGAATGGAGCTCGCTCCTCCTGGTTCCTCTACCCTCGCTTGAAGTTTCTTAGTGGGTATCTACAGTCACCTCAACATAGCGTGGTAAGTTGTATGCAGTCCCCGATATTCCACATGAATGATTCGGTGACCGATGGGTCACTAGGACCTTTTCAGGGCCACCTACACCTCAACCTAGTCACTTACCGCATTGTGACCTAGAATGAACCGCTGACACGACGAGTTAACAAAGCTACATGTCTTTCCAGCTGTGTGGTTGCACGCAAACAGGTTACTAAAACTAATGGTGACGCTTACGTTTAACCAACACCGAAACCATTTTTAATAGTAAATTATAAGGGTAACAAACAATGATTCCTATCTACAGAAAACAAAACCACCTCAAAGACCTGAGCCAATCCAACAGTTATACACAATGGAGTCCGAAGAAATGGACAGAGATGACGACGAGGATCCCGCGGTCATAATCAAGCAGGAACCAGTCCCGGAACCCCCACCCAAGAGGAGTCCAGGATTCGCCAACCTGAAGCACAGCAGACGACTGACGCGGCTCAAAAGAGTAGCACCAACGCAAAGAGATACCAATACCAGCTCAACGAACTCTCATACAGATAGCAAACTCATAGAAATGTTACGGCTTCTCAAGAAATCTGACATATCCAAAAAGAAAGATGAATGTGACTCGTTCGGAGAGTATATTGCGACGTCGCTGAGGAAGCATGATGACAGGACGCAGTCGATGATCAAACAAGCCATCAATAACATCCTCTTTGAACAAGAGATGAAGAAATATAGCAGTTACTCGGTCGTGATCAGTCCCGATCAGAATCCGTTGGGCAACGCGATCGGAGAAGATGTAGATGACTCTAATGACGATAAGGTTAGTGATTGACTTGTGTTGACTGAAAGCAGTTTTTATCTAGTTTTTATTATTTTCCCGACGTTAGTATTGCAACAGCACGGCTGTTCCACATTTCGTGATTTTCCAAATACATGATTTGATTTGACGAATACTTTTACCAATCTTTGAAATATTGTTGTTATTTTCCAGAGCCCATAATTCCAGCTGGAAACATGATTTCCCTTATGATAGGACCGAGCTTCATCAGTCACCTGTCAAAACACTAGATCCTCACTCCATCATCCGTAATGCAGGTTGAGTCGAGGCTTCCTCCTGTCAGAAATATCGCAGATCACGTCAAAGCAGGGAGACTTTCAATTTGGAGATGAAGGGATGATTTTTGACGTCCTTGTTAGAGCGTCTGATCAAATGTTTGAATAATTTGTAATATTTGTTTTGGGTGTTGTGGTATACAACACAGGGAGTCCCAGAGTGGGTCAGTTAGACCAGAGTGGGTCAGTTAGGCGGGACCAATGCGTTATATTCAAATGGGAAATCAAATTAGATAAAAGTAAATGATATAACGCTAGATAGAATATTTGACGACTTCTGAGACGCAGAAGGTTGCGGGTCGGATATATTTGCCTCGGGTCTGGGTGTTTTCTATTTATAATATGTATGTATTTACAAAAAAAATATATATAAGTAGTATATCAGTCATGTAGTTCCCACATGTTCAATAAGCTTTGCTTAATTCGGGGCTAGATGATGCTGTGCGGAAATGTCCAGCGTTATTTATCATAACTTTATTTATTCTAGTTTTTACTTTATTTTACTAAGGTATATATAATGTAGTGTGTTCATTTGGTTTCGGCATCGTTGGTGCTGATGCTACATAACAATTTTCCTTTACCTTTTGTTTACCTGGCTTTTGATCAGTGACCGATTGTGAAAGAACCAACGTGGTGACAGGATTCAGAGAGTCAGCACTGCAGTTTAAAGATAAAATAAAACTGTCAGATAAAACCTTAAAAAGTAATTACGAGTACCTGCCGGGCGTTTGATAAAAATAGGGATTACGAAAGTAGGGTGTGGCTAGCTTATCTAGATAAAGACAGCATCGATGCAATAGGTCACTGACCCGTCCACACTGCAGCTGATAAAGGGACTGATAACAGCAGTCGGTGCTTTCATTATCCGACTGCGGACAATTATCACAACTAATTACCAAGTACCTTATGTATGTATGTACTCATGTATAACTGTGTACATATAGAATGCACATAACTACCAATTCTGTCGTCGTATCATCGGTTTTTTTCGCAAATCTGCTATTTGTCTAGAGTCACGATGTTTTCTATGTAAGTAGTAAAAGTATCTAAGTAGTATATCAGTCATGTAGTTTCCATAATAAAAGCTCTGTGGAAAATATCCAACATTAATTATTATATTCTAGGGTTAAGCTTGCCTTTGTATGTATATGTAGTTATGTAATTTTTGTCTGAATTCTCCATGTGTACAGTAAAAAATAAAGAAACCATGTTTGTAAAATGACTTGACTTTCGTGTAGGTAACCAACCAACCTATGTTATATATACATTATGTGGTGAAATAAATGGTATCTCAAATCAATTTAATTTGACAACGTGATCTGCAGTATGCATCTAGAAACTTTAATTGGCAAAAAAGGTTGAAAGGTATTTTTAATTGTTCTAAAGATTAGGTAGTTTCTTCTATTCCATCCTAGGACACCCTGTATACTTACGTCATCATTGGCGAATAGTATAAGTGTTTTTGAATGGTCGTTGTTGCCTGACCGGTTTCCTCACGATCATTTCCATCTTTCAATGAATAACACTTAAATGTAAGATACCTTCACAACGCCATTATTAGAATCTTCCCAAAACAAGCTTATAAAAAACATGGTCGCGTTTGAACAATAAAGAAAATTATAACAAATCCCCAATGAATGTGCATTACTTCATTAGTTCTTCGGAATTAAGGTATAATTTGCGCTGGCACCCTCACGAGTAATTACTGTGGAGCGAGCAATGCTGTGAATGCTGGCTTCAAAGGGAAAAATGCTTTTGAGGACTGAACAAAGAAAATTGGTACCTACCCGACGTTACTGCTCCTTTCCTTTGGGATCTCAATTGGGAAAGATTCCTTAATCCGTTCAGGAAATTGCTCTGGAAATTGGAATGTGCTGCCTTTTTTGCCTACTTTAGAGTTCCGTACAAGGCAGAAACAACTTTGTTATATTCAGTTTAGAATGTTTACCTACCATGTATAAATAAGTAGGTATACACATTGTTATCATTTCATCTATCTAACTAAATGAATTATCATCAAAAAAGGCCAATCAGAGAGTTCGTCTCCTGATTCTTCTAGGCTCGGTCGGCGCGAGGATACGTCGTAAATTCACTTTAAATTTTTAAATTCACATAGTTGTAATTTAAATATCGACATGCGCTTGCCAATATGAAAATCTGATGTTTGTTCACAAAAATATTAATTAAGCGAAAAATTGCGATAATCACAATACCTATTAATTAATACCAGAAATAAAGATAAACTCGCTGTTGCCATCACTTGTACACTCCATAAAGTTATTAAACCGTTTAAAGGCAACAAACTCACAAGAGATATTCTAAAAATGGCAATTAACAAATTGAAAAACGTAATTAAACAAAAACTTTATAAGGCATAACTATAAAATATCTGTTTATTTAGATGACAAAACCTCTTGGGATTCAAAATGCTACAACTCGAAAACCAAATGTAGGTTTGTTTTGTAAAAGTATCATTTCATGTAAAAGTTTCTATAATGAACCTGAATGAATAAAAACCTCCATCTAGCTTCTAAGGTTTGCTGGAAGAGAACTATTTTAAGATCGACTTTCCTTTGTTACGTGCCATTTTGCCTTCTGTTCTTTTTTGTATATAATAAAGAACGCTTAAACAGAATTTGAGAACAATCAGCAAACTCAAGATTAAGGGCGTGTCCATGCGCGGCAAATTATAGAGTTCCGTAGGAATTAATACAACGCCGTTTGTTTCATTAATATTTTTAGCTTCAGAAAAAAATCCGATTAAGTGCGCTCGGCTCTAATGTGATTTGGTTCCGTAGGTGTCTACATGATTGTCCATGCTATGTTATGTTGCGAAACAAATCCTACCACCGTACAATGCCCCATCCGTCTGTGACACTGATAAAGATAACCAGAACCAACCTTCATGATAACAGATAAGTTCGAAGAAAACAGCCTAATTCATAAATAATGAATATGCATAAAACATGAGTACCTGATTCAGAATCAAAACATAGATCAATACAGATGTCACTGTTCTAGTCAATCATTCAATCATTTAATATAAACATCACAATTAAATTAAAATAATTTCATGAAAACATTGCAATTATAATTATATATCGATAAACGTTGAAGCGTTTACGTTTACATACAAACATACAAACACACTACACGTTTTATATTGTTGTATAGTAGTTTTGCAACGTCTTTTACTAAAGAAAAGATTTGTCACTTTGTTCTCAGAAATCTAAAATTCTGTGATTTCCGAGAAAAGGAGCAGAGACTGTGCTATAAATTATAAATTACTATGAGCTTTATAATAATCTTTGTATTATTTATTTTTCATTGTGTTGATTATTGTGTAGCAAGGTGAACCAGTGCAGTATTATCGTTGTAGTATTCTTATCGAGCGCACTGAGCACTGAGGCTTATTCCACAAATACCCTGCAACAATCCCCTGCGAAGGGGATTTATGGATTTTTTGTCCAAAAATCCCTTTCCAGTACTCAAAGGGGAAGATAAGGGGATTTGTTAACAAAAATTCCAGAAATCCCCTGATCCATTTATTTACACTGTAATAAAAAAAAATACATACCTACATATACTAAAAATATACTTAATACACATTCATTTTTTTTTTTTATACATAGGTATATAATCATTAACGATGCCACTTATTAACTAACATAAATACTTTTTTAAATCAATTTACTACACAAGTGTAGAAGGTCCTGGGCACTGAGTGCGCGGATAGAGCCAGGCACCAGGCACCACGCACCAGGCACCACGCACCACGCGCAGATGTCCACGATCACGTACGCATGTTGTTTACCAGCGGGCCTCAATAATTAATGTCGGAATTCTCTCGATCTCGATTTTGGTGTAGGTAAATTTTAATAATAAAATAGGGCGCAATGCGTGAAAAAAATAAGTTATTAATATAATTTTGTATACTTTTTTAGACTAATAATGATGATAGCAAGTAGTTCTCGGAGCTTTTTCACTTGCTATGCAGCATTGGGTAAGTAATAGGCGACTCCTAGAACTAATAATTTAAAAAGTTAGCATTTATGTTTTCTTTTGTTTACTGAATCTGATTTGGAGAGATGCTGCGACGAGCAGTCGGTCAGCTGTCGCCATTATTAGAACGAGATGTTTTAGTCCATTCCAGTTCCCGAGCAAAGCTTGTTCGTCCACTAGTTGTGATTAATTTAGAACAAAACAAAGAGATAAATTACAATCTGACTCGCTATCTGTACGAATTAGTCCCAGACTATCTTCGTGTGCGTTAAATTAAGTGAATTCACACGAAATGATTATTAAGTGCTTGGCATATTCCGTTGTATTCTTAATGAATCTGCTGAGAGCAGAGAAGACGCAAGGCTGGTTCGTCACATAGAGCAAGTTGAAAACTGACATAATTTTCTTTTCATCATCATAAAACAAGATGTTCTCTCCCAAATTTAACGAACGAAGGCTATCATACTTTTTAGTAAAATTAGTCTCAAACCTCGAGTCATCCATAAGCCTCTCGTTACATCATTAGGGGTGGCACTCGCAGTCGTAAAAACCTAACGAAGTGACACCCCTGTGGCATCATTACTTAGTAAATTGCTTGATTTTAACCAACTGCGCGTAAAAAGAGACGAATGTCTTTTAAATTATACTTCGCCACGAAAAGCGAAGACTTGAATTTATAGTGGGGGGTGGGGTGGTATGCTAATTTTAATGAACTTGGCTCATAAATTTTATTGCTGATGAAAAAGTAGAATTGGAAATAAGCACCTACCTACCTTTGGGTTATACTCATACATTTATAAACTTGCGTCCATTTTGCAATATCAATTATTATTAACTTAAGTCTAAAACAATGTATATGTACTTAATAGGTCATCTGTAATGTGACAACACACCGTCCTTTAAGTGAAAACGTTTTTATCTCGTTGTATATCAATAAATAACAATACCAATAAACTCTTCCTACACATTTCAAAATTGATGAATTCCATTTTAATCTCAGTCCAAAACCACAATGTAATCTGTTCCTGAGAATGACAGCTCAATGGATATGTCAAAATTATAAGGATTCTCTATTTGAGTACGGTACCCTGAAATTCAATTATTTGTTTATTTGGTTTTCCATTACGTAACTTAACCAAATAGAATGTTCAGTTCAGTAAAGAAACTAACTTGCATTATTTGTTTGAATCAAATTCAATTATGCCCAGATCAAATATATAAAAACATTCTCGCCTAAATTAAAACTCGTTTACTCGGACTGCTCCCCGCCACCTTACGTGATACTGTTTGGTACGTGGATACTGTAACCACTGAGCCAGTTCAAGCTAAACGAAATTGTTGTCGCATTATTTATAATAGAAACCCAATAGACTGAAGGATTCCCTTGAAGCTAGGTAATACCGTACCACAGATATAAAGTAGGTACTATTAGTATATTATATATTTATATAGGGTCCCTATGTAATATTATATTTCGAATACCGTTTTTGTTTTCGAGAAAAGTATGCTTTACTCGACTTGGCAGAGGCACGTGTCCCCAGATATCAGTGCTAGTAGTAATACTAAAATATTGATTTCTCTGAGTAAGATCTCCCCTAGCATAGTTGTAAGAATGTTATGAGATCTTTGTAAAATATATCCTTTATGCAAATATCCCCATTGAATGACACAAGAAGCTGATTCCGTCAGGTTCATTCGGCAGGTACGCCAGCATTAGCAAAGGGCAATAAAGGCCTTACAGGGCCGTTTAAGGGCTTCAGTCTCGTTTGAGGTCGCAGAGGTCTTAGTCCAAATTAAATTATTACGCGATTTACATTAAAATGGGTATTAATAGGCATTCACAATTACTTAATTCAGTTTTTGATCTGCAGAAATGGTGAAGGGGTAGTCTTTCTCTGTCAGAAACGGGTTCCGTACCTATACAATAAAAATAAATAATTAAATACTAGGATTCCCTGTGTCGTTATTATCTGTAGCTACGAGCACCGTGGTACTCGGTAGAACATGCAAACATTTGTCCTGTAGCGGGAATCGAACTTGCACCTCTTGCGTCGCATCTGGGTACTCACTCAGCGAGTCATCAAGATTTAAGCAAAGGAGCGATTAAAATATATTTTATTAATATTAAATAACTTACTTACGTGTTTTATCTGTCGTCTGCTGGTTGAATCCTGTTGAAAGTGAAAGTGAAATGACGGCGAATGAAAACATAGTACTATGAAAGCGGCATGAGGCATGCCCTACGACAGGCACTTTGTAATCGTGAGCACGAAATAATAAAAGGTGTTGTTAAAAATAAACACGCTTTTAAAATGCACTTTCTTTTAAAAACTATAAATAAAATAACACTTTCCACCATCCATCATCAGGAGTTACCAAACCGCCAAAATTAATCATATGAACCCAAACTCGAGGGATTAACTAATAGCCAAGAGTTCCCTTATCCACCTCCTGGCTCCATCATCAGATCAGCTCCAATGCACCTAATTATAGTATTGCTATTTAAAGATTTGATAACATTGTTTGTTTGTTAGTTTGTTAGTTATGGTTTCGGCACCTCGGGTTACGCTAGGTATACGGAA
Organism: Perizoma affinitatum; assembly: GCA_961405105.1. Lineage (NCBI taxonomy): Eukaryota > Metazoa > Arthropoda > Insecta > Lepidoptera > Geometridae > Perizoma > Perizoma affinitatum. Next base: position 11,925,892 of record OY560204.1, read on the forward strand.
CCCCAATCAAAAACGCAATCACCTCGACATAATTACGGCATAAAAATGCAAATAGCTTCCCCTCCCCCTCCCGAGCCTTCGACGCCTTCGGGGATGCAATTTAAAAAAGCCTGTGTCAAAAATATAAATATTCCAACCCTTGATTTTAATAAAATCCGACCCTCAGTAAACCGGTTTAACCGTCTTCGGGATGAAAAATTTTTTTTTTAATTTCCGTCGATCGTTTCCGATTGTTAGTATCATTATGTTCGCGCATACCGAAATAAATTCGTTAATATTGAAGGTTTCCTTTTATTTTTAAACTTCGGAATTTGTTTTTTTTTGTCTCAAATATTTTTTTAAACAAAAAAAAAATTACGATCGATTCAGTTTGCCCTACCTACCTACCTACCTACCTACAGTTTCCACCTGTTTCGCACAGACACTCCCATGGACTGATTTGAAATCCGGTCAAACCATACTTTTTGACTAAGATGTAGAATTAGGGTTTTGGGGGTGGCTCTTCAACATTATGTGTCAGGGTCGGCATAGGTTACGGCAACCGCTTACCAACAGGTGAAACTTGTTTACCAATATAGTTGAAAAAATATGAGATCTCTATTTTGTGCTGAGTTTCGGTCCAACGTCCCCTGACCATATTGGCGCGTGACGTCAGTACTGCAGGACGCGCTGATGGATGGTCCGGCGTCGGTCACCGGCTGCGGGCGGCGGGCGGCGGCCGCGGACTGCCTGATACCATTGCATTGAAAATTAATCAACATTAATCTCAGAACGGTGATGGAAAACATCGTGAGGTAACCGGCATGATCGAAAACCAAAAAGTTCCAAATCAAAGTTTTGACATCGGAAGTGTTCCAATAAAGCGGCGATGGGCTTGCTACTTCTTTATCGTAATGTAAAGCTCGTGTTATGTGACGATACTTATGTAAAAGTATTAACTAAGTCACGTAGGCAGGTAACATACATAATGTGGACAGAATGAACACGTGTGGAGTTGCAAGGACACGAGTATGTAAACTGTAGATTACATTAGTAAATAAGTACCCAACCGAAATAAACTTTTGGGTTAGAATGTTAGTCTCTTCAGAACAAAACACTACTTTGTTAGTTTCTAATATAAGTTCATTTCTAATTCAACAGAAGAAACAGAACAAAACACCGATATTTATTTAAACAAAACAGCTGCTTAAAATCTGAACACGCAACATAATTCATTGTTAAAATATAAATTAATTATAATATAATATAATATATATTATATGAAAAAACAAATTAATGTAATTCATTCGAATTCCATAATTTGATATTTATTTATATCGTTATAGTTACGTAACATTGACATGTCAAAGTGTACATACATTCAAAAACAAACACGCTCACGACTGTCTTCCCCATGGTGGACATCCTCAGATACATACTCAGTGAGTAGATCTTTGAGGATACCAAGTAGGGGGTAGTCAGAGGCATATTCAAACATTACATTTGGTACATGCCCGCGTTTTGCAAGTAGTAAGCATTCCACGTGACAGGTTGCAAGCCCATCGCCGCTTATTGGAACACTAACTGTTGGCACATGCCTTCGAATTTTTGGTTCTGGGGCATGCCGGTTTCCTCACGATGTTTTCCTTCACCGTTTTGAGCACGTGTTAATGCGCACATAATTTTTTGAGTGGAAAAATCCATTGGTGCACTACCGGGTTCGAACCCACGACCTCCGGATCAGAAGTCGGTTAAAGGCCCGCCTGAGACGCAGAAGGTTGCGGGTTCGATTCCCGCTGCGGGACAAATGTTTGTAATGTTTGTCTCGGGTCTGGGTGTTTTCTATGTAAAATATGTATGTATTTACAAAAAAAAAAAGTATATAAGTAGTATAACAGTCATGTAGTTCCCATAATACAAGCTCTGCTTAGTTTGGGGCTAGATGATGCTGTGTGAAAAATGTCCAGCATTATTTATTTTATTTATTTATTAAGTACCTACTTAAATACAGAATCTGATAACAAACCATGCTAGTTTCATTTCTATTATCCTTTATTATTAGTTAGGGTGCTTTGCAAATTACTTAAAATGACTGTCTTAACCGAAACAAAAACGCGGTGGAGTCATATCTATGTAAATACACATACGTTTTACATCAGAAAGACTGCCTGGCTGTGTTTAAACATTTATAATAAGATTCCAAATGAATTTAAATTACCCAATGATTATTTATAACAAAAAAATTTTGGCTAATTGATCGAAATTTATATGACATTAATGAATTTATGAACCTTAGCTTTATACATAATTACTAACTATTTGAATGCTATAAAATAGCTAAAAAAAAAACATGTTATATAATAATATTCCGTTACCACCTTGTATACCATGTTTTATGCAATTCATATATCTATTCATGCATTTTTATTCGTGACTGAAGTGGCCCTTATATGTGTTTGTATGTTTGTCTGTCAACATTCATCTCCGAAACGACTAACCGGATGGATAAGCGTGTTTTGCAATGGATGTGTAAGTCACGGGTCAGTAGGGGGGTTCGGGGGTGGGGGGGAACACGAAGCCCTTCAAAAAAAATTAAAACTTCGCAGTATTTTTTGCAATTCCATTGATTGGTTCGCACATAAACACCGAACGTACATACTCATAGCAAATACATAAATGTATGTATGTTTGATTGGTTGGTATGCGTGGAGCAACGCGATACCTATTCAATACAAATGGCTATCATTGAACACACATCAATGTTTACTGTGGCTCAATTTGCGAACGGACACAGTGGAGCGGACACAGCCGTAGAACAAGTTCTTGATGCTGTTTTAAAAAGTGTTAAGATACTTCTAGAACAACAACCAGTGAAGATAGACATCGATGAAATCTGTTACTTGATATTTACCCTGATTTGTGACTTTGAATGTAACATTTTTGTTCATATATGAAAGATAGTTTCAAAATTGTTAGTTATTGCAAAAGAAAGAGAACCTCACCTTCAAGTGAAACTTTACTGAAGACCATAATCAAAGTTTTTTTTGGATTTGTAGGACACATTTAGACCTAAAGTTTTTATTTTTTAGATCATAGTGCAATATCAACGACATTACCAAGTACGTAGAGTACATTACCATGAGAAATGATGTTCTTTGCCATTAAATTGACATGCAAAGGATATTATGGACTGTTGATTATAATAAAGAAATCAATAAAAAATAGTCTCATTACTAGAGAAGGTTCAGATAGAGCCTTTTTGCGTCCGTGTGGAGTGTTCTAGTTTAAGTTTAATTAGATAAGTGGTTAGTTCTCAGTTGTGTGATAATTGTAAGTGTCCACGTCCACTTGTCTGACTGCGTCGCGTGCGCTGCGGCACAGGGCCACGCGGCGCCCACGCGACGTCCACGCGGCCCGCCACGCCGTCTCCGCATGCTGTGCTATTCATAGCGCTGCTAACTCGTGGGACGCAGCACCTCGTAAACCAACCACCAATATCTGGAAACAAAGGGTCGTTTGTATGTGGAGTAATAGCTTATTTAATACCCATGGTAACGTCTCTATTTACTGGACGAATCATTCCGAATTAATGTTTTTTTTTGCATAACTAAAGTGGCAAACCGGTAAGCAGTTACCGTAACCTATGGACGCTTGCAACAGCAGAGGTATCACTCGCGCAGTGTCAACCCTGAGACGTAACATATGAAAAGTCTCATGTGCTTGTAATTTCACCGGCACCTTCAGACCGGAACACAGCAATGCGATCATTACTGCTTGTCGTCAGAAATAGCTATGGTGCTAGAACTCTTTCATAAGACCTCTTACTTCTTATAACTTTTATCTCCTGGCTCACATAGGTATGTACTTATTCAGTAGGTACTTACTCAGATAGACTCTGTGACACACACTGGTTCTTTTCCAATTGGCGTGATGTCCAACCAAAGCAAAGAATGTGTCAAGAAGAAAATGAGAAAAAACTATCATGAAGTACTGAAAATCTATATGTTATACCATCTACTAGGTAATCTTATATTATAGGCACATGGGACTTTTCACCGGTTTCGTTTGAGGGATCTCTGCGGTTGCAAACGTATATAAGTTACGGTAACCGCTTACCAAACAAGTGGGCCGCATGCTTGTTTGCTGTTAGCTGTATTAAATATATGCGAGGTAATAACTAGGTATTTAGTCTAATGATATTTGGTTTAATTAAATATTTTGGCAATGGAGCTTGTTTTGATATCGCTGAAATATTTCTGGCGGATATTCCTGATGCGGAAGATATTACATAAATACTTAATTTTGTACGTCATTTCCTTTTACCGACGACGGCGACGCGACGTAATGATTTTATGTTTGTCTGTCAGTATTCAGTTGAGAATCTCGGAAACGGCTGATCAGATTGAAATAAAATCGATTTATATGAGTTCAATGAATCGTATTTAATCCTAAGTATACAATAGTTAATAGTCACAAGTCACCAGGGGGCGCTGCATTAGACAATGGAAAAACCTCAGTTAACATTTTATAAAAAAATACTTTCTAGTAATAGAAGTTTATACAAAAAATACAGATGAAACAGCTAGCTATTTAAAGATTATATTGCAACAGATAGGCCAACTGATCCAGATCACTACCAGACGGTTCGAATATTAACTGGATAGTTCAGAGTCGGGTCATGAACCAATTCTTTGATTGTAGATTTGGATCAGTTCATTTCTTTACCGATCTGTCGTTCAATTTCAGTTTCGCAGAGACTTTACCCTATCTATATATGTATATATGTGTTCGGTAAGTTATGTTAATGATGGTAAAACAGGTTGGTTTTCCAACATTTAGTGAAGGAGACCAGTTTCGGTTGTGTTCGTCCGCACCAGCCACCACGGCCGACGAACACACTGACCCATATTGATACGCGGCCTTGGGACTTCATTGGTTCATGTTCTCAGTATGTATGTACTCGTAAATATACTCAGTACATAATGCTATGTGATATTAGTATGTAGTTTAACTTGGGTTCCTACTTTTTGTTTAGCTGTAAGACCTCTTACCACAGATATAACTTTTTAACTTTTGGTATCGTGGTTATGAGAACATATTTTTTTCCCGCAATATCTTCAGTTCCTCCCGTGTTCATGGTACATGCAACAATGCTGAAATATCGGGAAACATTCAAACTCACACATCTTGGTAAAATAAGTATCCCGTTTTTTAATAAAAAATATTTAGCACTGATATTATAACCTTACTAGCAATTTATTTATTGTTCGCCCTTAATGGCCGTCATCGTCTAACCGAAAATTAAGCAGAGCTTGTATTATGTGAACTACATGACTGATGTACTACTTTTATACATAATAGGTTGGGGAAAAAGTTTCTTCGCATTTTTTAAGAAAATTCAAAACATTTTTTAATATAGTTTATTTACATTTAACTAAAGTATGTAGGTACCATTTTGTTCGATAACTTTTTGCCATTTTGTAGGCAGGGACATGATCCCATTGCTATAAAAACTTTGGGGCTTCTGTTCAAAATACCGCGACAAGTGGTTTTGGCAGTCCTCTCGTGATGTTAACCTGACACTGCCTAAAGAATTCTGAAGAGACCGAAACAGGTGGAAATCTGAAGGTGCAAGGTCAGGACTATACGGCGGATGCATTAACACATCCCAGCCAAACTCTCTTAATTTTTGCTGAGTGGCTAAAGATGTGTGAGGTCAAAAATGGTCAAAAATTTCTTCAAAAATGGTTCGGTTTCATTACGTCGTAATAAAGAATCACAAATGAGAACACGGTTCATTAGGTTTCTTTCAGTGAGCTCGTGAGGTACCCAAATATCGAGCTTTTTTGTGTACCCAGTTTTTTTCAAATGCGCCAAAACTGTTTTGTGGTCAATTCCCAGTTCTTCAGCTACGTCGTAACTACTGATATGCCGATCTTGCTCCACTTTTTCAAAAATGGCATCCATTTTATCCGTAATAGGGCGACCAGAGCGACGTGCATCTTTGACATCAAAATTTCCGGATTGAAAACGCTTAAACCAAATTTGTGCTACTCTCACAGACACTGCACTAGGTCCATAAACATCGCAAATTTTTTTCGCGGCTTGCGTTGCATTTTTACCTTTTTTGTAGTAAAATTTTAAAATGTATCGAATTTCTTCATTAGATTCACTCATCTTGACAGTACGAAAAACAAATAAAAATCACACATTTTCCTAATTTGAATTTGGAATTATCTTCTTTAAAATTTAAACTTTTAATGATACCAAAACCAGCCAGATACAAATAGTATAGCCAAAGAGATTTTATTACAAGTTCATACATACAATAATGCGAAAAGACTTTTTCCCCAACCTAATACATATTATGCATAGAAAACACCCCGACCCGACACAAATATTTGCAGACCATACAAACTTGTCCCGTGGCGGGAATCGAACCTGCAACCTTCTGCGTCTCACCGGGCCTTCGCCCACTGCACCATAGAGGTCGTAAAGAATGTTCTATCTATCTATCTGATCCTGATTCTGAGACAGAATAACCTATGCCAAAGATCGCAGATTAACTAAAGCTTATATTTTGCTTTTTAAAGTGTACTTTTAAAGCTATTCCTGCCTGCCGGGTCACTGCCTGATTTGGTATTTGTTCCGTTATCTCCGCTTAGAGTGAGAGTGAGAGGGAGACGTTGAAAGGACTTTACAATTTAATGTACGTGCTTAAGTACTTATCGGAGTTGTGGATAGGGCGGCAGTGAGGGGTCCACCGCTGATGGGACGTTCAAAATTATTATTTTGAAGAAAATAATAATATAAGCTTTATGTCTTGTACACAATAACATGATATTAATAATAATGCTGGACATTTTTAACACAGCATCATCTAGCCCCAAACTAAGCAGAGCTTTTATTATGGGATCTACATGACTGATATACTAGTTATATACATTTTTTGTAAATACATACACAATATACATTATTCGCCGACTGCGCCACAGAGGAGATGACTAATTTGATTTGACTCATTCTTAATTAACTTATTTTATTTAAACCTAACTTTTTTTTTCTTAATATGTACAAGGACCGCCAAGAGCGTTAAAAGTCTTCACCATTTAGTTCCATGTCTCTAGCTGGTCTACTCCTCGTGGTACCTGTTATTATGGCATAATACCTTGGAGGTCTGCCTGGTTTCTACTTTTTATCTAGTGGGTACCAATAAGTAGGCGTTTTGGTACCACCTGTCGTCTGGTATTTTCCATTTTAGGTGAAGAAGTTCTCTCACTGCTTCCTTGGCTTTAGCCTTCATCCTTATCACGTTATTTTTGATTTGGTCCTTCAGTGTGTGACCGCTCTCTCTGTAACCCGCTCTCTCTGTAACCCGTTCTCTCTGTAACCCGTTCTCTCTGTAACCCGCTCTCTCTGTAACTGTGTAACTCTCTAGTCTTATTATAAGTTTTACGGGTGTTTATCTCTTTTTTCACTTTTTTATTATTTTCCCGACGTTTCTGTGTTGCAACAGACGTGGTCTCGGCTCTTCCCGACTCTTCCCGTCTTCTATCTAGTCTTCTATGGCAGACTCTATTTTTTGCAGTGTCTTTCCGGTAAGTGTCCATGTCTGGTCATGTCATGCGTAAGTGAAACACGGGACCAAACACATTTCCATGGGTTAACTTTAACTTTTTCGGAATGTATTTTTGAAGAAAATACATTCATACAACTATGATGTACAAATGTACCCATACAAAAATACAGATGAAACAATTATCTCAATACCTTTGCAAATGATTTATATATAGGTCAAATGATTCAGATCACTACCAGACCGAAGCGTTCCCAAAATGTTGGCAGCATTGCCACACTGAATGGCGTCGCTTCGACCCTGAAATCATTTTAAATAACCGAGAGATCTTTGATCCCCGCGGGACCAGAGTTAAAAAAATTACTGAGATTCTTGTTAGAATATTTTCTGGCTCATGTCAGTATGCTTGTCATTTCTGCCGGCAAGCAGCAATGCGAGCATTGCTGTGTTCCGGTATGAATGGTACGAGTGCCGGTGAAATTACAGACACATAAGACTTTCTACTTTTTATGTCTCAGGGTCGGCAATGCGCTAGTGATACCGCTGGTGTTGCAAGCGTCCATAGGTTATGGTAACCGCTTACCAACAGGCAGGCCGTATGAGGACCTAGCAGTTTGCTGATTCATTCACAATACCTCCCACAGATAACCGAGAGTAGTCTATCTATCCTACTACTATTATAAACGCGAAAGATTGTGAGAATGTATGTTTTTTACTCTCTCACGCAAAAACTACTGAACTGATTTTGATAAAACTTTACAGTAATATAGCTTATACATCAGAATAACACATAGGCTACTTTTTATCCGGGTACGACACGGGCGAAGCCGTGTGCAGAAGCTAGTATAACAGTGAATGCACAGCTTGTAACATCATCAATAGCGATGCATTCACAATCAAATACAATTGAAAGCAGTCTTCGTGTCGTCGGGTACAGCCTGGCTGCTGCAATCTGCAACCTTAATACCAGCACATGTGAGTATATAATGCTGTGTGTTGTGTGGACGAGCATGGAACTGATGCGTGGTGGATAATAGCGCGGAGTGTCTCCACGTGCCGTCGCACTGCGGACGAGGACATCTCACAGTTCTTCAAATGTCCTCGAGGAGGCTATATCTGTTGAATGGTGGCCGAGTACGTGGGTAGTTGCGGGCTTAGATAATACTAGTACGTTCAATATTACAAAGTAACGTTAGAGTACCCTCTTCAGTTATATTATAAAGGCGTGTTAAATTGTAAAGAGCCAAGATAAATATTTAGATAAGAGGTTCATTCTGCGTCTCCTTATTTATTTGTGTGTTAAGAGGGGAGTAAAACGTTCCAATTAGAACGACAACCAATATACTGATGTCACCAATTCTATTCCACAATGGGAACCTACCAATGTTTTACTTGTCTGACTTTTATCAAATAATTTCAGAAATCATATGTATTGCCGCTTTTTGGATGAGTTGTGGGTAAAGTCTACTGCAGACCGGACTCCACCAGACGAGCTCGCGGCAGACAAAGTCAAAGCCGAAAGGTTTTTATTGATTGAAATCCCAAGGTTCATATAGAGACGTCGACTTAAAAACTAAGTAAAATGTTAAAGTGAATGTACGCCGATTCCCCATTTAAGGGGATATACACATTTAAGGTCTACGAATATATTGAGACATTCCTTCTTTATTAGATTTTTCTTTATATAGGATAAAGATTTAAATCTTCGAATAGGCAGCTCGGTTACATTTATCGGAAGCTTACACTGAAAAAAAGAAATAACCGAACTATTTCAGTTATTTTAGAAATAGCCGAATTTTGTTTAGCCATAACCAAGGTTTATTTGAAATGACAAAACTGGTTTCCTTAATAGGCACCAAACTGGTTTTGATATTTTTAGTTCGGTTTATTGCAATCAAACTTTTTGTTGTACTATACCGAACTTTTTCAAACAAACCGATTCGATTACCTGTTACCTACCATTTTTACGCAACGTAACAAAACCTTCCGACAATGTGAAGCCAAATTGTCTTTGACTATATGTTGCAAAAGTAATATTTACCGTTAGACTCTTACCATTGTCTAAGTGTTACTTAACAAAACTAGCTATTTTAAACATTCGTTCTGTAAAAATAGCTTAATTTGTTTTATTTTACATGGTCAATGTAGACAATGTACAACTTTACAAAACTTTTGTTATGATTAGCTATGCAAACTACTATCAGTTACAAAAAACAAATACCATGTAATGAAACGTATTTGTTTACATGTAGCCGGACGAGAGCTGAATCATAGGTGAATTAGTAGTACTAAACCCCTAACCCGTTCAAATCTGTCTTCTCGTTTTTTCTGTTCGAGTGGTCGGTCGCGGAATCTATTTGTGCTTTTCTTTTTTGTAATTTCTGATTTTTATAAGTAGGAAATTGTTTGCGGACTCGGGACTAACTGTTATTTTATTGTGACTCTAGTGTCTTATGTATGTAAAACTATTGAAAGACGTTCGAAAAGTGATGGATGATCAACCGCTCCAACCAGATCGGCCAGATCCTCTGGAAAATTACCTAAAGCAATGGCGACTAGAAATCTACATTTCTACGTTCAAAGGTAAGTTCATTACTGGCTCCGTTATAATATAGTTGTATTATATTGCGTACTAGACTGCATGCATGGTGTAGTTGGATGCAGCTCGAGTAGTGGAAACGTTAAGTGCAAGCTGCAGGTTGCATACAGGTGATTTTGAACTTGAAACAAAAATAGGAAGTTTTTTATGCAAGTTACATGCGAGCACGTCATGTCAATAACATGTCTCCCGCTCATGTCCAGCAGTGGACTTCTATAGGCTGATGATGATAATGATATTCGCGCGGCCAGTGGTAAAACTTTTCTTTATGAAACTAAACTAAAGTTTGATTGGTTTCTTTTTTAGGGTTCCGTAACCACTATAATTTACCACTAGTTTCAATATTTTGAAAAAACTTACTTGTGCGCTAAGTTATTTAAAATGCCTTTTAAGATACAATAGGGGTGATTTTTAATTTTGTATGTTTTTCAGATGTCTGAGGGCCTGCATCCAATGCTGACGGATAGTGTTTTTAGTTTTATATTTGACCCCGCACAACCAGATCAAGCATTAATATCTCTTGATGATACAGGAGCCATCGTGTAGGAAACTCCCAATCCATATGTCGATCATAGCGATCATCAAAATTTATAAATACATTTTAAAAAGAGCTGTAGTTTTGTAAATAAACATGGTAAATTAATGAAATATAATTGAAAGTTTATTGTAGATGCCAATTAAGATAATCAATAATTATGTTGGGTTATTAAATATTAAGTTAAGGTCGGATTAAGCAGCAAAAATGAAGATCAGAACTATTTTGTATCCATTATTCATAATACCTTCTTAATAAATGTGTTATTATCAGTTTAAATACATGTATTATTATAGTTACCACCTAATACTGTCTCCACCACATTACTTACCTTAAACAGTAAATATTTTTTTCTTTAAATTGCATTTACATTTCTTAAATTGTAATGTAGCATTAATATGTTACTGTTTATCTGTTTAAAATTAGTAATCAATTTGTTAGCTACCCGGATATGTTAGATATTAATTAATAGTTTAGCTATAAGTAATTAGTTTTTTTTTTTGTGTTATTTGTTGCAAAAATGGGGTGAAAATGTCAAGGTAAACGCGCACTACCCGCTGGAGCCGTAGGAGGCGCAGGAGTTTTCGTTATAGATTTGACAGCTGAATAGCGTGTCTCAAAATGCTAACGGCTCAAAATCTATAAAGAAATTCCTTCGTTTACTGCTACTTCGGGAAGTAAGCGTTTATCTTGAATGACGTTTTCACCCCATTTTATGCAACATTTAACAAAAAATTTTTACTAATTATAGCTTAACTATTAATTTATATCTAACACAACTGATAGGTACTATAAAGTAAACTAAAATAGTTGAAAATAACAAATTAGTTTTGCAACAAATAACAAAAGTAATTATCTGATTATAGAATAACTGTTAATCAATATCTGACTTAACTATTAGGCTATACACAGTAAAAGAGACTAGTAACAAATAACACGATGTATTTGTTAGTATTAGTCAAAGCGTAAGGGAAGGTCAGCAAAACAAATCAACTAAATCAACTGAAAAGTTTGACAACACAAAACGAAATCGTTGAGTTACGTTTTACAACTATTTGGTTATAATTTACAAACTTGGTTCAGCTAGCAGAGAGAATTTAAGCTACGGAAATTAGCAATACATAACCAAAATGGATTGATTATACACTACATTAATCCTGTAACTAAACTGTGTTTTGTTATGCCTTACCTTAGTTCGGCTGTCACTTTTTTTGTGTAACTGGTAGACAAAGTTTTGGTTACATTTAACGAAACATTTTTTTCAGTGTATTGTAGAAGCGTACAGAGTTTCCCATAAAAGATCCATTGGACTTTTCTAATCTTAATTTCGGAATGAGTAATTTATTTTTGTTTCTATTATTAATATTATTTACTTTACTGTCATAATGTTAATTTCTTTGAATCGTTCCCTCAAAGTATCACGAGGCTTCATATTATAAATGGCACCACGCCGAAGATGCAGAAACGAACTGGACTCCTATACGAGAGACTGGTCAATATCAGCCATTAATAGGAACAATAATCGTTTCATCACACTAGTTCTTTGGCTCTCGGTCACGAGGCTCCACTCAGGGACACCGCCCCCTGACGGTGATTGAGGACAGAACAGAGTGAGACACGAACGAGTCACATTTGGTGAAAGAGGACACAAAATAAAGTAATTAGAAACGTAAATTGTACGGGCGCTTCTCCAACTGCGTGGCTCGGTTCGTGGTTGCATTTCCAGAACCTGTATTCGCGAGCGGTTGTCGGTTCTGCGAGTTAGATGTTCCATTGCCACATCAGCTTGCGAATTCTTTTAAAAACTTATAATGTGGGGACTTTAATTTCTTCTACGGATTTACCTTCTCGTCACGAATTTTATAACTAAACTTACTGTGCCACGGCCGCCTTCGACCCCCAGTCCTCCGCCTTGCATTGCCTATCCGCGCTATTACTTCTTTTGCTCGGCTCCTAAGGGTCGTAGCATGATGTTAAATAGCCTAAAAATAAATACAAACTCTTATAAAAAATAATAACTCTTCACCTTCATCAATATCTATCTATACGAATACTAAAGATATCGAATTTTTGTATTTTGTTTGTTTGATTTTTTGTTTGAACGCGCTAATCTCTGTAACTACCAGTCGGATATGAAAAAATATGTTTGCCTTTGATAGCCCAATTCATGAGGAAGGTTTATAGGATACACTTTGACCCTAAGGAGTCGAGCAAAAGAAGTAACAGAGCGGGCGGTGCGACCGTACAAACAAAAAAAAACACAATTGCTTTAGCTTTATTAAAAGTAAAGAACTGTATAAGATAATACAGATTACTGCATTAGCAACTGTATCTGGTTTAGTTACTAGTACCAGTTACTGTCCCGTCTGAACGCGGCCTGACATCCATTGCCGCGGTCCATTTGATCTGAATTTACATAGAAATACCCCGCGCTGTCTCCTACCGCAGTTTATGGCCCATCGGGACATTGGCTCGAACTTACCTATCTAGTTGCATTCAACTATTTTACCTAGTATCAATGACAACACGAGAAACTAATCATATTTTTATATTAATTATCCTGTGAAAGAGCTCGTCTCAGGGTCAGAGATACCTCTGATGTTGCATGCGTCCATAGGTTACGGTAACCGCTTCCAACAGGTGGATAGCCTATTCGTTAGCTTATTTAATCACCAAGAAAACAACAGTGTGTGAACGGCTCGCTTTGCAGCAAATCGGCGAGATTTTTCATGATACAGAATATCCCTTTTCCATTTTGAATAATTAAATTATCTTTAATAATAATAAAGATGGAATCCAACACATACGTACTTAGTCCTGACCGCACATTGGGATTCTCTGTATCGTGGGTATCAGGAACTACGAGTACCGTGGTACCACAACATCCAGACCCGGTACAAATATCTATAGAACTTGCAAACATCTGTCACGCAGCGGGAATCGAACCCTATGCGGTTATAGGTTATTTTGCTGAGTCCTTGAAGTCAGTTATGGACATTTTATTCTCCTTAATAGCTGGTTACAGTAACCTTATCAAAAGCTAAAATTTAAAGGCAATAATTGGTCTTATGTCTCATAAACTACAGTTAAGTACCGTCGTCGGTCGGTCGGTCAGTCCTATTGTGGGATCAAGACTATATTAAATATTCAATTTGTTATATAAATACATAACCCTCCTTTGCTCCGTTAGCCGTTGTCGGGTAGAAAGTAATTAACTACTTTTCTAACCAACGTTTTTTTTTTAATATTTTTAATCTTATACGAAACTCAGCAAGAACGTAAAGATTTATGTTGTGCTGTTATGTTGTCAACAGCGAAAATAAAAAATAAAAAAATCCTACAAAACGCGAAAGTTTGTGAGGATGGATGTTTGTTACTCTTTCACGCAAAAACTACTGAACGTATTTTGATGAAACTTTACAGTAATATAGCTAACACATCAGAATAACACATAGGCTACTTTTATCCGGGTACCACGCGGGCGAAGCCGTGGGCAGAAGCTAGTTTATAATATGTCCCAAAAATTCCGATTCATCAGGACTTGAACCCGCATCTTCCAAAGATTATAGATATTTCTGTTTTCATACAAATTATCTTCTTAAACTTCCGTGGAGTGACATTGTTCTTCACATAAATTAAATGGACGTGCTTATTCAAATCGTATTTATGTTACATCATCCTGCGGGTACATGTACATGTATATGTACTCATACTAATTAAAGCTCTCATTACTATTATTTATTCAGTGCGTAAGCACTAAGTACTTCGTAATGTATTACCGGGCCGCAGCAAACGGCAAGATATCCTTTCTACAAATAAAATATTAGGAAAAATGCAGGGTATCCAATATGGTACATCAATCAAATGATTTTGTTTATTAAAAACGTTCTATTTTATATACAAAAGTATACAAGGAAACAATTCGCTATGTAATTTTTAATTAATTATAATATTTGATATATTATTATTTTCACGAGATGTCCATTAGTTCTTCAAATGGCCGCGGGACTAAATCCGTGGCGCGGTCTCTACCATATTATATATAAACAACTACACAGGTAGGTAGGTAGGTAGGTACATGTTGTAATTTGTACGGATCATTACAACAATTATAATTAAGTATTCCATACATGATCGTCATTATATTTAGCTTTGCATTCATAAACTGGGTACTACTTCAATATAACTTGCTCGTATATCGTAGCATTACGGTTTAAAATCGATTAACTTATAACGTGCGAGTGGTTTTGTGGAGACAACTCAGCGAGCCGGTTTCGACGGATGTATGGAAATGTATCATAAATAATATCATACCTATTACTTATCTTATATACAGAGTCGAATTACATTGAATGCAGTGGAGATGTTTTATATTCAACTAAAGTTGTAAACAACCAACCTATGGACGCAACACAAGAGTTAATCACTCACGTGTACCAATCACTCAGAGTCGGCATCTGAGAAAAGACTAGTAAAAAGTCTAAAAAGAGTAGTAAGAAATACGTATATGAAGGATGGATGGAATAAGTTAACAATTTAAGGCAAGCGTGGATGGGACTCTTGGAAGGGGAAGGCCACGGCGAACGTACTCTGACCGGAAACGAGAAGAAAAATCTATTGGTGCGCGATCGGATTCGAACCCACGAGCACCGAATCGTGATACCGGCCATTAGGTCAACACGGCTCCGTTAGAATAATCTAATCAATATGCGAACGAGAGGTCTTTATGCGATATACGGTTGCTAAATCTATATTTTTCTTTGTTTATTTTAATACGATAATCAATATTCTAATCTATTTATGGCATATATGGGTATTCCTGATCTCATGAAGAAACCAAACGTTCTGTCACTGAATAGGACTATTTTTTCGGCCAATAAAAAAATACAAAATCAATACAACTGTGTGACTATGAAGTACGCTTCATATGAAGTGGCACTTATCCACTTTTCGAGTTCCAGTTGTGGAAACTGGCTTTGACAGCTGTTTAGAAAGAGATGGACTATCCTTATTATGTACAAGATGGAAGAGGATGGAAGCCGCAACACGTTTCATTGTAACAGAAAGATCTACCTTCAATATGCAGAACTGTTGAAATTGGAACGTACTGCCTTGACATAGGGCATGATATGATTTGTAGTAAAAAACATATTTATGTCGTTCCTCATTTGAAAATTGACGGTGAAACTCGAAAAACTGGTCGTATTTGGAGGCTTGCCTCACGACTCAGGGTCGCCACAAAAACTAAATTATCATTATTAAAATTACGCCTTATTTTTTACTGGCAATTATTTTTGATAGGTACCTAGTTGTTATACCTAGACAATGTTTAAGG
This sequence comes from Perizoma affinitatum, assembly GCA_961405105.1. Classification (NCBI taxonomy): domain Eukaryota; kingdom Metazoa; phylum Arthropoda; class Insecta; order Lepidoptera; family Geometridae; genus Perizoma; species Perizoma affinitatum. The sequence goes on from OY560204.1 coordinate 11,941,916, forward strand.
AGAAGGGTCATCACGGCTTTTCTGCATTCATTGATTTATTTTAAGTAAGTATTTAATCATAATATAATGTTTTGACTTTTAAAATAAAAATAAGAAAGAAGTGAGTTCAACAATCCCAAATAATGTTTCCTTTATGTAGATAAGCAAATCCTACTAAGAAGGTAAGTTGATATACATAATATAATCAGCATTATTTTGATCCAAGTCCTACATAGGTAGGACTTGTAGGATCAAAATAATGCTGACACACATAGGTGTGTAAACACATACTAGATACCTACTTGGATGGAGGTGTCAGAAAACCGTTCGTCATGGCACTCATGGCGGTCGTCTAGTTCCAGCAGTGAACTTCTATGTCCTAGTTTAGTACTGTAACCTATCATAATAAATTAGTTTACGTTGCCTAAAAATATATTGAAAACTAAAATATAATGAGTAGTTGGCAACCCTATGGTTTTGTTTAGCTACTGACTTACGCTTCTTTTTCTGGATATGGCAACGTGTTGTGTAGCCAACTATACTTGTTAAACCTCTAGGCATATACCCACCTAGCTATATGTACGTATGTAACGAAAACCCCGTCCGATCTATAAGGTATTGTTAGATTTGTTAGGTATCGATAAACGTACCTACGATATATTGTATGATAGATATACGATCACGAAGGTGAGCATATCTTATATTTATAAATATTAAATTCTTCGAAATATGATTTTATTGATTTCATTTTTGTGGGTTTGTTTTCTACTAAGTGCTAGTAGAATATATGCTATGTAAATGTCAGACAGAGATCAGATGAACACCAGCGATGTGGAACTGCTGCGAAGATTTTATTTGTTTTTCGTCCTAGTTCCAGTTTTAGTTCTCGCCCGTAAAATAAATAAATAATGCTGGACACTTTCACACAGCATCATCCAGCCCCGAACTAAGCAGAGCTTGTGTTATGGTAACTACATGACTGATATATAATACATATATTTAGACAGGACATCTATTTCAAAATACATAATCTATGTTGATTGAAATCCTACTACTATTATGAACTTGAAAGTTTGTGAGTATGGATGTTTGTTACTCTCTCACGCACAAACTACTGAACGGATTTTGATATAACTTTACAGTAATATAGTTTATATATCAGAATAACACATAGGCTACTTTTTATCCGGGTACCACGCGGGCGAAGCCGTGGGCAGAGGCTAGTTAATACATAAATGGATATTATTATTTTGTTACTATAATATGTTATAATTGTGTTATAGATGTTATTATTGTGGGCGAGTCTGAGTTCCTGATACTAGGATCCCACGACACAGGGATCCTAGTACGGGGTTTCAAGATTTGTTTATCTATCATTGCGTTTATCATGCTCTGGAACCATAGTTTCATTCTCAAAACCCATTTCCTACATAATATGTTGAGAGTCACCCTGTCTTCCAATGTACCTACATACAAAGACACCCTTTCTCGTGTGAGTTTGATTATAAAAAAGTAATTTGATCTCAACTTACGAATGAGATGTATTTCGATCCGAAGCGCAGTTTCCGTTCCAATAGATCACAAATTAAAGTTAATGACATCACTTAATAAAACCCACCTAAGGAAAAAACTATTTTTCTTTGATCCCCTGATCTGTGTGCCGTTGAATAGGTATCTAAAATGAAAGTCGATACATTCATGCTAACTTTGATAACCACTATCCTATCCTACTGATAGAATAGGATGTTATTAAGTATTTAAAGTTGTTTTACTTTATATATATAGTATATTTAATAATAATAGTTTATTTAATGTAAGGCTAAAACTACCCCAGACTACCAGTTTTTGTCGCTAACTGTACCTAGCGCGAAGTTGCACTTTCGTGCGAGAGTGTACGTAGGTATCTTTATTCCCAAAAATCGAATGGTCATTTGGTCCGCTCAATGTGCTTACAAGCCCTATCCGAGATATCTCAGCCGCCCTCGGGGGTCACTAGCAGCCCCTAATGGAGATACCCTCGACCCTCGAGGACCCCATTTCCGGATCTGCCGCTGCTTATCCAAGTTAGCAACTTCAAGTTAAACTAGCTAACTTACTGAATTGTTCTGCAAGATAAGGGAATGTTTTCGAGGTCACTTACAAATTAATTTCGGGAGCAACAGGATTCATATAAATATTAAAACATTCATCAATGGAACATACTCCAGAATAAAGCAATTCTGTTTTCATCATGGCGACGACGTAGGTAGATGCAACATTAATTAATAACGCTGGACATTTTTCACACAGCATCATCTAGCCCCAAACTAAGCAGAGCTTGTGTAATGGGAACTACATTACTAATATTTTTTTACTACTATTTTTTTTAACTACATAGATAGAAACATCTTAGACTCGAGTCAAATGTTTGCACCTCATACAAACATTTGTCCCGCGGCGGGAATCGAACCATATGTTCGCGACATATGCGTCTCAGGTGGAACTTCGCCAACTGCACCACAGAGATCGTCAAATACTTCTGCCTGTGCCTTCAGTTTTCGAGAGTTGTTTTGTTACACCCAATACACAAAGTGCCCTCGTATAGATTACTTACACACAAAGGGCTCTCTCTAGAGAGCCCTTTGTGTGTAAGTACACACAAGTATGGATATATCTCAGCAGCGAAGTGAACATACAATAAGAGTCCAGCATCAATAGTTGGATGGACCTTCGGTTGTTACCTTCCGGCTACAGAGTTACAACAAGCAGCGAGATGTCGCTGTTCTTTTAATGTTATCCAAATTTACTAATTATTTCTCCAGTAAGTTGTGTACCTCCCAGGACAGCCATGTTTTATTACTTGTTATTTATTTCGTCAGAGGCTTTGTTGTGATTAAAAGGCAGGCCTTTTTTTTACAACTAAAATGGCAAGCAAGCCTACGGCCCAATATAATAAAACGCAGTTCTTAAATTGATATTAGATTTTTATTTACCAAAACTGTTATTCCTCAAATTTATGTAGGCCCAGGCTAGCTTTTAGAGTATAATTTAGGAACACTTTTCTATCGAACTGTACCTTCCATTGTTTTCTATCGAACTGTACCTTCCATTGTTTAAGGTAGAACTGAGAAATTCGTAGCATAGCGGCACTTTTTGTTAGGTATTTTAAAATCCGAGCATAGCGGGTATCGAGCATAGCGGAACTAACCGCACCTGTTGGTGAGCTGAGGTTACCGTAACCTATGTACGCTTGCAACACCAGATGTATCCAAGACATAACCGGTGAAACGTCTGATGTGGCTGTAATATCACCGGCACCCAGCAATGCGAGCATTACTGCTGGCGGCAGAGATAGGTGCGGTGGTCATGCATCGTTATAAGCGAGCATTGGTTCGATTCTCACCGGCTGTGTGATTTATTGAGAATGGAAATAGTGTAAAGTGATTGTTAACCGACACACTCCGCCGACGTTGCGTTCGCTCCATCGGGTACTTATTACTATTAATTACCAATTACTACGTCTTAGTAAAAATATTAATGTTTCATTTTATTTTGCGAATTTAAGTTCAATAGGTATAATTGAAAGTAGAGCATCGAATAATGTTTGTGGTAACGAAATTGGAAAATTATATTTTTTTGTTAAATTGTGAACATTTGTTTTATTAATTATTTGAGTAGATAGTATGTCTCTTAAAACCTATTTAATGTTTGTCCAGACTAGGTTTGAAGTGTTATCGTATCAGAAACAAAAATGCAGAAACATGATTTATAGTCTATGTATTTCACAATATTACTTAGAGTCACGTCTGTTGTGACTCTAAGTAAATTTAACAGATTTCCACAGAATCACCGTAAGTATTTGGATTACCTGCCTAGTTAATTGTTGTTGGCGCATCCATCCCGTCCGCCATACACCATACATACACCATACACCATACATACACCATACACCACACATGTAAACACAATGCATACATCCTCCCAAAGCAGACGGACCGCTCCCGGCGCCGTCCCTCTCGCACCGCGCGCGTCTGAGCGGGACGGAGAACTGACACGGACCGGTTAAGGGTCGCGCATGTTTATGGAAGTTAGTTTTTGTTAAAGTCAGGTTTAAGATGTTGTGTTGTGTTAAACGCAGAACAAGCGGAATAGATAAAGAATGTCAATAAATTGCATTAAGAATAGTTATGGACTTGTTCGTCTACATTGTGTTTATGTAAACACTTAGATAGAACATTCTTTATTTCACATAACAGTAGGTATAAGGTACATAGATTAGGTTTAAAGATATTTAAACCTAAAATATATTTTTTTTTACCTCTCTTTTTTTTCCATCAATTAAATAGTTGTTGTGGAGGCAGGGTAGGGGGGGGAACTCTTTTGAAACAACTCACAATATATAAATAATCATTTCATGTGTCATAAATATTGTTAAGGCGAAGCGACATTGTGTTGAAACGTTCTGCGTTCGCGCGACAAAAGCGTGTTCACACTCAAACAGGAGTTCTACAAAGGCTTGGGATTTTCAAGCGCCATTTTTTTGCGTGCGCCAGATTTGACAAATTATTGCTGGGTTAATTTACAACGCAGGTTATTTTGGACTACACAATCGAGGAGTTTGATCGTAACCCGGGATAAAATGCTGACTCTGGTAAAATGCTGGAAATGGTGTTTCACAGTTAAGTACAAGTTCCATGGTCCATTTATAGGATTTGACCCACGCAACACAGCGAATAAAGCATTTATCAGCATTAATCATACAAACTAACCTAATATTCCAGTAAAACTATAAGTATTTTAAGTTTGATACAAAGATTGCTTTCCCGATCGTCCCACCAAAACTAAATAATATTTGCAGTAGTGCCTCTGAATTTCATATGTTTATTTGAGTTAATTTGCATTAGTTCAGAGACAGGCGATTTGTGTTTCTATTAAAATAGATGTGTCATTATAATAATGAGTGTGAAGATACTTTTGTCGCGCTGCGGAGCGCTTCGCCTTAACCGCAGCGTCCGCGCCCGGTAGCCGCGGAGACCGGTTCCACCACACTTTAATTTTCATGTTTTTTGTTTATTTATTTAATTTTATTTTATCAGCAGATTTAATAGGCATGGCTTTATCGTTTATTTTGTTCGGGTAAAGGCGCAAACACACTAGGGCCTTTAAAATAATACTGTGAAATATTATGTATGTATGCGAGTGATACTTCTGGTATTGTAGTCGTAGGTTACGGTAACCGCGTACCAACAGGTGGGCCACAAACTTGTTTGCCATTTTAGTAGAATAAAAAAGAGGAGTGTGATGTAGCCTCAAAAAGGGCCATTCCTCATAACCTACTTATAAAAAATAACAATAAGTAACATAGGTAGGTATATTCTGGGATATCTAATTATGTCAAGTAAGCGGTTATTTATAAGCAAACATTATGAGACAAACATGGCGTCGACTAAAGTTATAATAATGCGATATAAGATCGCCTTTTATATCGCATTATTATTATTATGAGTGAAATTACAAGGACATAGTCACACTACAGATACCTATAAAGAAATTTTATTTTGAATTTTGATCAAACTCCATGGAGCAAATGTTTACTAAATCTTGCGAGAAGTCAGGAAGCACGATGTAACTATAGCCTTTACTTATCTTAGATAGGTAATATACCAGTTTGGTTCCGTCATCAACTTCTCTCGAGAACATGTTGTTGGGTTCCGTCGCTCCGACCGACAACCCACTGAACGGACAAGATCATAAATACACGGCTCATTCCCAAACGCGCCCGAACTTGTTGTTCTCCAAAAAGTAATCTATAGGTACTTATATTATAAAGTGTTAAAGTTTGTAAGTTTGGATTTAGAAAGGAATCTCCGAAACGAACTAATCCAATTTCAAAAAATATTTCACTAATATTTAGGATGGACCTTCGGGGTGGACACAGGCTGTATTTTATCCGGTTAAAATAAAATGGGCTTTTCGTAGAGAATAATTTTTCAACGTAATAAGTCGACCAAATAAATTATTCGTTTGATGGTGAAAAAACCTTCAAGCGGATACTTTTAATCCGGGTACCAAGCGGGCGAAGCCGTAGGCAGTAGCTAGTACTTTATACTTTGATACCCATCCGAAAACAAAACATATTAAATTATAAATAATATTTTAATTTCCGCTCACCTCTTGCCACCATACATATAACATCAAATCTGAGATGGTCTGGTTTACAAAATCATTTTTTTAAAACCAGTCTTTGCTGCATTCCGAGATCTTACTAACAACGGAGTATTTACCAGGGTTAGTGAGTTTGGATGTTTTCCGATATTTCGACAAAAGTTGCATTATTTTATTTTTAAGCCCGTGTTGGCCTAGTGGGCGTATCGCCCACTAGGCCCGACTTCTGATCCGGATTCGAACTCGGTCGTGCACCAATGGATTTTTCTACTCGAAAAATGTATGTGCATTAGACGTGTTCAAAACGGAGAAGGAAAACATCGTGGGAAAACCGGCATGCCCTAGAACCAAAAATTCGAAGGTATGTGCCATCAGTTAGTGTTCCAATAAGCGGCGATGGGCTTGCAACCTGTCACGTGGAATGGTAACTCGCAAAACGCGGGCATGTACCAAATGTTTGGCCTACTTGGTATCCTCAAAAATCTACTCACTGAGTAGGTATGTATCTGAGGATGTCCACCATGGGGAAGACAGTCGTGAGAGTGTTTGTTTGTTTTTTATTTTTGTTTGTTTTTTTATTTCATTTATATATTATTATTTTCATTGGAACAACAAACATCTATATTATGTAATAAATAATAGTAATGGCTAACACAAATCAGACTAAGTAATACTAATAATGAAGGCCACAGCTTAGTATATTATATACAAAGGACATGGCCCATTCCCCATACATTGTTTGCCCCACAGGCAAAATATGACTAAAATGCATGAGAGACGATCAACTTGGATTTTTGAGGTGGCTTTTCTTTTTCTAATGAAAAAGAAAAGCCTTCTTCTATTTAGCGACGTTTAAAACTTATCTTACTTCTATATAAACGAAAGTTTGTGAGAATGGATGTTTATTACTATTTCACGGAAAAACTACTGAACTTTACAGTAATATAGCTTATATTTACATCAGAATAACACAAAGACTACTTTTTATCCGGGTACCATGCGGTCGAAGCCGTGGGCAAAAGCTAGTCATCAATTAATGTGACGCTGCTATACACCGAACCGTCGCAAACAAAACCCAGACCCGGGACAAATATTCACAGATCATGCAAACATTTGTCCCGCAGCGGAAATGAAACCCGCATCTCAGGCGGCTTCTTTCACGTCGCGTCACGCAGATCTTCATACTAAATACTTCGGTAGCTTTTATTCTGAAAGAAATGTAATAGTAAGCTACATACCAACATAACTAATTAATTAAATGATTTGGTGGCTAATTGATACAAGTACATTAACGATTTATGTACCTGGATATGTATACTGACCGCAGGTAGGTAGGTATGATTCGCACCTCCGAGATAGAAGTCCAAGACATCATCTCCTCCGTGAGATACAATCGATTGTTGTAACGTATAGTACAGTATAGTATAGTATAGTACAGTATAGTATAGTATAGTATAGTATAGTATAGTATAGTATAGTATAGTACAGTTCACGCAACGATTTGGAAACGCCACGTTTCACTTCACATTCAAAGTTCACATTCAACAGTCAAGCCAACCAACACTCAATCACAAAGATTCACTAAATCAATGTTTAGATACAAACTCGGACGTACCGCGGAGGACCATTGATCGCCTCGACGCAGTACAGACGAATTACACAAAAAAATGAAACAAAAAGAAGAAAATATGAGAATATTATGAAATCGCAAGCGCAAGCTGCTGCAACGAAATATCTTGTGACGAGATGAGGGTAGGTTACGCTCGTATCTAATTAATTTAATTAAATTGTTAATTGTTCATACATTGTAATGCACTTGAACCGGTTCAACTGCATTACAATTTATTCGCAAAATTAACGTAAGATAATTGTCAACGCGCCGCATTAAAACTAGATTGACATAGAAAATAACTATTTAAGTACCGGAGGTGAAGTTACTAATACATTATCATAAATAAATTCCCTCTAGAGACGAACTCAATAAATATACCTTCTTTGCTGTGTCATTTTATGTTAATAGAATTTATCGATCTCGTAGTTATTTTCGATATTCAATAATATAACGACCTTGGGGCATTTGTGGGTAAACTCTTTTAGAGAACATTAACGCAATAATAGACGCTGACCTACAAATACATTAAGTTAGGTATACATACTTAATGTATTTACATACTTACTTTTTTATTAATATGTACACCTAATAAATAAATATATTATGCCAACTACAACACCTAGAAAAATAAAAAGCAAGTAAGTCCCGGTTTTAGTAAAAAAATATGTTAATAAGCTAGATCGACTATAACCCTCCAACCACCCCTCCACTCGCACAACGAGTGACAACATACCGACCAGAAACCAAATACATATGTACATAGCAACATGTAATACTCGAACATTAAGAACGGACGAGCCGTTGCTGGAACTAACGAGAGCACTAGAAAATATTAGATACTCAATTATTGACCTAAGCGAAGTACGGAGCCTCGGAATCCAACAAATCCTTAGCCAGTTGGATGGTGAAAGCAGGAAACTAGGACTAACGATGAACACCGAAACAAATAAAAACATGTCAATAAATGACACACAGAACCAGTAAACAATGTTATGTTACAACAACATCGAATACGTAAAAGAATACACTTATCTAGGCCAAATAATATCACCAACTGACTTAATGTCAAAAGAACTGGAAGTAAGGACAACTAATGCGTGGAAACGATACTGGTATTTTAGGGAGATTATGAAAAATAAAGAAACGAACATGTACTTCAAGAGAAAACTCTATAATACCTGAACTATGCCAGTTCTAACATACGGGGACCAGACATGGGCCCTAACAAAAGCCCATGTCAAAAATAAAGAAACGAACATGTACTTCAAGAGAAAACTCTATAATACCTGAACTATGCCAGTTCTAACATACGGGGACCAGACATGGGCCCTAACAAAAGCCCATGTCAAAAAGTTAGGAATCTGTCAATTCGCCACGGAAAGAAGTATGCTCGGGCAAACGAAATTAGATAAATAAAAACAAAACACTGCGAAGAGTTACAAAAAAAAAGATGTTACACTTAAAGTTTAGGAACTAAAATGGAGCTGGACAGGACATACGGTAAGGAGAAAGGAGAAATTGAGTAAAAAGGTTGATGAACTGTTTTCCAAATACAATAAACGGAAAAGGGGGAGACAGTTCTAAAGGTGGGAGGCGAGCTAAAGAATATTGCAGAAAAATCATGGACAAGGAAAGCGAGAGATGGAAAGGAATGGAAGAGGTCGGAGAAGGCATTTGCCATAAAAGGCAAACAGATAACAATGTCGATATCAAGTAAAATATTCAATATTATATTATGTACCTTGTAATCTATCTTAAATAAAAGGCTTATATTATTATGATTATGTTAATAAGCATGATTGTTTCAAAAGTGATATTCTGAGATCTGTTTCCATCACTGTTGGCTGCTGAACCAAAACTTAACCAAGAACTAGAATAGGTACCATTCAATATGATTCATTACCTACAGAACCCTCGTCAAATTAACTTTTGCAAAAGCTCAGTCCAAGACAAAAGATTTCATTTTGTAGTTACTAAATACATCTGAGTAATAAATAACGGAGTCAGATATATTAATGGAGGGCTGTCTTCGGGGTAGGCAGGTAGGTAGGTAGGCAGTACTGTAGGATCTCTCAAAAGAGATTCATTAGCTGATTTGTTCGCGAAATGATTCAAATTGTTTGTATACAGTTTATGAAATGATAAGTTTTAGCTGGATTTTGAATTCGATTTCCATACGATGTTTTGTAAAAGCTATAAATGCACTAGTGCAAGCCCGGTGTTCGAACCCACGACGGCCGAGTAGACAGTCTTACGTAAGTCCAAGTACATCCAACTAACAAGCACTCCGAACACGACTCGACTACTTTAAGAGCAGAGATAAAAAGCTTGCGATAATAGACCTTAGCATAGTGAGAATAATGCTGTAAGCTTACCCTCAGGTGGCGCGCTATAGCACAAAAATGCTGTTGACGACACAAAGGCTCTTTTCACAAGAGCCTCTGAGCGCAGAACATTCACTGTATATAATAAAACTGGCGCATAGAATCGTTACTCCTGCAACATAACATTAGTGACTGGAAATCATATTAAAAACTGAAAATTGTTCGCCGACGCAACGTCCAGCGCGGTTGCAAAATCGATGAATTATAGTCTCACGTGCCAGCAACAAATCAATACCCCTGCTTGCAAAATTCAAGTACACATCGTTTTTCTTTGTACATCACTGGTTTTGGTGGCATTTAAAAATAAGCTTTTGTGTTTTGGACGACACATTAAGATACAGTCCTGGCTGATAAAACAGTCGCTAGATTGATTGGGTGATCTAAAAACCCAAAAACCAGAGTTTAGCCATTTACTTGTTCATACTAATATGCGTCTCAATTCATTCACCACACTGTTTCTGTCATAATACAGAGTTGAATCAGAGCGTCAGTCATTGGGAGAGCGTGACTGCTGTTTCATAGAGTTGCCAACGATGATGCGATGTGACAGGAGCGAAGTGATTAGTTCCTTGGTTGTACGCGAGTTTCTCTTCTATCAGCGTAAGTATTAGTTGGTAGGTAGAGCACCGCGTAGGTAGTAGAGTGGAGTCTCAGGAAGTTGCACTCGAAATGTGGACGCTTTAATATTTCATACTGTTTCGGGACTGCGATAAAAACTTTAGTAATATTTTAAGAGCCCGATCATCTCTCTCGTTTTATGGTGAGATGCTGAGCTACACTTGGTTAAGGGTAAGTAATGTAAGTCCTGTAACTTACATAAGCTTATTGAAACACTAACTGTTGGCACATCCCTTCGAATTTTTGGTTCTAGGGCATGCCGGTTTCCTCAGGATGTTTTCCTTCACCGTTTTGAGCACGAGTGGAAAAATCCATTGGTTCACGACTGGGTTCGAACCCACGACCTCCGGATCAGAAGTCGGGGTATCACTCACTAGGCCAACACGGAACTTATTAAGTAATTCAAAATGGTATTTCTTTAGCATTACACATCACATCATAACACCTTCACGCTCGAAACGTTTTTAACACTATTACGGGCCTATAATATACCTACTATTCATATTGAGCTTGGCAACCGGTGAGGAGCCAATCGATGTTTGGTCGAAGCTGGATTCAAAACTAGTTGCAAAAGTACCTAGTACCTACCTTATTTGTTTCAGTACCTACATAGTGTGGAAAGTTTCCGTAATGTATGATGTAACTATTAATAATAGAAACCAAACTGTAATAATTGGCTTTTCGGTAATCGTCTGGCGACCAGCTCCGCCAGACCCCGGCAACTGTATCGATCGCGGCGTTTCGTAAGCGGTTTCGGCTTCAGAGCGAGGCGAGGCAGCTCCACGGCGCTGGTCGGTTGAACTTGACATCGCTCAAGGTCGGATGGAGTTGTGATGACGGACAGAATAATTGTAGCTCAGAGGTATAAGTAGCTGCACATGTGACGTACACCTAGATATGAACAAGCTACCGTAAGCAGTAGAAAAGTAGAAAGATTTGTTGGCATGGGTTGCATAAAAAGCATATGTTACATGGGTTGCCATCATTCGCTGCATAGGAACAGACCACATGCGACGTACATATTCTATATGCTGGAAGCTGATAATTGAGGTACACATTAAATTCTCTAAAAGGGGGTGTCTGTGGGGTGTTGTGTGTCACTGGTTTATCGGACGGATGTAGTCTGAATATTCAGGTACTTTCTATACCAATTTTCATCTAAATCAACTGATTTAGATGAAATCCATGATAAACAAACCAGCAGTTAATTTTGTAGAAATTTGATAGTACAAATTGGGAGAACGGAACACATGGATTCACATATTATATTTTATTATTTTTGCTACGAGGTCACAAACAAACAGACAAACAATCAAAGCCCTCAAACTTAATACACTCTTTATATAAGGGGGTCAAAACTTCACATCCAAATCCAACACTATCGCGTGAATAACTTACGATAGGCATCAAAATGCGACGAGGCTCTATCATCTGCTCTATCGTATATAGTTACTCTCAGATCTGAAGCTACTCCTTTGTCGAGGGGGTAATGAGCCATAGAAATTGGCACATAGATACATCAGTTCATACTAATCATCTCGACGAAGATTGATGGTGGGCGTCCACGACGTGTCATGCCTATTTGTGACGGTGACGGTGGCCGCGCTCGTGGACCACCAACCAACCAACACCTGAACCGGTGCCCGTCCGAAATCGAACCGACGACTGGACCAGCACAGCCTCAACCATAAGTAAGTCCTAGAAGCATGAAACTTGGAGTTGGAGGGTATATTCCTTTTATGGTGAAGGAGTGCGATAAGAAAGGAATTTGGAAAATTCTACCCCTAATGGGGTGAACAGAATTGAACAACTTTGTACAAAATAATTGAATACGTATCAGGGTATTAAAAAAAACCCTTACCACCCGTGCATGGCATGGAATTATTTTTGATGCACTTATCAATAACCTATCCCACACGAGTAAACCCGCAGGAATCGGCTAGTTCAACATAAAACTGTGAGTGATTTATAAGACATAAGGTAGATCGGAAGGTACTACTTGATAATATAAACACAGCGGCAAAAAATAAGTTACAAAAAAATATTGTGTGTAATGGTGTAAAAATATGTTAATGAATTCGAGTAGTTAACCGAAATCAACAGATCAGAATCATGTGAGTACTTGCTCCATCTATACAAATTGGATACAGCATAAGTCGGCAGTAGTATTCAGCGCGGACTTCAACAGCAAGCCTTTGTGTCAGCCAGTAGCTACTACTGCCGGAACGAGCTCGTACCGACACGTGGAGTGTTACATTACAGCCTTGGAACTAGAGCCGACATCAGCACACTACTACGTGGCCGGATAAATTGATAATCAAAAACCTTACGGCTCACTCATTGATCAAATGATTCAATGTTACAATTCAGCCGGTGGATCGTCACGGAACGCACATAGGAACATCCCAGTCTAGTCTAATGATATATCATCACCCTTAGTCCGTAGAAGTAGACAACATCGACAGAGTGCAATGCGGAGTGACAAATAATCTTGGGCTACCTCCAATGCTTACAAAAATGTAGTCAATGGCCACGATGACGATACTTAACGATTCGTAAGAACCCAAATGGTAGCCAGGTATTTTGACCTGTGGAATGAGGAGCAGGATCCAATAACAGCAGAGAAAACGTAAAGGCTAAGGTGTGGCCAAAAGCCGGATACAAGTTTTATTCGGCTAATGTCAGGTAGCTACTCCACCTTGAAATGACTTGTCACTAACACTAGCTAAATACAAAGAGTCCCTATGTCCATAGGGACAGACGGTCTGACGCCTGGCAACCTCGCTGCAAGCTGGAAACTCTTGGGAGTGAGGAACGTAGGGAGGCTGGAAAGTCTTTAAGTACTTTTTTGGTGGTTTCTTTTTCAGGTACTTAACTCGGATATCTGCGGTATTTGTGATATAATAATTTGGCGGCTCTAAAGCGGCATCAGATATCGGGTAGATACCTCGTTTTTGCTCGTGGCCGGTCGGTACTCCAACATGGCCACCGTGATGTCATGCCGCAAAAAACACGCAACAAAAACTGGCTTTGATTTTTTTGTATTGCTATTTCAAGAGCGATACCAACGCGTCATTCCTTTCTGTAACTACCCAAAGACGTGACGATTTATGACAAAGTGGACGAGGAATCGAATTACATTATGGCGGCTATTTAGCTTTCTAAAGGAGCTCATCATCATCATCGTCTACAGCCTATAGTAGTCCACTGCTGGACATGGGCCGCCTCAGTGCCTAAACAAACACGATCTTGGTGAATTCATCCACCGACTTCCCATAACCATAGAACGGTAAACGGTCCATCGGATGAAGGTCTTCCTATCCTGCGTCCCCTACGTCCTGTTCACGGTAGACATTTGAATAGGTATGTAAGTAAATAAAAGCGATGTTCATAAGCCTAGGTGTGTAATGAGTAGGATGGCGAGTAGCCCGGCTGGCAGCTCCGTGGTCGCGGCGGAGTTGCAGTACTTGGTGTTACAGACGCAGACGTGATAACGCACGTACAGCGAGACGGCGCGGGAGAAGGGCGTCAGCGACCCGTGGGGGCTGACCACGCAGCCCTCCTTGCGCCCCCTCAGCAAGTACTCCAGCTTGCGGAACCGGTGACCCGCGAACCCGCTCCCGCCCAGCGGCAGCCAGCTGCGGCACCCTCGTGACGTGTACACCTGGAACAAACACACTGTGTCACACTGCTAGACGGTAGGTACGAAAGTAAGAGTGTTTAAATCCACGTCTTCGCATGACAGATACATCTAGAATACTTCAACTCGGGTACAAAGTAAAGCTATACATAGTAAAACATTTAGAGGCATGAACAGCATGAAATAAAAATATATAAACCTTTCCCACGTCGAGGAACCTCTTGAAACATCCGCCAGAGTACATTCCGTAGCAGCCCCTGATGAGGCCGCGATCCCATTTGTGAATTCTACCAAAAATTCTCTTCTCTTCGGGCCTGCAGCCCCAATGGTATTTGTTTTTGTAGCAGTGGGCGCGGAAGAACCGCGTCATTGTCCTCGCGCGCCAGTCCGGTGACTCCCACGCGTCGTGGCACACCGGGCTGAGCGGGATCACGCGCGCGCTGCTCTCCACGCCGCAGCGGAAGCACGTCGCCACCCACCGCCGCGCGTCGCTCGCGTTGCTCGCGTCGCGCGACGAGACGAGCGGCGACGCCACCGCTGTCCCCGCACTCCTCATCGTCGAGACTTCAGACACATTCACCGACGTGCTCGTAGCATCAGTCACATTCTCTGCAAACTCCGCGCCCTTCACCATAAAGTCATATTCGTCGCTCTGCTCCAGATTCGCTTTCAAGTACGGCATTCGGAGAGGGTCTCTCGAGGGAGGTCTCTTGAGGAAGCTCCTCAGTTCGGGCACCTCCAAGAGCAGGTCCTCGTAGGAGGCCGGGTCCAGCTCCTCCGGCTCCAGGGTGTCTTCGGGCGCGACTATCTCGTTCGGGTTGCGGAAGCGCGATAGCAGAGAGTTATGAGTCGCGTGTAAAGTAATCCAAAATAAAAACACGGTACCAAATCTAGCGGCCATCTCGAAACGTCGCGGTTGACAATCAAGCGTAGTTGACACAATCGTTACCACAGACTTATTAGAATGCTATTACCTATCTTTTTTGTAGCGACTATCCAAATATTGCGGATTCCGCTGCGCTGCGATATCTTTTATAGAATTCTGATAAAAACAACTAGCAACAACTAGTCTGATACCATAGTATTGTCTGGACTGCAGGACGTCAAAACTCAGGCCCAAAGTAAGCAGAGATGGTATTATGGAGAATACATATACTTATACTAATACTTCTTTAAAGGTTGTTTGGAAGAGACCGCTTCTAAGCGATAAGACCGCCATTGTACTTAATTTTTTTTTAGTTTATTTATGTTATAAGTACTTATCTGTTTTTCTCAAGGTGTACAATAAAGTATTTTCATTCATTCATACATATTTTTTTTCAATGAATGAATGTGTGAGAAACCCCTAAACCCAAGACAAATATTTGCAGATCATACAAACGTTCGTCCCGCGGCGGGAATGAACCCGCAAACTTCTACGACTCAGACGGGCCTTCGCGCCACAGAGGTATTTATAGCAAAGTTAGATACCTATAACTAACAACTTATGTTTTAGGTAAAATCTACCTGACCAACCTATTTACTGAAAATATAATTCACAAAGTACGAGTAGGAAGGTTAGGTAGCTAAGGGGGAAACTTCTTTTCTATAATTTTCTATAAATGTATGCCATCAAGGCCGGAACACAAGTAGGGAGGTATCTACCGACTTATTCAGTTGAATGTTTCGCCGGTAGGTAGGTACCTACAGAACTTACAATTTGTATTAAACAAAAATGTAGCTGAAGTTAACATGGTAGGGTAGGTACCTACCCTTAGAACCCTATGGAAACCAATAGTCTACTAGACCTATCGTGAAAATCGCTATTTCAACCGCACAGCCTGTGTCGAGACAGTTTTAGTTTTATTGGTTTTCGTTTTAGTTTTAGGCGTGATCGTGTACTATCTACCTATATATACTACGAGTAGATAGCCTAGTAGGTATGTACCTACCTACTACCTACATGAGGACTTGTTTACGCTCCATAGCATCTCGTTGCTGAGCCACCGGGAACACGTCCAAGCACCAACACTACTTCACACTACTTTTGTCCTTAACATTACAGATATAAAATACCTTTTGGTGTGGATAGGATCAGAATTTACGATGTTTTGTCGATGATTCTGGTGAAGGCAGCGCGTCTGTTTACCACAAACACACAGACACACAGATACAAAACACACACCAACACAAGAAGCGAAGCGGTTACGTAAGGCATGTGCCACAGTGCCACAGCGAACAGAACATTATTATCTCTCGACATCGCTATAATAGGTAGGTAGGTAGATACTTTAGTTTTTGAAAACAAGAGAGTGTGAAAAAAAATAAACTATAGTTAGGTACCCAGTCGCGTAGAAATAATGAATTTCTTGGTTAACTACCTAGCATAAGGTGAGTACCTACCAATAAATTAACAATAAGTAAATAAATAAATAATGCTGGACATTTTCACACACTAGCCCCAAAGTAAGCAGAGCTTGTGTTATGGGAACTACATGACTGATATACTACTTATATACTATTATAAATAGAAGACACCCAGACCTGAGACAAATATTAGCACAATACCTATGTTCCCACCTACCTAACTACTTACAGGTAATCAGGTGCCTGCTTGTTATGTGTAAGCTGTGCCTGGTTGTACGTTACTTGTCCTCTGTGACATGGTTGCACATAGTTACTATCAGTATGTCCACAGAAGCCGTAGACTTGTGGTGATTCTTTGACTTGTCAAGCGTTCCTCACCGCGTTACTTTCAGATAGGTGTAGCTACTTACAGAGTAATGTGGCCGTCCTCATGGTACTCTACTTGGTACTCTAGCTGGGTTAAAGAACTCCCGCTCTATCAGGTAGGTAGGTACCTAGTTCATCACATTCTGCGATAAACTCCATCGCTTCGACAAACTGTTCTAGCTTCCACTTCCACTACGCCACAAGCCTGCACCATCGACTCTATTACTTTGTAGTGTGTTAGCACATCGATGTGTACCTACATTACGAGGCGCTAACTGTCCGTCTGTCCGTCCGCGTCGTCCCTCTGATGCATCCTATCGTATTTTCCGCCGCATGACTGTTTTACAAGTAGGTAACTAGACCAAGTTATTTTTTTACAAAACTGAACGTTGTGGAAAGTTTATTCTATCCTACCGTCGCGTCGATAACAAGGGGACAAATCGCAAAATGGGAGGACAAATGGGAATTATGAAGCCTAAGTACATAGCTGCCTTGGCTTATTCCACAAATCCCCTTCCGGTACTCAAATTGCAAAGGGGATTTATAGACAAGAGTCCCAGAAATCCCCAATGATAACACACTGTAATATTTTAAAAAGGGTGGTTAGGTTATGAAATGTGTATACTTTTCATCGGTCTGTAGTTAATTGAACATGTTCGTGACAAAGATGATTTAACGCCGGCTTGAGTACGTTCACATGTTGCCCCAACGTCATAAGAAAAATGTCATTATCAGAATAAATAATAATAATTTATGTGTTAGTAAGACTTAGGGTATGTTAAACATCAGCAAATTTATAATTAAACATATAGAATAAGCATTCGGATGAAGATGGAATAATTATTAGCTTATTTCATAATCACTCAAACACAATGCTTCGAAAAACAACTACCTATTCCATTTACATTTACAATAAAGTGCTTCTCAATCTGCTTAGATAGATTACTGTGTATGTGTTATAATAAAATTATAGTATACCAGATTATAAAAAACCGGTAGAAAGGTGCCTACCTCAGTACCAATAGTTGCGCTCGAAAACAAATCGGCTGTGGACAAAAGATGTGATTTTTTTGTGCTTCTTATTGGCTCATTTTCATAGAGCGGAGCATATTATATTATGTAGGTTTAGGTACATAGTCAGGAAGGCATATTGACTTTGACCCGAACTCCGATGGTGAGTAGGTAGGTAGGTATACCTATATACTCACCGACCTACCGACTACGATAAAAAGTCAAGACAAGACAAGGTGAAGGCCGGCAGCCTTTATGTAAGCGATATCAACAGAAAGCAATCTTGTTCATTCAACTAAAACTATGTCACAGTTCTTGACAGCCGACTCATACCTTCAAGGACATAAGGAATCATAGATACCTACCTACTTACCTTTAGAAGGTAGTAGGTATTGAGAAGCAGGTAATTAGGTAATTATCCTAATTCGAATTCCCTGAGGTCATATATAGACAATATAGGCCTCTCTCTCTCTGGGAAACGAAGAAGTCTATCTGTGTGCTCGTAGTAACCTATCGTTCTAGGTACACTATATGAACAACGCTAGAACTAAGTAGGTACCTAGGCAAAGTTGGTAGATTGGAATCTTATACCGAGGTCATTGACCCGATCGAGGTGAAATAAAAAGAGATTCGAGTAGCAACAGCACAGCGCTGCACAAAAAGCGCAACGATTTGCTAACTTTTGCGACAAATTGTCAATGGAAAAACCACTCTACACACTCAGGTCATGGTTACTTTCAGATCACCGCGGTAGCTGCATCAGGCACGATTCCCAGGCCGAACAAAGGGGTGTTTACAGTCAGTTTTCATATTAGTTGAGGAGTTTTGTTTCGCGCTGGATATTTTTGTCGCCATTGTGCTGACTGAAGTGATTGTCGACTCGGTTCTTACAAAAGGTACGTCTTATACCTACTTACATATCTAGTTCGTTCATGTCACATAGGAAACTTTCTTTACTAGGTAGGTAACCTATGTGTTCTTGGCTTTTAGGCTTAGGTATCTCCTGCCTACCAAGAAATGTGTTTGATACGTACCTATGTTGGTGTTGTTTCCTTCGCAAGATATCACTCACGCAAGATATATGGCCGCTGCCATACAGGTCCTTAGTCAACAACAAAAGTGTTTAACTCCTTCCAGTTGTTCTTTAACCTAACTGACGCCACCTAAATCATCTGTGATGGTGATGACCACCACATCACCTAACCACCACCTACCTAACTACCATAGATCTCGAAAATAAAGTTTGGTTCTGAGATCTGAGGTAGGTTAGGTAGTACTTATCTACCTATTAGGAAAAGCTTCATTATGGAGACCGTTTTTTCGTTCTGAGTCGGGAATCTAGAGTCGTTTACTTATCAGAAGTGGTATGGAAGTGAAATGAAATAAGTACCTAGACCACTTACCCGGGTAGATAAGTATCTACCTGGGTAGGTAAGTGGTCTACACTTAATACCTTCTATTGAATCGATTGATTTGCCGGTTCAACAACTAGGTATATAGGTACCTACTAGTATACTTTAATACAGAAATATTTTAAGATGTCTAGGTTACTTTATATTGGGTAGGTATATAATTCCATTCAAGGTTACGAAATAGGTAAACAACATGAATGAAACAATACTTATCAGCGTATCGAATCACATTTACTGTTAGACGAATCAATTTCTCATTCCATTCTTATGGGTATTGATATTATTCGAGATTCCGGTAAACACATTCACATTAACTGGCATTCAGACAACTCCACTGCGAAACTTTACAATCTTACGTTCTAACAAAGAATATACTTATGGACGTACAGTCAAACTACTCACTAAAATATCATTTATACATACAACATCACAGATACCTTAGATCTCAGCTCACACGTGGACTGTCAGATATGAAGATGCCTCTGCCGGTTGCAAGGGCATAGGCATCTTCATATTGAACTCGTATTCAATACGAGTTCCAATACAGATTCCAGGGCGGGTCTGTCGCCCCTGCGATACTCACCTGTGACAGTAGAAAAGGTAAGATAAGGATTTCTCTTTTAAACATTTTGTTTTGGCTATTTTAAGAGGTTCGCTAATACTTTATAATTGTGTTTTTGA
The DNA here is from genome assembly GCA_961405105.1 of Perizoma affinitatum. Taxonomy (NCBI): domain Eukaryota; kingdom Metazoa; phylum Arthropoda; class Insecta; order Lepidoptera; family Geometridae; genus Perizoma; species Perizoma affinitatum. The sequence goes on from OY560204.1 coordinate 11,962,109, forward strand.
ACGTGAATAGGAAGGAACCGGTCACCTCGGCTCCGAGGCCCTGATAACGAGCACAAGCATACAATTAGGTAATTGGATAAGTTAGAATACTTAGGTATTGTAACGGCCGAGGTGAAGCGGTTTTCTTGATCTACCTTCATCATTAACAGAACACCTACTTTGTAATATAGGTAATAGCTAGTTACATTGGGTAGGTACCCCACAGCTTAGTTCTCTTTTATATTCTGAATTTGTAAATTAATGAATGAAAATCCTTTATTATATACACTATGTTAAGTTGTATTTTTTATCTAATAATTTAAGGTATATGATGAAGTAAGAAAAAAAAACAACTTAACAAAACTACAAAACTTAGTATTAGTACAATGGTCGGTCTTATCACTCAGAACAGACAACCTTTGGGTGGATCAGTCGATTATTTTCATATGCATGGGTGAGGTAGTACAGTAGGTACCTAATGTACCTATACCTACTATACCTACTGTGACATTATAAAAGATAAATAAGTACTTTTGATAATTATGTATCCATACTTAGGTACTCTTTTTTGTCATAATAACATAAGTACATTACAGTCAGTATGAGTGACGTGGGTACCCACTCAGTGACCCAGACTTCCTGAACACAAAATAAGATTAGGTAATGATAACGATAAAATCAGCAGGTTAGTCTGTCCATGGAAGGTTTGCACTTTCTGCTACCAAGCCAAGAATCCACCTACCTAGGTATGAAATGCATCTTTAATGACGGGTGACATCACCCAGACAATTACTTTGTACCAAAAAACGTACCTACGTATTACAAGCAATTTAAACTAGGTTGATACAGATACTGCACTACCTAGTTCAGATACCTTCACGGTACAGAACGAAGGGCAATCACGATAAGCCATATTTTTTTTTATTAAAGGTCTAACTAACTAACTAGGGCGGGCATACCTGTCTTGGTTGGCAAATTCACACGCATAGCGCGAGTCGGAGAAACCTAGTTTTCTATAATGATTCCGAGCCTGATACCTCTTATCTACGTTTCTTCCTTCCAGTATCCGGCATGTTGGACTAGATCCAACTAAAAGGAGGATACCTACCTACCTAACACCCAGTTAGGTGCCAACTGCACTGAAGCTTTCATGAACTCTGTTTCTGGTATTTATTTATATACCTACCACTAAAAATATACATAAAAAAGTCTAGTACTATTTATTATTGTACTAACGGTAGAACTAAGCAACCACCTACCTACCTTAAACCATGGAACAGATTATATAAATAGGTCAATGCACCACGAGCACGACTAGTGTATTAATGTAAATCCACTATTTACTATGTCACTAACAAGTCTACCTTCCTTTCGAAGCGAAATACCCAAGTATCCCAAAAAAACAACAAACGAAATTATTTGTATCATAAAATAACTATACAAATGACTAGGCGTATACCTTTATGAAATACTTCTAAAAAATATAAGTTCCGCGAAATCGCTGCAATACATTGTAGGCAGGTGATAAATGATGAACCTGCCTTTACCGGTCCGGCAGCGCTGAGCCGGCGCCGGCGCGCGCCGCCCGGCGGCGACAGACTGTCTGGTGAAGCCAGAGAAAGAGACGCACATACATAGCTCTTCGACAGAGCTGAGACGGAGGATAATTATTGCAATATTGCTTCAAACAAAAATATACTTTAGAAGAAAAACACCGTTTAGTTGTAAAGTCATCACGTCCCGTCCTTCAAAATCGTATGCGCTTAGGAGATTGGTAGCTTGTAGTTGTTGCAGGAAAGGCAATCGTGTGAGAAAATGGAGAAAGACTATATTTTTTGTATGAGGACCTCTGTACCTGCACAGTGGGCGAAAGCTCGTTTGAGACGCAGAAGGTTGCGGATTCGATTCCCGCCGCGGGACAAATGTTTGTATGATCTACAAAGATTTGTCTTGGATCTGGGTGTTTTCTATTAATTTATTTTATTTTATCTTTTTTGAGGCACAAACGGTTTACACTATCAAGATAAATGTAAACTTCTTTAAAAGAAAACAGGATTAAAGCCAACACATATGTAGTTTAATAACCATACATATGTAGTTTAATAACCAATATACATTTGTAGTTTAATAACCATACATATGTAGTTTAATAACCAATATACATTTGTAGTTTAATAACCATACATATGTAGTTTAATAACCAATATACATTTGTAGTTTAATAACCATACATATGTAGTTTAATAACCAATATACATTTGATCAGTCTACGTTCAATATAATACTTATTAAATATTAAGGCAAAATCTAACAAAATGTTTTACAGAAAACTTTCAAATAAATTATAAATTAAATAAATGTTTTTTTTTAAATAATAATAAATATAATCTTGTATCCTAATTTGGTACTTACAAGATAAGATAATAGGTACCTATTTGCATAGTAGGTATTTCATGGTACCTACATTCATATCATATACTTACTTAAATACATAGTGCGAATAAAATAGACAGCAGGGGCAAACTAAGCAACCAGGGGCAGTCACGGGGCAAAAGTAACCAAGAAAAACTCGGAACTTAATACAATAATGGTATATGTAACCCCTTGATGAGGGGTATAGTTGAAAAGGTCTTTTAAAATACTGCTACCTACGAGGTTTAATATTTTTTTTAGGCACAGCACATGGCACACAGAAGCTGGCAACAGCAGCGGTGCTGGGTTTATTCCCACAGGGCGTCACGTGACGTGACGCGGAGCCCGGGCGCGGCGGCGCGGCGTGCAGAGACGCTGATTGATTGTGTGACGAATCTATGTGGTTTTATAACAATATAAGTAACACGATACCTAATGCTTGATATGCTCGCTGGGAACTAGGAATTGAATGATGACGTCATACAGAAATCACCTACGGAAAAACAGCGGCAACGAGTAGGTATCTTAGACTGCTTTGTATTGTTTAGTTCCGCTAATTTCCGCTTATTTTATCTGTTAAAATGTTTGTTGTTTTTTGTGTTTACGTAAATCTTGAGGGGAAGTGGGGTTCAAAATGAAATCTGCGGCAAAGTACACTGTACCTTAATGTAGCTACGTACTTACGTACCTTCTTATAAGATTGTAGTAGGCCGGTAGGTACTAGGTAGATTTGATATCTGCTCAGCTTTTGCTGTTATGTGTAAAGGCTACGAGTTTCTGTGTGTCAAAGTTCCGCGTGTACTTATTCAATCAACTTCTGATCTTTAGCATAGCGACAGTCTTTAGATAGCTTGCTGTCTCATCTTCATTTTTTGTATACCTACTTGTAGGTACATATTTGTATGTAAGAATACATAGGTGTATTTTTATTTACCTAACTTCTAAATTGAATTGGTATGATTAAATACCTAGAGGTTACATACTTAAAGTTTTATGAATTTATGTTTGACTTGAATCCCTACAGAGAGTCTGAAATACTGCAAGAAGTCCACAAATCAGTATGAGCTGGAATTCCATCGTAGTTACTTATATCGTAAAGTGTAAACAGATAAAAGCTCACCTTGCTTAGGTCACCCCGGTGTACCTATGTACTGTAGATACCTATGTACTGTACTGTAGATACCTACTGAGTATATACTGGACGTCTGCTCTGTGAGTTACAAACTTAGAGCTAGAAAACGAGCTTGTTGCTGAGATCTATATTGTTGATCTACTTGTCTTTGATTTAACCTTTAGTGTGTTGTTTTAAAGTAATTGCCTAGTTTCTTTTTATCCTGGTGATCATTTTTATTAGACAATGTCTAAGGTATAATAAAATTACACAGGATAATAGAATGGAGATAGGAAGGCACCAATCTCAATTCTATTTAATAACGTGTTTATTTTACCTATTCAAAGTTTAGGTAGGTAACGGCATTCGCATAAATATCGAAGGGTTTTTTATCATAGCATAATTTATAGATATAATAACCCCGAGTAGGGGTTATTGATTACGTCATTGTGTTAGTTCAAGGATTCGAATATTACTCCGACAGCGAATGTGTCGCGCACTTGTTTAGATGTCTACGGTATAGTTACATCATTGCCTTTCACAACTTGGAAATTGGAATAATAGCTAGGTAGGTACCTACCTCCTTAAAGTGTTTTTTTCACATTTTTGGGGTTGGGGGGTGGGGGGGGATGCTGGGTGAAAGGTTTCAGGTATTTGAGTTCTTTTAAATCTAGCTTTTACCTATTAGCATTTATATGTTTCTTTCATAGGCTTTTAATCGGCTTATCGGCGAAGATTTGTGGAGTTTTTGTCCAGATATCCTTTTCCGGTACTCAAAGGGGAAGCTAAGGGGATTTGTGGACAAGAGTTTCAGAAATCCCCTGATCCATTTATTTACACTGTACTTAATTAAAAAAAAACAAATTAGTTCTAAATAGGTACTTAATCACATTCTATATTTTTTTAAACATAGGAATTACAATCATTAACGATGCCACTTTTTAACTCGCATAAATACCTACAGTTTTTTTTTTATCAATTTACACCAGTGCAGAAATAAAGACTCTCATATATTTACAATACTAAATGGAATATTGTTTTCATACATTAAAATATCTCAGAAAATAAATTCCCAATAATCCCTACATACCACGCGGACGAAGCTGGAGGCTAGTAATGTTGTAGGTATCAGACCTCCACACCTAGTCAAAATCTTTGTACTGAACGATCTACCAACGAATGAATGCGAATAGCAAGCCATCCAATATCTATGCTGCTGCTCGAGCTGGCATCGCCGCGCGCCGCAAACGGTGATGACGCGATCCCGGCAAAGACGAACTACTGTGTGTGTAGTAGGTACAGGCACAGATATTATAATACCATAAAATATAATGTACAGGTAGACGTATGGGTTGGGTTTAGGTACCAACGCGTGTTTACGCGTACCTATTGTCGAAGAGATAACCGACCTTTATTGTACACACATTGATGTGTGACTCTTACTAGGTACCTATGGACAACGCTAAAATAAAATGCTCTATTTCAGTCAATACCTGAATTTGTATTTATTTTATTAGGTATTTCGTATTTTTTTATTAAACGAGTTGTTGTAGGTAGGTAGTGTAAGTATGCGCATTTGTATTTAACTCTGTCCGTAGGTGTATCTATTAGATCGGTGCTTGCTTCGGTATACCTAGGAGGTAGGTGGTACATTCAAGGTTAGACCTACCTACATATTTACTTAAATTATTCATACCTATACTAAAATAGACTATGATGGGAAAAAATATATTCAAATTTTACCCTAATCTCCCTATCCTTGTATTTTATGTTATCGCGGCATCACAATCAGTGACCCAACTTAAAGTTTGTAGATCCATGTAGGTAGGTAGGCATTTTATGCAAGAGTCCCATCTGCGGCGTTCATCTACATTAAACCACGGTGCACACCGCGAGCGATAGTGGGAAGCGGCGCGTCGGGTCGCATCGCTCCGTCTCGCTCAGTATCGCTAGCGCTGGGCGTGCGACGGCCGCGTGGAGCGGGCAGGTTCCGGCAGCGGCATGAACTCGCATCGATACCGCGAGCGACTGATCGACGAGGTGCGCAAGTACCCCGTCCTGTACGACACCAAGCACGAGCATCATCGCGACATCGACGCGCGCGACCGCTGCTGGCAGGACATCTCCGCGAGACTCGGCGCTAACAGTGAGTACCCGCCCTAACTGGCGCAAGTTGTAGTTGGAATAGCGTTCTGTGATCCTGCCAGACCAGACACACCCAAAACCTTTGGTCAGACCCTGTGACCAACGCATCGCCCGCCGGCAGATGACTATAATTTATAACGTACCTACATATTAAACGATTCGACGCGTCGCCACAGAATAAATAATACCTAGTAGGTACTGCAGCCATGTGCAGTAGCAGGTAGGTAGTGAACTTCGATCAACCATAGTACGCGTTGTATTGAGCGTTGGTGTGTGTGATGCAGGCGAGGTGCTGAAGCGGGAATGGAAGATCTTGCGCGACTCGATGCGGCAGGCACTGAAGCGCAGCAAGGAGGGCGCCACCACCAAGGCGGGGGAGCCCTGCAAGAAGTGGCGCTTCCAGAGCCGCATGGCCTTCATCCTGCCCTACGTCACCGTGCGCAGGTACGGAACGCACTCACTCGCATACCTTCAACCTGTCCATCGACCAGATAACTCCAAAAGACGCAATGTTTGTTATATCGCTAGGAAACCATTCCATCAACTGTTGTGCGAGTCGCGCCACGCTAGCTGTGCTCTGATTTGCCGAACCAACATGACGCAACTATTTATTAATTTGAATAACTTGCAATAGTAATTAGTTAATTATATTATTAATTAAGTACTTATATTAAATCTATCAATGCAAAGCAGGACAGGTACTCTAACATTAGGATACTCTAGGAGATCTTAAGTATATTTCTTAGAACCCTAAAACCATCAGACAGACATCATTCAAGTTTATTGATTTATTGAACTAAAATATCGATAGTCTATGCCAGTTTGTTCCTTCACTAAGGGGTGTCGTAGAAAAGTAAGAAAGGGATGGCAAATGAAACGTCATGTACGCTTTCACATGGATGTACATTGTACATGACGGTGTTAGGTAACAAGTAAAATAATTACGTATTTTTTCTTTTGCGTACAAATGAAAATGTATTCCATCAGTAACGTGTGAGAGTTCGGCGGTAATTAAAGCGCTCGTTTGTGTGATACGACCAATGTATATTATTTTAAACAGTTCGTGAACACGTTCACATCGCACCCTCAGATTGGGTAGGTACTTATGTATGATCTGGCCTTTAACAGGGTTGAGAGGATCTACACCGCTAATAATCTGTATTGTTCGATACCTTCTAGGATTCGATAAACAGCTGGTCCGCTATAGTCCGTATCCGCACTGATACTATAAAACAATTTCCTTTTGACAGTCTACAGTCCGTGCGCAGGTACTGAACACACTCACATACCTACACAAACACACCCCTCCACTCACACACACCCACCCACACCCGACGGCTACTTTTACAACTAAGCATTCTTACGCATGATTGTGTCATTCGAGCAGAAGCTACCTGCGGCATCCGCAGACTGACCTCACGCCCCGGGAGAGGGAGAATGATGTTTTCTTTTGTAACTGTCTCAGAAGGCGAGAAGCAAAACAGCACATAAAGCTGGATGAAACCGAGGAGCTCTCCGAGCAGGATCAAGGCAGGGAGGAGGGCTGGGAGGGGGAGACGCAGGCGCAGGGAGGACACGACGCGCTGGAGCTGTTCTTCGCGAGCGTGTGCCAGAGCAGTAAGCGTCTGCCGAGGAAGCAGCAGAGCGAGCTGAAGAGGCAGGTGCTGGACGCGCTGCTGAGGCTAGAGGAGGAGGCCCACGACGCAGACGACGCCAAACCCTTCTCTGAGCCATCATAGATATACAATGTAACATTACAAAGGTAGATAGATAAGTAGATAGGAATTGATATTGTACGATACCATGGCCCCTTTCCATATCCCTTAATCGTCGGATATGAGTGAGTAGGTATCCCTTACACGTCGATTGTCAACTAAATTAGCAGGTGGGTGGGGTGGGCCATGTTATCGTAACATCAGATATGGTTAACACTTAGCTAGCACAAAAATATTAACTATGTTATACTAATCTAATATGCTAATATTTTTTTAATGATTGCGTCTTATCGATGCTTACCTCGTTTTCAATGTATTTATCGAAGTCCTGCTAAGTTTCTACAGACACGGCACATTTGCGATCTGACTCACAAAATGTACCTAACAGTGGCAAATTATTTTAGTGAACATTCTATGTTCTTAGTTTTAAACGTAATTTAGATCAAAAAGTGGGTATAGACAGTCCTTTCAGTCCAGGAAAATATTAATGTTGAGAGATTCTCTTGCGGCTCGCAGTCCCTAACTATAATAATTAATAACCCAAACTAAGTCAGGTCCTTTCTAGTGTTTCTATTATTTAATTTTGATGTAAAATGTATAAATGCGTCCTCTGGTCGTGGAAGTGGGAGATGGATGTGTTTGAGGAGATGTAGACGCTTCTTCAAATAAATCCTTACTCATATAAGAAGTCTATTGAATACCTACCTTGATGTTTCATATAACGAGTTTCGGGCTATTGAGTGTTATGTAGATTGGTAAATAGGTTTGTGGCAATAACATTTTGCAATGTTGTGTGATATATTTATTTATTTACCACTAAGCAGGTTACAATTGTGACAATCTTTTGATCCTTCACGAGGGCTAGCCTGTATCGCGGGAAGTCGGTCACAAAAAACGCATCTGAACGCCACTGGCAAAGTGGCAATAAGGTAATGGCCACCGCCGCTCAAGCACTTCCTTTTCCATAGAATAGAATAGGATATCATTTATTAAGACAGAACAACACATTAAAAATTATTAAACTTAATTAATATAATTGGTGTGACATCAGTCTCTCGTCAATTTAATGAAATCTAATAATATCCTAATCAAATGCTGTGTACCCTCAGCGCCCGTCAAACTGACGCGGTGGCGGCGGTGGTGATCAAAGGGATGTGGTTGTCAAAGTTCGCGTGAATGTACCGACGGATCGCCACCGCCACGCGCCACCGCCCCGCGCCTTTATTATACGCACTGACCTATGTATGTATATATTTGTGTAATCGGACAATATACAAGTTTTGAACATCGAAGAGTTTTTATTATTATAAGCAAGAAAGTTGCACTGTCGTCCTATTTGAAAAGAGCACATCTACCATTTTCGCCAAAATTGAGTAATCAGTGAACAAAGGTCCACCTGATCGTAAATTTAATTTCTTCCTAACCCTGTTTCCTGATCATCTTTACTGACAAGCGATTTCGTTTTTCAACTTAAAAAGAACTAACTTTTTTCTCGATTTCGTGTTTGTGGTATCGAATAGGAGGGCAGTGCACAGTCGGCTCCTCTGGTACTCTTCAAGTTCCGGTTAGCTCAGGGCTTGATGCCTTGAGGACCTTGCTTCATGGTGGTGTTGATGAGGTTGCCATACAGGTCCAGGATGTACTCCACGGTGTAGGTGATATCCACCATCATCCTGACGGCGTGCATGTAGTAGTACACTACTATCTTCACTTTGGCGTATGGAATCTCTATTCCACGATCGTGATAGTACTTTTCATAGTAATACAGTGTGGTGATGGCCTTCTCCCAGTCCTCGAGCTGAATGAAGGCATACCCCAGCCTGAAGCGAGGGTCCTGCTGGTACTTCTGAACTATATGGTCTACTTCTTTCAGCCTGATTATGATAATGATCAGTTAGTCATTAACAGAAATAATAATAATACAACTAGTACTATTGTTCTTTTTTATACAACTTAGGTGACAGACAAGCATACTGTTGGTAAGCTATTATGTAACGCCAGAGGTATCACTCGCGCTTTGCCGACCCTGAGATATGAGATATGAATGGTGAAAAGTCTCATGTGCTTGTTATTTCCGGACATAGCATTACTACTTGGCGGCAGACATAGGTATGGTGGATGGTGGCCACAGAGGGATGGGGTGAATGTAGCCTGCACCTGTACTGGATGGCGTAGCGCGCCTGCAGCATCATCTTCATAGCCATGGTGATGACGAGGCTGCGGTCGGGCTCGCGAGGGTACCCCGTCAGCTGCCTCCTGCCTTCTCCCGCGCTCTCATCCCTGCGAAAGAACGGAGCTGCGATTGTCCGCGTTTGCCAACATCAGTGTTGAATCACTGATGTGTTGACGAAACGATGAAACGATGTTCAATATGACGACTCTAGGGGGTATGTGCTCGTGCGCAGGTACTGATCACACTCACATACCTACACAAACACACCCCACCACTCACACACACCGACCCACACCCGACTGGGTGGGGAGTTGTTCGTTATGGCTGCGGTCATAACTAACAACAGCTTCGGCATGGGAAATATAAAACTATATAGGTACCTACAGGCAGGTATAAGTGGACGGTACCCGACTCGCGATCCGAAGGTCGTGGAATCGAACCAATACATTTTTCCACATGAAACATTGATTTACGCGTAACACATTCTCAAAGCGGTAAAGGAAAATATCGTGTTGTTCAAATATCGTGTTGTTTTTGAGCACCTGTTGAATGCGCACAGCGATTCCAATGGAAATATATATTGGTGCACAGTTGGATTCGAACCTACAACCTTCCAACAGGGCTTCTAGAAAAGAGGAAAAGAAAATACATTTTCAAGCACATCTCCACTTCCATTTCGTTTGTTTGTTGTAATCAACAGAGCGCTAACTTATAATCTAGGAAAAAACATGTAATTTAAGTATGAGGCCAATAACAGTGGTTATGTAAATACGTGTTCTACATACTACTTAGAATGTAGAAGAACATCACTAGGTCTTTAGGTACTCGGTAGATACACTGGGTACAGTTCTAGAGGTTCTACAGATTCATTCCGCTCTCTGTGGATCTGTGGATCGGAAGGACACGGAACGCGGCTGACCCTGACCTTTTCCCCATAGCAATACGCCCCACCTCATTCGAAAGCTATTTCTTCAGGCACTTTCGTCTTCACATACATCTACTAGCGTTTATCGGTGGTTTGGCTATTAAAACCTAAGTAGAAAAATGCTGCTGCTGGTAGAGGAGAATGGAATGAATAAGCTGGACGGTAAGTGAAACAACCTAACAGTGTAGAGAACTTAAAAAAGAGAACGAGAAAAAATCAGAAAGATGGTTGGACCAGTCTGCTTCGTTGTTTTTATCCTAAATAAAATGTTTTGTTAGTTCTACTTGCAGAGCGCCAAAATTAATGTTTGGACGTGCATCTGACTACCCCCTACTTGGTATCCTACTACCTACTATCTAAAGAACTACCTACTCACTGAATATGTATCTGAGGATGTCCATCATGGGGAATAAAGTAGTGAGCGTGTTGGTTTTTTGTTAACAAATAAACACTTAGGTAGGTTACCAACTACCTAAGTTGGAGTCTTATTTCCCTACGAATATGGGATAACTTATAAGCGATTTCTGGAAATCCTAGTCTTACCTTAATTGAGTCATTTGAGTAGGTACCTACCTATTTTGATAATTTTTGGCCATTGACATTAAAATAAGTGTAATTGTCACTAACCGTCCCTGCGACTTAAAACAACTACTTTCTGTTTGCGTGAACGCCTGAAATATTGAAATATTATATGGGAATGACATTAACTGTTTATGTCACGTGACTGCTGCCAAGTTATTCCCTGGCGAGTTATCTTTATCGTGAAATGAAAGCTTAGCGTGATGTGTCGAGACGCACTGGCCTTATTGCCCGAAAGTTTTAAAGCGATAAATCGATAGCAAAGTGCATCTCACTGCACGAGGCTCAGGTCGACGAGGGCGGCTCCTCGCGCGGGCTCCAGCGCCGACGCCGAGGTGCGGCGCGACAGCTCGGAGACCAGCTCCTTGTCCTCGCCAATGAAGCGGTCGTCTCGCAGAGCGATCTTGGCGTCTGCCGGCTTGCAGTACCAGTCGATACCTGGAACATTGCCTAGCTTAACCGAGATGACAGGCTTCCCAGGTTGTCCGCGAGATATGCCACTACAGAATAAAGTCCAATTTAAACAAAATACGGTTCATTGGTCACTGGACAGCCAATAAGGTAAGTTTTTGATAGCGGGTAGGTACCTATTCTACCTTGCTATTTTATCTATGGTAGGTTTTATTAGTAAATGGCAAGGTACAAGGTACCTAGATATTACATTGACATAGTAGGTAGGTACCTACTAGGTAGGTACTTAGTAAAGTCGTCTGCAACACGACTTGGGAATTTACCTAATTTGCAACAGATAAATTAGTAGGTACCTGTAACTAACCTAACCTACAATATGGGCTACGTGGTTAGGTAAGGTTGCCGGCAGGGGTGCGGGGGTGCGGGGGTGCGGGGGTGCGGGGCGGGTGGTCAAGCTCGTGTCGTCTGAATCGTGTGTCTCGCGTGTCGGTCGACGAATTATATGACCGGTTTTACTTTGCTAGGGGGCAGAATAATAAAATGTACATATATAGAACACAGCTAGTATCGACTACTTAGGTATGGTACCTACCTAACTAGGTAACTAGGTAGCTAGGTAGGTAGGTTAGGTAGTTACCTACCTAATCTAACGAACAGACAAGGTAGTTAGGTAGGTAGGTACCTACTTGAATACACGAATAGGGAAGTCACTTTCACTATGAATCACATTATTTTAGTCTAAATCAATGACAATGAATAGCGACACTGAATTAAATAATAAGCTGAGTCGGCGCGGTTGTTTTCGTATGCAGGTAGGTACGGTGTAGGTATGCGAGGGGAGCGGGCGCGGCGGGCCCCGCGCGCGCTGCCCTACCGCAGGCTGGCGGGCGCGGGTCTCTCTCGCACAGTCGCGGCTCTCGCTCGCACGCGCGCCTCCGCCCGGCCCGGCTCACTCGCTCACTCCGCGCCCCGCGCTCGTCGCCCGCACACGCGTCACGCTCACGTAACATGGACGCAGACGCAGACACCGGCGCCGGCGCCGGGAATCCAGACGATTCCGGCAAATTCAAGAAGAATCAGTTCAAATGCATCGTGCCAGGATGCCGCTCCTCCACCAGTACCAACCTCGCGAAATTACACTCGTTCCCATGGAGGGACATGCCACGGTAATATTATTTTCTTTACGTCTCCTATTTGTCGTTTATTATTCTACTCGTGTTGATTACTTTGCTACTGATGTGTGAATGTAGGTAGGTATTGATAGGTTCTTGAGATTCTTCTAAGGACCTTAGAACAAGAGAAGAGGGACATACCTGGGTTACTCCATCGAAGTTACTATACCTACCTACCAGCCGGCGATACTGCTATTGCAATGCCTACGATGTAATTGCAATACCAATAATGTCAGGGTAGGTACCCACTTCTTGCGGCTAATATCACAGCCGCAAAGTTACATGACGGGGTAGAAAGGTTTCTTATGATGACTATGCAGGTAGACGTTACAATTTTATTAACACGTGTTTTAGGATGTTGTCAGCGGTGAACTAGGGTGACCACGAGTATTTTTTAGAATATCCAGAAATCATTTTGTTGTTTTTTACAGAAGGTAGGTACCTAACTTTATTTATTAACTAGTAGAATGCCTGTGCTACACGGAAGCTTTGTAAAGATTCTTAAAATTTGACATTGGTGTGTGTAAGGTATTATTTTATAAATAAATATATGTGTTTTAGACCGTTGTTTTTGTATAATCGTGGTTTGATATGAATGTGTTTATTTAGACTAAATTTTCAAAAAAAAACTTATTTAAACGTATTTCCGTCATCAGCCCATTAAAACTTATGAGGTCCTGGCCAATGTCTATTGCTTCGTAGCTATTCTATTAATACAGTCGTTATTGCCCAAATATGTATGATCGGTATAATATATCTGATCAATTATCTAGTAGCTTCTATCTGTGTGGTGATTCGTTATTAAAAACGTCAATAATTGTTTTCAGAGCTCGAAAATGGATAGTTGCCGTCGGTTGCCTGGAGCTGCTCGGCGCGCCGCCGAAAGCTCTTCTGCGGCTCCGAGTTTGCGATCTCCACTTTGATAAGAAACTAAAACGTGGAAAGAATATGAAACTGTTCGATAACAGCGCAGTTCCCACCCTCAAGCTCGGCGGCGTCCAGAAGACGGCGCCGATCATCGGCAAACGGCTTCCTAGGAAAGTAAAGACGGTTACAGTAAAAAAGGTCAAGGTCAAGAAGGTGAAAGTTAAAAAGGAGAAAGTAGAAAAGAAAAAAGTCGAGGAGACCGAGGAAACCTCGCAACCGCCAGATGAGCCTGCTATGAATGGCGGGAACGGCACGACGCAGACGCCGATCCGCGTCCCGCGAGAGCTCGCCAGGTTCCTGACCCTGCGAGAAACATTGCAGAAGAAGAACACCGCACGCAAAGGATACGACAAGAAATTCGCGGTGTTCGCTCTGAACCTCTACCTGTCCTGTCCCACGGCGTACCGCGTCCTGTGGAAGAGCCTGCGCCTGCCGCCGCCCGCACTGCTGCCCCGCGTCGACCTCGGTATCGGAACGCGTTTCTCCAGCGACCTCGTCGCCTGCTTCCGCTCCAAGATGGAGAAGGTGGACCCCGGCGAGAGGGAATGCGTGCTCTGCATCGACGAGGTGGAGCTCTCCAAGAGACTGTTCTATGCGATCGACAAGGACGAGATCGTCGGGCTCGAGGAGGTCGGCGGCGTGCTTCGCGTTGCGCCCGCCTCTCGCGCCTTGCTGCTGGTCGCGCGCGGCGTCCGCGGCTCCTGGACGCAGCCCCTCGGCTACTTCTACCTCGCCGCCGATACGGACCTGCGGGACGCGGCGCCTCCGCTGCGCCGGCTCGCGCTGCAGGTGCTGCATGACGCTGGGTGCCGCGTGCGCGCCGTCGTCTCCGCGCTGGGGCCGACCTTCGCGGAGCTCGCGACCGCGCTCGGCGTCACCGTCGAGAGCCCCTTCCTCGAGGACCCGACGCGGCGCCGTCGGATCGCGTTCCTTCACGACCCGGAGCAGCTCGTGCTGACTCTGCGCGACACGCTCCTCGCGTACGACATCAAGTTCCGCGACGTCGCGAGCGGAGGCGAGCTGCGCGCCTCGTGGCGCGACGTCGAGGCTCTACACCGCGCGGACCGGGCGCGCGCGCTGCGGCAGCTGCCGGAGCTCACGCGGTTCCACGTGGCGCCCTCCCCCCGCGCCGCGCTGCGCCCCGCGTTCGCTGCCGTCGTGTTCGGCCGTCGCGTCGCCGCCCACATGGCCGCGCCTCCGCCTGCTTCCGCGCCCGACTCGAAGAGCCGCGTCGGCACGGCGCGTCTGCTGCGGCTGGTGGGCGAGCTGCGCGCGGCGCTGCAGGCGCCCGGCGCGAAGGATCTGCCGCGCGCTGCGGAGGCGGTGAGCTCCAGCCTGTGCGACATGCGCATCGTGTCGGCGGAGGGGGAGGAGCACGACGCGGAGGTGTTCGTCCGCGCGCTGCAGGTGTCGCTGGCGGGAGCGCTGCTGGCGCTGACGGAGGCGCCGCTGCCGCTGGCAGCCGGGGCGCTGCGGCCGCTGCGGCGCTTCGTGGAGCGCACGGAGGGCGCGAGGTGCCGCGTCGCGCCGCGCTCCTTCCGCGTCGCCTTCCGGCGCTGGGCGATGAGGCACCTGGTGGCTCCGGCGCCGGGCCGGCGGGCCGACGACGACCTGGCGGGCCTGCTGCGCAAGGCGGAGGAGGGCGGCCCGGCGGAGGAAGTGGCGGGCGACGGGCGCTGCGTCGCGGTCGGGCCGCTGGAGCACCGCGTGGACGTGACGCGGAGGGGCTCGCTGGAGCGCGTGGCGACGCTGCTGCTGCGCGAGTGCCGTCGCGCCCACGGCTGCGCCGCATTCGTCGCGTGGGCCGCGGACGCGGGCCGGTTCAGAGAGATGATGCGGAGCATGGACGCGGCCTTCAAGAAAATGTTCGCGGAGAAGGTGCTGAACGCGGTGGGTCGGCAGGCGCTGGTTGCGCTGCGCGGTAGCCTGGAAGGCAGACTGCCGTGCGCCTGCTTCCCGCGCGACACGTGCTGCCGCCTGTTCATCCGGTTCCGCATCCGGGCCGCGCTGCAGACCTACAACCGGGCGCTGAGGGCCGGCGCCCTCGCGGATCCTGCAGCAGAACGATGGCTCTTTACGTAGAGCTAACCGCTTGAATCAGTGTTGAATACTCACCGCCGAGTAATCCGAAGAACGTTATCAACATGTTTACTACCTGTCGTTCCAGCCTAAGAGAAGATTAGAGGCTTGCATTTAAAAAATTTACGACCTTAAAACGATTATTAGTTTTCTATGTTAACATTATGTGATTAATTTGTTAGTGATAAATGATACGTAAGTATAGTAGGTATTTTAAGATGACGATACCTATTTGTGCCTAAACACGTTTCCTTTAATAAATATTTTCTTACTTTAAATTTCGATAAATAGTTTATTTTTTTGTTATAAATAATCATACATGAGAAGTTAAAGCCTTTAGGTAAATGTATCGAGTAATTCTACCAAACGTAAACTTAAGTACCTCCCTAGGTAAGTAGGTGGCTGCGTGAGTTACTAGACACGAGTGACCCACGCGACGTGACGTGACAACTGTTAGGCGGTCTCCACCTAACATGACCTACCGATTTCGATCGAGGCAGGTTTTGTACTCCAGCATATCTACCATTTTACCCGACTGCCCAAAACGAGGGTATATTTTATGTACCTATGTTATTTCCTTTGGCTCTCGCTGTTGCCGACTCAACGGCTTGATGGAATTTAAAAAATGAGTCGTCATTGGATTCGTCTTAGCCTAGAGAGTGACATAGGATATACTAATATGAAGTGTTATTTGTTATACAATTGTATAAAGGAATACTATTATAGAACTACGCTTAAGAAACTGCATCAATCACAATACTGCCATTAGACTGATTACAGCCATAAAAATCTCACATCCAGAAGCAAAAATTAAAAATAAATAGTGCCCGGTTTCAGTGGATTCGCCCAGCCAGCACGCCACCTGCCGGCCAGTGTTGCCACCTGCTAGATATCTTATAAAAAGCTGTTATATTGCCCAAAAAAGTTGCTAGAAGTACTAAAAATTTCTTAGAAGATAACAATAAAATAGAATATTATGAATGACAATTAAAATCAAACACGAGTGTTAAAAATGATTATTAGCAGATTATTGATTATTATTGAAATGTACAATAATGTAAAAATATCTATTCAAATAGTTGTAGAGGAAGATGTCAATGGTTGAGGTTCATTGTTTTCGAGTATTTTTCAACAGTTTTTTTAATAGGTACTTACCTTCTTCTATAAGGAAAACACAATTATAGCAGAATTTGACCACATTTCCTGAGTCTGTGATGCAGAGGATTGAGTTTAAAGTTATCAAACTCATTCGTCATGACAAGGCAGAACACAGGTAGTAATTACAGGTAGTAATTACAGGTAGTAATTACAGTTTGAGTGTATGAATGAAACGGAGAAGTTCTGTTCCCAGCCGCCGACCATATCATAGATAGAGCATCTTTGGTATTGGCTCTAAGATAGAGTGTCACGTTTCGGTTTAGGCCTGGTGACCAACAACGACCTCTCGATATTCTGGTGACCAACAACAACCTCTCGATATTCTGGTGACCAACAACAACCTCTCGATATTCTGGTGACCAACAACGACCTCTCGATATTCTGGTGACCAACAACAACCTCTCGATATTCTGGTGACCAACAACGACCTCTCGATATTCTGGTGACCAACAACGACCTCTTGATATTCTGGTGACCAACAACGACCTCTCGATATTCTGCCTGACACCAAAAAAATAGCTGAATCTAGCTAAGTTGTATCAATGCTGCCGTCGGCCGCCCTCCACGATCGATCGCGTCCGCCTCCTAGCAACTTACAAACTTTTAGTCTAACTATTACCTGTTTCCATTTCCCACAGTTAATAGAGAAGGGATATTTCTAGTAGTAGTTATGTAGGTACACCTTTACCTAGATACCTAGTAGATGTATTAACTACGTACTTTTCGCTTTTGGCGATTAGTTAATCATACCTAACCAATAGGCTACTTGTATTCTACGAAATAGTACTTTTTCATAACTATCTACCTAGCAGATAGCTATCTATAATAGCCCGTCAATCACCCACTAAGTACACAACACGAACGAAACTAATCACAAGCCTTTAGAAATAGGAGTATCTTCCTATGTTTAGTTACATTCCAGCCATCTGATTTCACCCCTTGCGCGGTATTCCTGCGGTGGGGTGGAGTGGAGGGCAGGGGGTTGGAAATATAAATAGTCGTCCTCGCTCACTGCCAAGGTCGGTGCGGATCGATGCGATGCGAGGTGGCGCTTGCCTGCCGCTGCCGGCGCGGTCGCCCGGCGCCCGCAGCAGCGCCTGGCAACGCATTCTAGCGAGACTCGTTCGACGACTGCAATCCTTCTGTTATTAGTAGTACCTACAAGATCATTTTAGATTCCACTGGTAGCGTTATGTATGCGTCCCATAGTCTCTTCACAGTCCGGACTGCTGAGTTTCATGTAACACTCTCATTTTAATAAACTTTAATTTTATTTAATATTTTACACATAGAGAGAAAGACTACATTTCCTAGTTACCTATTTAATAGTATGTTAGTAACCTATACAAAAAAAGGTATATAACTCCTAGCCTCGTGCAAGCGAAAAAGAGTCCTGCCTGTCTCAAAAAATATTTATGGTCACCCTACTGCCCTTAGAACGAAAAACGAATAAGGACCTTATAGAGTTTAGTGTATACTATACCTACATACTAGGTACAAGGCTTTGATAATTCACATCCTAAAATCAAAAGGTAAGTTAAAATGGTAGGTAGGTACCTACTTACATAATGTTTAATTTTATTTATTATTTTATATTATTAACTCTTTATTGCACATTTAAATAAATACGTTAACAATAGGCGGACTGAATGCTAAAGCATTTTCTTTCAGCCAACCAATTAGATAGGTACTAAATAGTAAGTAGGTACGTACCTAGGTAGGCTAAGATGAATGCGTTCACAATCTATAGGTGCCTACCTTACGTTTAATTATACCAAATAATTATACCTACCTACCTAGGTATTATAACCACTTAATTAATACCTACTTAGGTACTTCACAAAGAAATAAGCCACCCCGTCCTTCCAGCGATGCACGAGGACGCGGGGAGCTGGATAGGGGCGGGGGGCAATGCGCGCGGAGAGCGGGGGGATAGGGGGGAACAGCTGATCGCTTGCTACAGTTGTTGCCAGGCCGATAAATCACCCAACAGGCGACAAGTCCGCCGACTAGTCGGCCGACCGGTCCCTCGACGCGTCCTTGCAAATACGCATGCGTCTTATCGACTCCCGCTGATATCGCACTTCTGGCCTAAACTGCACCACAATCCTTTCATGTTAGGGTTGATTTCCGAATGGGGTTAGTGTAAGGGCTCCCGAACAGACTCGATGAAACGAAGGAAAATTATTATTTCAATTAACGAGTTCATGTCGTCTTCATCATCATCGTCAGTCCGAAGAAGTGCACAGCTTTAGCCCTCTGTATAATTAATACCAAAGAGTGCCATGAGGAACGGTCGTGTGACACCTTTTGTCAATTTCTTACATCGGGTGGGGGCCTTCTTACACTGCGTCGTCATTATGTTTGCGGTTAGTTAGACTAGCATTAGGTAGACACTAGGCACCCAACCAGCTAGATCCTCCTACGTGACAGCACAGATCTGCATGCATTGTGCAATAAGAACGTAGCTACCTACCTACCTACCTACCTAGCTATAACATTTTGATGTGGGTAGCTTATCTTTATTGATATCGGAGGGTTCCTTCGGTGCTGGCTCGCTCTCGGAATATCCGCCGCGATCTGATTTTACGCTCCGACACTTTGGAGCACGAAAATATCATTTTACGTTCAACGATAATGCTGTTTGTTATAATCGTAGCCTCGGTAGGTAGCGAGACCCGCGCACTGCGAGCGGACGAGCGTTCTTCACCGCATTCGTCCGCTGAGTCCGCTGCATTAGTCCTCTCCTTCCGCATTGATATCTATTCACTCAGATGTCTGACCAATGTCTTAATAGATAGATATACTTTATTGCACACCAAATAACACTTTGATTATTAAAAACTTTGATAATGTTGTACAATGGACGGTCTTATCGCTAAATAGAGGTCTCAGACATCCTTTGGATGGAACGAACTGTTAGAAAGTTTACAAGGGGTTTAAGTTGTGTACTTACATACTATACGGCGATGGGCTTGCAACCTGTCACGTGGAACGCTTACTACTTGCAAAACGCGGGCATGTACCAAATGTAATGTTTGGACGTGCCTCTGACTACCCCCTCCTTGACATCCTCAAAGATCTAATCACTGAGTATGTATCTGAGGATGTCCACCATGGGGAAGACAGTCGTGAGCGTGATGTTTGATGATGATGATGATGACTACAACTATTTGCATCTGCTAATCTATTTGTCTCGGGATCTGCTTATTTTCTATGTGTTATATGTATGTACTTACAAAAAAAAATATAAGTAGTATATCAGTCATGTAGTTCCCATAACACAAGCTCTGCTTACTTTGGGGCTAGATGATGCTGTGTAAAAAAATCCAGCATTAATTATTATTATTAATATTAATACACAATATACCTACATAGTAGTTACATACTATACACATCATTATACCTACATAGCTACAAAAACTATTGTATGATCCAACACATAGACACTTATTTGTTTAATTATTTATCGAATGGTGCAAGAAGGCAACGGACCGATGTCAGTCATCGTGATTGTGAATGATACGGGAAGTCAGATGAGTGGAGATCACTTGAGTCTTAAGTGACCCCAATGTTAAGTAAATAACTCTTTGGAGGTGGGATATATGCTACAGTGGACTTATCAGGCTGATGTAGACTCGAGCAGTGCACGGTTGATGTTCCGCTGTCGGAACTCGGAAGCGGCTCGCGGTAGGCAGTAGGTTGATCCTCTCGGTGTGTGTAGACTCGAGCAGTGCATTTTCGCAACGATGGAGCTTCGCTCCGGCATAGTAGAACGCGCTGGGGCGGCTACCGCGGCTGGGCTGTCAGATGGAGATCTTTTGGCAAAACTCCGAGGATTTATATCGCGCCATAAAATCTTAGTAGGTACCTAGGTATTTCGCGAATTAATGCTCTAAATCGTTTTTAGCGTATGACGATATAAGGTAGGTACAAATTATTCTGTGCCTCAATAGGTAACAAAATATCGTTGGACGCTTGGAATGATTTTATCTCTTTACAATTAAAATGTTGGGAAAGATACCTATCTAGGTACAAACTGTTATTTTGTCTATAAAAGTACCTACGACCAATTTTCTGGCAAAAACAGCTAGATATTTTTTAGGATTATCATAACATAGAAGATAAATAGATTCAGATTCTTACTTAGTTTGAGGCTAGACTAGATGATGCTGTGTGAAAATGTCCAGCATTATAATTAATTATTATTAGATTTAGAGTGAGTATTTTATGACACTTATACATATAGGTAGGTAGGTACACAGTACACTTGAAGAAGTCAATTTGTATTTGGTACATGATTATTCTAAGTAGGTTCCGATCTAGTTTAGACGTATAACCAGAAATACCACTTAGTGGGCGTCCTTCACCGATAGTGCGGTACGTGAAAAATACCGTTTTTACAAAATGAATAATCAAATTCACGATAGTTTTGGAATATATTAGAGTAGTTACGTAGTAGGTACGACTACAATTAAAACATGTCGAGATCGTAAACTTGGCCGAACACCAATACAAGTAAACGCCAACATTTGATTTGATATGTGTGATGGAGTTCTCGGTAGGTAGGTACCGGCCGAGAATAGAACCCGCGACCGCGGCCGACGACTGCCCCTGAACCCTGCCTCCACCATGTTGTGTAATTAAAGAGTTTCCTAACTTCCTATGTTCCGTCTCCCCGTTCCGGGAGAATGATTCGCAAGTTCCTTCTAGATTTAATATTTATACCAGCGAGTTGCTAACAACTAGGTACATGTTGGTAAGCGGTTACCGTAACCGTAGCCTACGGACCTCTGAAACAACAAAGGCACATTAAAAAAAAACGTTTCTTTTAAATCTCGTATTGTACCTGGTCTCTTGGGATAACCTCAGCAGGGAGATCATTTCAGTCTTCGCGCGAGGATGTTCCTCTAGCTCCTAAGTTAAAACTAGCTCCTTACATTTAATTCGTCAGAAAAAATATCGCAGTCAGAGTCAGCAGCTAGGTGTTCATTGAGGGCGGAGAGGGTAAGAGAGGGGTGGGGGTGAGGGTGGGGGGAGAGTGAGCACCAAGAAACCTGTGCCGTCTGCTCCGAATACGGTAATTGGAGAATACCGTGGCGACATAGTTACTTGCACATAATGGAGTTACTATCTATTATGTATTATTATGTGTTATTATTCTATTGAATACAAAACTTATGATGATTATTTGATTTGTCAAACGTTCATCGCTGAGGGATAGAATAGGGAGACAGACTGCCTTCCCACGGTCCGTGCTTTCAAGGATTATATAACGGATGATCGCACCGCAACGGACGTGACTGCGTTACTACGGAGAAGCATGCGGTGCGGTGCGGTGCGGTGCGGTGCGGTGCATGCCGTGTAATCCGATCACAGCGTCGTTGTCGGTCGGACACGCTTCAGCCGCGACGTCCGGGTGATGTAGTGTAGGGGCTAGTGGAGACCACTCATGATGGTGTTCGCGGAATTGCTGGTTCGGACTGAGTTTGCTTCGATACGGAGTCATTTACGAATAATGTAATGTAATGCCATTGCAGTGCACATTTCAATAGTTTCTAACAAAACGTTTGTTTTATGCTTCAAAGTTCCAGGCGTTCTAGGTACTTACCTACCTACCTATCTAAACTACATAGTGGGTGTAGTAGTGCAATGGTGGTGCTTGACCCTCAGCTTACTGCCTACCCTCCGGTGCAGGCACCAATTCCTACCTGCTTAAGTATTATATTCATTGGTTTTCTACATACTACCTAATTAGTAGGTAGGTACCTAGACCTACGTGGGTACAGCTAACTATTTACAAGTAGATAGTTGATAATCACAAATATTTTTTAACATAAAGCCGATTTTAAATATCAGGAAGTTGATAAAAAGTCAAATATGATATTCCATCCCACATTTTTTCACCCTTGGGATTTTTTATGTTATGTTATGGGACCACCCTTGAAGTATACTACCAATTGAAAAAGGAATCATTTAAATCGGTTCACATGCAGATATCGCGTAACACTTAAAAACATAAATTGAGAACCTCCTTTTTCGAAGTCGGTTGAAAATTAACGATTTTAGTACGGCAACATTTTTAAATAATAACTTCCTTGGTCTTTCAAACTCCTCTTTCTGAAATGTGTGATGATTTATTTTAGAATGTCTTAATTAATTTCGTTTGGAGATCAAGTTCAAGGCGTAGTGCCAGCGAGCCGCGAGCCGCGAGCAGAACGAAATAATCATCTCAGCCGGTCGCTCGGTGTCACTGTCAGCTGTCACTGTCAGCTGTCACTGTCAGCTGTCAGCGACGAGGGACATGATGACTGACGGACGAAAAAAAGTACCTCTAAGACAAAAAAGTAGCTACTGACGACCCGATTAAGTTGACGGACGAGCTTTTTGCATAGTCTATGCTGTGCTGAGTTTATAAATGTCAAAACGTGTTTCTTTCAAACGCTCATTTGTGTAGTACTTTTGGTGAAGCTTGCGTTGTCATCTTCAGGTGATGATGAGATGATTCTTGAGGATTTTACCTATTTTCATATCTATCCGTTGACCACTTTTCGGCTTGTCTTGATGGCAGTAAAGTAAATAAATAAATAAATGGTTGCCCTTTTAACCCCGCTAAAATTGTCTAACCTTGACTGACACTATTAAACCCGCAGGTTAATGGAAAGTTGTCTAAAACCGGAAAACATGTTGTCTATTAGTTGTGTAGATGTTCTCACTGTGATTGTCTCGGTGAAGGTTGAGCGTGCCGTTATTTCGGTTGATTTTTCATTTTCCTCTGAACCAACATTCAGAAAGTAACCAACTAACTGACAATGTGCCAGAAATGTTTTTACTTCTTCAATTAAACTTCTGACGTAATGTAAACCAGGTAGACATCTATTTGGCATGTTTTTCGCGATGATCGATGAAGGTCACTGAAAACTAATATTTGACAGTTATGACGTAACCAATTACGTCATAACTCCTAAAGTTAGGAAGGTTCGGAAATCTATCCAGATCGCGATCTGTAGATAATTTCAGTAGAATGTCGGTCCATCTGTGCTCCGTGCTCTAGTCCCCCGGAGACGCCGTGATGGATGCGCTTAGGAAATTGAGCGGACATCGGGAGCGGACGCGCGCGGCTGATAACTCATGGCAGAGTTTCATCCATTTTTGTTCCCGTTTCAAGGGAAATCGATTTATTATCTTTAGCTCATTCGCAATCACCTCAGGGGATGAAATATCAATGTCTATTCGGACGGGTAGGTACATACATTGACCTCTGTTCGTAGATGAAGAGATACCTACCTATACCTACCTACGTGGATCTCCGACCACGCCTACTCCTGCCAGTCGGAAAGACAGAGGGGCATGAACAATAAGTTTACCTTACACAGCAGGGGGTCTAGACCCCCTGTAAACTTACTTTTTACTTACTTAAAAAGGCAGTTCGGTAAGTTAAGGTAAGGTAAGACTATTTGTCTAGACACCCATTTCAACACATGCAGGAGACATTATCATCATCAGTGTTTGTAGAAACTAGATACATGGTCCCGGCTCCTGGAGATCGCTACATTATTATTAAAACTCGTTCAAGGCACTATCTACCTACTAAGTTCATTATTTCTCGGTTTCTTGTACAAGCAATTTATGTAATGTCTCCATTTCCTGCGGAATTATACCTATTCAGTATAAATATGGCGTGGCATGAATCGCTTCGGCAAATTGTACGACAATCGATGCGCCGTAACTGCCTCTAAATATAGACTGGGCCCTTTATTATAAATATTATAATGAAGCTGTGTTGAAGGGCCCGGCGCTACCTGTTGGCGTCGATTCTTTTGTACAACAACCAGACTTCATTGTATCTATCGCTCTCTTTTACTAACAGTGACAGAAGAACGAGATAGCTACAATTTTTGTCAAATTACATAGTCCGATTTAAGTTTTCCATGCAAGTTTAGTCGTGATTTCAAGATATGCTCTTTAAACACAAACAAGAGCGACACTTAAACTGATTTGACAGAAGTAAAATTCTAGTCATCTATCAGTTAAAGAGAGCGACAGTTTAAATGAAGTTTAGTTGGTGTACCTACAAGAGAATCGGGGCAACACTAGATAGGTACCTACATTACGCTGGGTCTGACGGCGCACGGCGGACGCGACGGCGACGCGACGGCGACGCGACGGCGACGCGACGGCGACGCGACGCGACGGGAACGCAACCTAACAAGTCTGTTAGATCTGAATTCCAACTATTCATTGATTTCACTGAACGAGAAGACTGGAAGACTGGAAGACTGGAAGACTGGAAGACTGGAAGACTGGAAGCCACACCTTACGTGATACACCTATTTACGGTTCATGATTTTGTGGCATTACATTGGAGGAAGCTTTTATGTGTTTTTCCGGAAACGACGACTACATTTTGGCAAACTTGCCGCTGCTATGCGAGCCAGGCCGGTATTCTCTGCTTTGTTTTGAGATAACATCTTTTGTTCGGTGAATTTGGAGCAATATTAATAAAGTTTTATGGATGATGTTACCTGGCCCGGTTGGAGAGGCTGGCTGGATGTTGTTGTTAATAACCCTTACCAAACGTAGTTTTTCTTATTCCCTCTCGAAAATACATATAAGACAACAAAATTATTTATGTGAGTTAAATGAATAAGTAGGTAGGTACCTAGTTTTCTTAACTCCATCGATAGCAGATACCTACTTTTTCTCGCAAAGGTTATTTTAAAGGGACCTTGGCTATTTTAATCAAGAAAATTTTGTGAAGCTTGTTTTATTAGCAATAAGATTCTTAGTAATGATTATGATAAATTATAAAATGTTTCTAAACCTATATAAACCTGGGTACTTACCTACTTATAGTAAACAGCTCGGCCTCTTTTAACAAGTGACTAAACCTCACATGTAAAAAAATATAGGTACCTACCTACCTATATTTTTGTTTTACATAATTATGAGTATGGCGCATGTGCTGCGCTGCGCTGTCACACAACGCGGGCGAAGCCGTGGACAGAAGCTCAAGTCATCAATATTTTTATTAGATGTGAATTTGTGACACGAACTATTTATCATGAATTAATATACCAACAATGCAGTCTAAGTCAATATTGGTGTAAAATCCGGAATAAATGCTCTTGTAGCGACATCTGTTGCCACATGATTGAACTACGTCACATCACATCAATGAAAAGCAACGAACTACTCATAAGAGCTACCACATACAATACACAGATGGCCATCGAATAGTAGTGTATAGATCGCGCAAGTGGAGTTTTAACGCATCTGAACATAGGTATATGCGGAGGCTATTGCAATTAAACAACTATTGTTCCTTAGACCCCGACCAATCAGATCAGATGGAAGATCTTCCCCGTTGCAAATGGAGGACACACTCTACCACCGCGTGTTCTCCATAATCTTTTACATTGACATATTTACCTATTAATGTATATGTAGGTAGGTAATAGGGTAAGTATATACTTTGTAACAGGTCTCCGACTGTAGGAAGGAAGGTAGGTTATAGGTAGGTAGTTGCACACCGCAACTGGAACATGCCACTGCCAAGAACAGCTCAACGACATAATGTCAACTACCTAACCTGCCAACTACATATAATATTGTTACCTGAGCATCTGCGGTGAGCCTGCACCTGCAAATAAACTACCTACTGCATGTATGGAATATGTATGTACCTACCTAGCTGAGTGTAGTACACTTGTTGTAGACGAGATCCCAACCAGCAATCGACACGTGATGTCGACGCGGGTGTGATCCACCTCCGTGGTAGAGGTATATGTGTATGTATAATTATATCTCGTCTACAACAAGTCTACTACACTCAGCTTCCTGTGCTTATAAAACCACTCTGAAGCATTCAGAGATTCAGCGTTATTTTAGTGTCTGAATAAGTAAAGACAAAACCATTCGGATTTATCATGAAAGGCTTACTATTATGGTGCAGTGCAGAGTACGTCATTTTATTTAGTTGTAGGTACCTACCTCATATAAAAAACTTATTAGTAAGTACTAGTTTACTAGTACTTACTAATAAAAACATCAATTATAACATATACACAATCTGCCGTGGAACGTACGACAGTGTAGACTGTAGAATTTTAAATCGTCGGCGTACAATAGACACTCCGCGTGCTCTACAACGAACGTCCGGTAAGTCATTTATCATTAAAGTAAAGAACAAGGGCCCCAAAATAGAGCCCTGACTTACCCCTGACCGCGTGTGATGGGTGCAGACTCATAAATTCCAAGTTTAACATACTGCTGGCGATCGCGCAGATAGTCGGCGAGAAGTCTGAGAAGATCGGGCGCGAAGCCTATGGCGCTCAGCTTGGCCAGCAGTATGTCGTTATTGTGGCAGAGTTGGAAGAG
This sequence comes from Perizoma affinitatum, assembly GCA_961405105.1. Classification (NCBI taxonomy): domain Eukaryota; kingdom Metazoa; phylum Arthropoda; class Insecta; order Lepidoptera; family Geometridae; genus Perizoma; species Perizoma affinitatum. The sequence continues at coordinate 11,989,275 of OY560204.1, forward strand.
TTGGAAGTGAACTATTGTAACTATTCTGCTGAGCTCTGCCGCAGATGTCATTGCAGAAGTTATTCAGAAGTTGATGTCAGTCAGTGTGCTGTGTTCGGATAGTTGGGTACCCGATGACCCGCGAGATACGCACAACCTCATAGCGCAGCGGGACATTCATCTTGAGCTAATTCAATAAGATCGCGCCGCTGACTAAAATGTGACTGTGGAAATATGGCGGCGGTCGCCGAGCCACCCCTTCACGCGGGCGAGCTGCTGGCTCCAGAACTGGACTGGACACGACGCGGGAAGCTAGCGAGGGCTGTCCTCGGAATGTAGGCTCAAGTAGGCTGGTCTGCGTTGGACGTTGGATGTTGGCCTGATAAAGGTTCTTCTCACTTTCCGAAATGTATCTGAACATGCGTCAAAGTTATGAGAGCCATGTTAAATGTTTAGAGCCACAGATATACCTATTACAATGGCGGAGCTGAGCGCATCGGAAGAACAAAACAAACGCCGCTCTCACTCCAAAATGAAACAACGTCATAAATAACTACCTCCCCCTTGCCCCCTCCACCCCCCTCCCCATACAAAGAGGCTTCCTAACGAGTCCCGAATGTTCTATTGAAAGACTTAAGGAATTTTTGAGTCTCTTCACCGCTTAGGTGATTAAGAGGATCAACTGTCTCTCGTGACTCTAAGCCTACCTACCTATATGCCTGAACTACCAAGTTATTGGTTCAGTTAGGCCGGAGGTAAGGATAGAGGTATCAGAGGTACGTGTAAAAGTAAACTACGAGGCCGGTCAAGTGCGTGCGATTTAATTGAGCGCCAGTTGAAGACTGTCCGTCGAACGTGAGTGAGCACAGTTTTATTATTTAGATTACACTAGTACTTAATCTATGGTGCGATGTGGGAGCGTAACCCTACAGAATCTTTCTCCGTTAATTTGCAAGCGTGAATTAAAAATAAATACTTATCCCAAAGTTTACGTTCGTGCGTCGAATGTGCGAGGAACGTGTCCCCGACATCGCCAACTTTCCTCGCCGCCGCCGGTGAGCATCGTTGCGTGTTGTCGTGTACTTAAAAAACATTCACAACAAAGCCTCTTTAAAAATGCAATTCAATCAGTTTTTCGCAGAGACGAGTACGACGGGTGTCATGGGTCTAAACATTTCTCCCGCAACGGGAATCGAGCCCGCAACCTTCTGCGTCTCAGCCTTCGCCCACTGCGTCACTGACGTCGGCATGTAGGTACCTACTACTACCCGATGAATTTGGGTAATTTGCTTAATTTACCCAAATTCATCGGAAAAGATGACCTTGTGTCGGAATGGATACAGTCGTTAGAGTGCGGCGAGAGAACATTCATCTCATTTCCGGGTAATAGGTACTATTACCTACTGGTAATAGTTTACGTACCTACTTAACATGGGGCGCACGACTCCGTCCACAAAACATTATTTGTCGTTTCACGTCACCTTTCCATTTTCCAGATATGTCCCCCCCCAACCCTCCACCTCGCGCCTCGTCTCCCCATACGAAGGGTATGGGGAGACGAGTCTCTGATATCCTCACGAAAACTTGTACGAATTACGTCTGTTTTTTTTTGCGAGTTTAAAACGACCTGCGTTTTACCCATAGTATATTGCAGCGCCCCCTAGTGGCATAGGGTGATAAAAAGTAACTAAGAGGGCGGGACGACAGGAGGTTCTTTACCGTGTGTTTGTATGACTGTTGTAGGTACTATTTAAATAGAAGATAAATAGTAATGAAAAGCGTTTTTTTATTTGTTTGATTTCAAGGATGCTTCTTAGATAGGTTTTATCGCCATCAGTCACGAGGCCCACTAGGGGGCTGCAATAAATAATTAAAAAACGTAGTTTTTAAATGTATCCGTATCAGTATGGAAAGCTGATACGGATTCCAGGTACCTACCAACTTCAGTTGTCTTGCGCGGTAGAGTAGGTAATTACCTATATTAAGTAGTTAAAGGTACTTACCTACATAGGTATAAAGATGGTAGGCTCAGGTAGCCTACATACAGCAATTCTTAATTTTAAATGAAAAGACTGGGTAAATTTACTTAACTTATTTATTAGGACAATAATAGGATATAATATACCTACCTATATAAGGTAGTTTCACCTACTTACACAATTAAATACTAGTACATATAGAGGAACAAGGTAATTAATTACATTGACATTCACATTAGGTAGGTACCTACTTGGGTAGGTCAGTCTAGTCTAGGTCAATAACCTATCCCTACAATAAAAGGACTAGGTACCTAATCACTAATCACTAATCACAGTATCTCACTCAAAGCCTCTTTCATTCATCATAACTTCATAACAAAGAAAAGAGGAACCTATCAGTCGGAGCCCGGTCCGTGCCCGGTCCGTCCTCCGTCCTCCGTCCCCCGCTAAACAAGTAAATTAAATAAAAAAATACTAATATGCTCATGTATAGAGTCAGCCAAAATAAATACCTACCTAGTTGTAATTCAGGAACATTTCGGTCCGTCTCATAGATACAGACAGCGGATACACTAGATACAGACAGTGGCTAAATTATAAGATACTCTGAATTGTTTTTCGGCTCGAGGGCGGCCTTTCTGAACTCTCTGCCTCTAACCTAGTTAACCTATTTCAAAAATGTTTCAACAAAAACTTTTCTGAGCGAGAATATCATCTTCTTAGTACGATAAGCAAGTGTCAACAAACGGTCAACTCTCGTGGGATTATAATTGTTTTGGTTATTTTTTAAATAAAAATTTGTTCTGAGAATTAAAATTAGAATTAGAATTTATTTATTTCTTTAGACGTTGCTTAACAGTTCGATCAAAATGCAACTATCTTAATTAATAGACAGTACTTTAGTACTTTTGTACTTTAGTTTTATTTAATATGATCTTAAATAAAACTAAAGTACACTCTAAGATACTTATAGATAGATTTAAGACTATCTTGTAAAAAATAATTTAAAAGTTGAGGCAAAACTGTATCCTCAGACCTCAGAGTGGTAACCATTTACGGTCGCTCACTGTACATAGTACATTCTGTAAGTGCTACATACTCGTAGGTGATGTAGGCTCGTTCAGTGGGAGTTGGTGTGGGAGGCGGGCGCAGCCGGGCCGGATCCGGCTTCGCTCCGGTCCCGGTCACTGTCGCTGGTGTCGCCGGTGCCGGAGTCCAGCTGCCGGTGCAGGAACACGAGGCACTGGCGGCGGAAGCGGCGCTGGCGACGCGGAGGCAGCTCCTGGTAGTCCTTGTAGATGCCGCGGAAGAACTGGAAGTAGGCGGAGTCTTCCTCGCGCTCGCAGGAGCTGCTCGCGTCGTCAGAGGCGGAGTAGGAGGGCGTAGGCTCCGTGTGCACCTCCACCACCCTCTCCACGCCCGCGCCCAGCGCCGCCGCGCCCTCCAGCCCCGCGTAGCTCCCTCCCGCGCCGCGCTCCGTCAGGTAGTGCGCCCCGTACGACGTCACCGACGACACCATCGACAGCGGACACGGCCGCCTGCGAAGTGCATGTTACTTTAAAGGATCGCTATCGTACACGATGCACTCATTATTATATTATTATTTACATAGGTTTTCAAGATTCATCTGCAGAACTACCAGGTATCCATTATTCTGTTCAACGTAACATCTCACGTGTTCATCTTTTTCAACATAAAAGTAGCAATTTCAAACAAATATCCGTGTGCTGTGGACAGTCCGGGATGCAAAATCAAATAATATAGTTTTTTTATTATAAACAAAGTCCGGCCGGTGCGGGCGCCGTGCATCTCGTTGCGGAGATGTCGCGAGTACGAGTTGTACACTCACGTGTCTGTCGCCATGTGGTCGCGCAGGTAGTCGAGCTCGTCTGCGAGGTACCAGCGCGAGACGACGCGGCCCCGGCCGGTGCGGGCGCCGTGCATCTCGTTGCGGAGATGTCGCGAGTACGAGTTGTACACTCACGTGTCTGTCGCCATGTGGTCGCGCAGGTAGTCGAGCTCGTCTGCGAGGTACCAGCGCGAGACGACGCGGCCCCGGCCGGTGCGGGCGCCGTGCATCTCGTTGCGGAGATGTCGCGAGTACGAGTTGTACACTCACGTGTCTGTCGCCATGTGGTCGCGCAGGTAGTCGAGCTCGTCTGCGAGGTACCAGCGCGAGACGACGCGGCCCCGGCCGGTGCGGGCGCCGTGCATCTCGTTGCGGAGATGTCGCGAGTACGAGTTGTACACTCACGTGTCTGTCGCCATGTGGTCGCGCAGGTAGTCGAGCTCGTCTGCGAGGTACCAGCGCGAGACGACGCGGCCCCGGCCGGTGCGGGCGCCGTGCATCTCGTTGCGGAGATGTCGCGAGTACGAGTTGTACACTCACGTGTCTGTCGCCATGTGGTCGCGCAGGTAGTCGAGCTCGTCTGCGAGGTACCAGCGCGAGACGACGCGGCCCCGGCCGGTGCGGGCGCCGTGCATCTCGTTGCGGAGATGTCGCGAGTACGAGTTGTACACTCACGTGTCTGTCGCCATGTGGTCGCGCAGGTAGTCGAGCTCGTCTGCGAGGTACCAGCGCGAGACGACGCGGCCCCGGCCGGTGCGGGCGCCGTGCATCTCGTTGCGGAGATGTCGCGAGTACGAGTTGTACACTCACGTGTCTGTCGCCATGTGGTCGCGCAGGTAGTCGAGCTCGTCTGCGAGGTACCAGCGCGAGACGACGCGGCCCCGGCCGGTGCGGGCGCCGTGCATCTCGTTGCGGAGATGTCGCGAGTACGAGTTCCGGATGTGTGACCACTTGCGACGCACGTCCGCAACTGCAAACACATCAATACAATTTTAAATTAAATTAAATTCAGTTTATTCGAACATACTCGTATTGATTTTAGATTGATTTTAGAGACTGTAATACTGTATAGTATTACAGTCTCTAAAATCAATAAGCTTTATTATTATCTGTGTAATCAAATCTTGGAAGTCAATTTAAACTCACTTCTAAGTGTATCGAATTGAAACTTTGAAATTGAAAAATAACTTGCACTTGGTGTCGAGAGTCTGATGATGGAGCCAGGAGGTTGATAGTGGAACTCTTCAGAGGGTTCTAGTAAACCACTCGAGGTTTGTTTGTTCTCATTATGATATTTTTTAAACTAAATATTTAGGTATAATTAAACGAGTCCGTACATTGCTATTTCGGCCGAGACATGTGTAGTAGTACACTTTTCTATAATTTTCGAGGAAACAATAAAATAATGAATATCGTGTATGTACCTACATAAAAACAATAATTTATAATAATACCTAATTTAAAAAAAATGTCTAGCCATTTTATTATTGTCGGGTTGGTTCTTGCTGGCGTGTTATTTATTTACGTTGCCAACGAAAAGAGCCTATTGACGTATTGTTATTTTTAATAACGAACAGAATTAATCGGTAAATTCTTTGTGCATTGCCAGGAAGAGAACAATGATATCGGCTTTGGTAGGTAGGAAGGTACATTGTTAAGATTCCGAAGCCAAATGGCGAAACTGTAACCCTGTTTCCTGATGATGTGCTCACATTGAAGGTTCATGGATTCTTAGACCAAAGTATTATAATAGAGGTACTACACCTGCACCGACCGTATGTACAGCTATTTCATAAATCAAGTCAACTAGGTATTCGCTGAGCCTTTCTGAGCCCATTCAATATGCAACCTCTTTGACAGTGTAATAACCTATATGTATTCGATTCAGGTACAGCGCCATCTACACAGAAACCGAAACACTTTCAACGACCACCTAACATTGTGAACCATATTCATAACCTTGGTGAAAGACCGGATTGTATTGTTTTAACTGATGCCCTGAAGAGGGCTCTATTGGCTATTTCTAATATATTCGGCTCTAGGCGAGATGCGTAACACGTGATCGTTGACAAAATAAAGTTATGAGCGGTACCTAGCTGTAATACCTACTCTACTCATCAAACGCGATGCAACGAGCGAGCAGTTTTTCGGCTATACGCACAAAGAAATATTCGTCCACGGCACGGATATTACCTTCCTACCTATCTACTACCTACCTACCTACTTTATGCGAAAAGTAATGCGAAGGTGTGTGTGTAGATACCTATTTTGTTAAAGCAGATGCATACCTACATCCTTAGATTAGACAAAAAGGTAGATAGGTAGATGGTGTAGGTAGGCCCTAATATGATACAGACAAACAACCTCTTACTCAGGTACCGTACCTTTACCGGCTCGGCTCTTCGCATGGCGGGTAAAAATAATAACATAGTTTGTAGATGTAGATACTATAAAAGTATGATGAGGTAGTAAATAGGTAGGTATTGTATGAACCTGTCCATCCCATGATGTCTGCGACTTCGCGCCACAGTCTCTTGACCTGCGTGTGGTAGCTCGCGACGGGCAGGTTGCTGCGCGCGTACAGCAGCGGTCGGTCGCGGACCAGCTGGATCATGCGCCGGTCGTCCGCCTGCGTGCTGTCCACCAGCCGACCGACCACCGCGCCCGCGCCCCGACCCCCCGCACCGACACCCGCGCCCGCGCCCGCGCCCTCGCCCTCCTCCTGCGCCTCGCACTTCACGAACACCACCGGCGACGGAGACTCCATCGCGACACGTGACACGTCTCACGGCGACGGGAGCGCGCCGCGGACACGCGGACGGACGCGCAGGCCGGCAGACAGACACGCGCAGCGGGAAGCGAGCGCGCGAGCTGTCCCGCTCGCACGCGCCTCTCTCTCCGCCCGCCAGAGTGCGACGTACTGCGCGCGCTACCCGCGCCGACAAACACGTGAAAAAGCAAGAGGGCACACGCTTGTGGCTCGTGGACCGTTCGGTCACTTTTTATATAAATTCCACTCGCTCGGGTATCGATTCGACTCTGCCGGCGCCGCCGACCGGACCGCAACTCTTATCTTGCAAGTCTTTGCCGATCTCGACTTCATTTTACAAAATAAATTATAAGATCTTTAACGGTAGAATTCCTATGCGGCGGCTTATACCTAGGTACCTAGTTAGGTGCCTACATACTAAACTTATTAAAGTAGGTTTTGTGTAGGTACCCTGATATCAGACACTACACTCAGACCCGAAACGGATATCTGAAGGACATAGGTAGGTACTTACAAACATTTGTCCCGCAGCGGGAATCGAACCCGCACCTCTTGCGCCATCGAAGTCGTCGATGACGCGTGCGTCATAATGTGCGTTAGAATTCAAGAACAAAACTTTCTAACTAGGTACCTACAAAAGAAAAGGGAGAAACCTACCTAGATAGGTATTTTCCCTTGAATCCATTTATTTTGCCTACCTACCTGCAGAGATTACTGTCAGCAATCTGCCCGTGGTGCGTTTAGCCTATTTCGCATTTGGTCATCAAACAATTTTTGCGTTTGGGTCCTACCTAGCTAGTTAGGTCTACCTGGTCTCTTCATTGAGGTAAGGTTCTTTAAATTTGTTATTAGGAGAATATAATAGATCAGTTTAATAAAAAAAAATAGAATTAAGTATGCAAAAATAAGGATAACATTAATTAAAATTTGATATGCCTATTCGTGAATTGTTTAGATGTAAAATGTTGTGTTGTGTATTTGTAAGTGTGTGTCCTTTGAGGTTCTCAGGATAGCTGATAGATAGGTGTGGATAACGCTGTGGGCTGCATTATTACTAAGTCTGATTCGTAATAGTACCTATTACTCTTCTATTATTATTATGATGAAGCTGTTTTTTGTTTCAAATAATATTTAAAAACAAACGGATCAGAGGATTTCTGGAACTCTTGTCCACAAATCCCCTTTGAATACCGGGAGGGGATTTTTTTTTTGGAATAAGCCAAAATAAAAATGTTGTTCCCTGCACAACACGGATGGGATGAATCGTATCACGTTAGTTTGTAGGTGCCATTGGACTTAGCACAGTCGGTTTCGCGCAACAAAAAAAGACATTTTAGTATTCCTAAAATATGTCGTATCCCAGCAATAACTTTCCCTCAATGATGAGCAGTAAGCGTAGATTTCGGTTTAGTGATGGTCCTTTTTACACTCAGTATAGACTCGGCTTTTCGATGTTCATTTTTTGAAATCGTTTTAAATACCTTCCTAGTCCCTTGTTGAACAATCTACTATTTCGAGTAAAATAACATTGGAGTGTCGTAATAAAACTTACCTATTTAATTTGTACATTCTCATTCGAGGTACCGTCTACGAGTAGGCCCGTATTCCGGAACGAATCTCAGACGAACTCTAGACTTTTTGTTAGTTTTCAGTAGAAATGTGTCAAAATATTTATATCCCTGAGAGAATATATTAAGACAACCTCGGTGGCGGTAAGGTTTCGGGTTCGATTCCCGCCGAGTATTATAGACATTTTTACTTGATGATGCTGTGTGAAAATGACCAGCATTATTATTATTGACTTTGAGTATCGTTCTGGAATATTAGCCAGATTCTATTTAGTCACACAGACACTTAATTTATTGCACTGATATGAATGCACAGGAAATCTGTATTTTAGGTATACTTTAAAATCTCTATGCATTATATTATATCTAAAATAGGTAATCAATGTAATGTTTTCGTTGGCAAGCAAAAATATGGTCAGCCGGTAATTCGGCACAGTATAGTTTGTATGAGGGAGGCTACGAATGAGCTTTTACTTGAAACCCGCCGCCGGACTGTCCGCGGCACGACTCCGGACTAGAAACTAGACCATAGGTACTAAATAACATCATTTAATGCAAGAGCGTGACTAGTGTCATTTAAACAAAATATAGTTCATAACACATCGTCAATCATAGTATGTTCATCTACTTGGATGCTAATTTAATAAGGTGTCCAGTCTCCTCCGTTGCCCTTATCGGACATACCTGACATCTTCGAGGCATACGTTCGGCTTATATTTCTGCGTAGTCACGGGGCAATAATCTCCATATTATGGACTTTAAATTGCGAGTAACGTGGCAGTTAGTGTTTTTTTCCCTCGAAGTTTATGTTTCATCAACGCCCAAACGTTGTAAATTGGGTTTGAGTCAAGAGATTGTGAGAGGACTGGCCGTCCAAGACCTCGATGCCATTTGTCGTTTCCAAGCAGTACACTGACGACTTCGGTGTTTGGGGTCGTTGTCTTCTTCATTACAAGATCATGAAGTCAAGAAGGATGGCCATGGGAACAATGGTAATCAAGCTTTCGAGCAGATGATAATTATGCTTTCTGATATATTGTTTCATTTCAACAGTATTCGGAGAACCAGTAAACAAGTTCAAATTACCAAATCCACGTTATGAGAAGCATCCCCAACCCAACATGCACCTTCCCGGTGTTTACCAGTTTGTTTGTAATAAATTGTTAATAGTTGTCCGAAACGAAACGTTTTTTCGCAGAAGATTATCGTGTCCCAGCTACGACCTTGGTTTTCTCATGCCCAGAAAAAATTTTCAACGTGCTATTCGAAAAGGAGCGATTTCTTCTTTCGATTTCAATGTCTTCTAATTGTAGCTAGAGATAAAATTAGTCCTTTTTTCTTCAATTCTTATTGTGCGAACGGATCGCAAACTAAACGGATTATAGGTAAGTACTACTCTTTTTGATAAAACCATAAAAGAATTGAGTAATCCGTTCAACCTCGACGACGACGTCGCCTTCTCGTTTTACCACGTTTTGGTAGGTCATCGACGTGCTTTGTTTCTGAGTATCGGATCACCTACTTGGTCACGAAGAACGTCTTCGAATATTTCATATACTTTGCAGCTTGAACGCGCGACATTTGGGGTCCTTTGGGATACGAACAAAGAAACACATTCTCATAGCGAGAAGCATATGCGGTTCTCATCTCGGGAAATGTCTGTTATGTGGGAAGCAAACCCGTTACTGGTATTTTTTCATTGATACGTCGTCGTGGGCAAAGGGCGACCTGCTCGTACGTTTTGTTTTACAAAAATAACCCGTTGTGGAACACACTGTACCTAGTACCTACCTACCGATCCACCGAAACGTTTTCCCGTCCACTTCAAAGTCCTTCGACATAAAAGCCGTTTGAATTGTATTGTCTAGAAGTAAAGGGTGCTGCGACAGACCGTTCACGAACCCGCAGCTGGCGAGGGCGAGGGGACGGGTGACGGGGGGACAAGGGGGGGGGGGCACGGAGCATCATGGGGTGCTGCGCTTCGGCGGGAACGAACGTTATTCGCGGTATTTTTTAACCCCCGACGCAAAAAGAGGGTTGTATAAGTGCGTCAATCTGTGGCATCATAGCTCCTACGATACTACATTTAGTATCCTGTGATTTCAATGATATTACAATGGCATGACCTAATCCTGCAGCATCATCTGGAATCAGCAGATACTCAATTCTGCGTTGTTTTGTTTGCACGTTTTAAATATATACCTACCTGCAGACGAGTGTTCAAGCTAAATAGAAAGCTAATGGGAATTACATTTCTGGATAGACTCAATCAATTCTATTTTTCATCACAAATGATCCTCAGGACAAAAAAGTCGGTAGATTTTGAGTAATTAGGTAGGTACTTATTTTCACAACAAAATGTTTGACGTATTATCGCGTTTTACCCACCCGTGTTGTATCACCTTTCAAATATGGTGAGTCCCAAAGTATTGTCTCGGGAATTCACCATTATTTCAAATAAGTAGTTAAATGGTACACAGAATATGTATATAATACTTAGGTACTTAAGTTTAGAAATGTATAAAACCGAAACATTCACAATTCAATTCTCACTCACTCAATACAAATGTCTTTTACAAGTAAGTATAGTTGTTTGTTTAATCACTGAGCTCGTCCTCTTCATCGTCGTCATCCGGCTGCTGGCGCGCCTTCCTCTTGGGCGCGGCTGCTCTGGCCTTCTTGCCGCGTTTCTGGGCCTTCTTGGGCACGGGGGCGACCTCACCGCCGTTCGCGTTGAAACTTTCCAGATCCTTTGTGTACTGCTCTTTGGCTTTGGCTGCTTTCGCTTCCCACTCGCTTTTGTCCTCCATTCCTCTCCAGATTTCTCCACCCTTTTTAGCAACTTCAGTGACCTTTAATCCGGGGAAATCGGCCTTTATTTTCTGTCTAGCGCTATTTAGCCACATCAAGTACGCCGACATGGGACGTTTAGGCTTCTCCGACATGGTTCAGTTCTGAAACAATAGAAAAATATATTATAAATTGGACATTGAGCTGCGTTTGATAGGTACGAATCTTTATAAACAACACGAGTATTTCTCTTCATAAACTAAGAGTGACCTCTCTCAGCTAATAACTCAATTTCTCAGCCGGAATGAACCAATCAAATCGCATGCAAGATTCCGAAGAAATAATGTTTCCTAACATTTGAGGATGCATTAAAATAAATTAATATATGTTTTATTTCAATTATTTTATTTGACTTCAAACAATTGACACTTAATACGTATAATAATAATCCTAGGATGTTTGTTACTCTTTCACGCAAAAACTACTGAACAGATTTTAATGAAACTTTATAGTAATATAGCTTTTACATCAGAATAACACATAGGCTACTTTTTATCTGGGTACCACGCGGTCGAAGCCGTGGACAGAAATACATATTAGTTTTAGATAGGTACTTAATCTGTGTCTGCCTTTAGTGGAAAGGACGGGGTTTTTTGTCGTTCAAAAGTACCTAAAAACATTTGGTGACAATGAATGCTGTTATTGTCACCAAATGTTTCTAATTTTAAGGTATTTGCCGATCCAGCATTTCGTTTTATGACAATTAAGCTAAGATGCTATTTTCCCAATAAACTATCATAGTAGAGATTAAAATAAATGTGCGTGCCTGTACTTCAGACACGTTTATCAAATAAAAATACATTTACGTGGAACCAAGCCTGAGTTTTATTGAGAATATCTGGAAGATATCGCTATTTTCCAGAAGTCTGCCTATTGTCCTTCCTTAGATTAGCTTGTATTTGTTCTGTTTGAATTTGTATTTTAAGCAAAAAGCACTTCTCATCAAAACATCTCGTAGCTGAAATACCAACCAATACCAATGTACAGCAAAACAGACAAACTACGTTGTCCATAGTATAGATACCTATAGTAGGTACTAATCAAATTGTGTGGGATATAAAGTGAATCGTCCGCTCCGTGGTGGCTTGGCTTGGGTGAAGTGCGGAGGGAGCGCGGGGGAAGGGTCGGCGCGGATTTTGTGCGTGCGTACGTTTCTAGCGCTTGGTTTGGTTTCGATCAATCATCAATGCAATGTACATATTTATTTGTTTTTTATAAACACTTTCTATCCGAGAGAAGAGAAGTGCCCAAGTAGGTAGGTACCTAGATAAGTTCAATTGAGACAGTTAGGTAGGCTACGAACAACCGTCTTCACTTTTCACTAAAGTATGAATTTCTCGTATCGTACCTAGCTAAATTATATAGGTACATAACAAGGTACCTGATATAATAATATCTACATTGGAACCGATGTAATTAATATAATAAGCGTAATTTTATCAAACGAAGGAAGGAAGCAAGGACGCATTTCCCGCGCAATGATTTCGCTCGTTGCAGACTGAGGCATAATAATATTTTTACATTCTAGGTAGTAGTATTACGAAGTAAATCTTAAACTTACCTTTGTATTAGCAGCCACGAACAATATCCAATATAATAAAACCCTTGCTTGTTTATTAGCGTGATGGCGCGAAACAAGGTCCCCACTACGTTTCACTGAACGAACTCCACGAAGCTCCGGGCCGGGCCGCACTACAACAATCTGCCACAGATCACGAATTACAGAATTAGGTGCCCGCGAGCGATGACGACGCCCCGTCCCGAGCGTCGGTCGGTCTTCCGGTCGTTGCTTCGTTCCGCGCGTGGGTCCTCGGTCAGGCGTTGCCAGAAGTAACCTTTTAGGTGATTTTTAACTATGTTACTTCTAGGATACACAACTTAAAAGGTTACTTTTAGATGATTTTTGTAATTCGTAGAATTTATTTTTAATTTCTTACCATATTTAAACGGAGCATAGCAGTGCTTATGTTGTATATTTCTTGGAATGTTAGCAAAAATAAAATAAAAAGTAGTGTTGAAAAAGTAGTATCATGCATGAAATACAACTTAATGTGGAAATAACTAATTTATTATTTTTTAAGTTAATCATCACATCTGTCTATCAACTTTTAGTATGATAATATTGGGGTGAAAATAAGAATGGTTACTTTTTAAACCAAATGGTTACTATTTTATTTATTTTAGGTAACTTTTTCCAGACCCTGCTGGCAACACTGGTACCAAACAAATGCTTTAGCATCCTTTCCTTTCCTTTTTGTGTAGGTACCAAACATAGATTTAACCGTTGCGGATGGCATGACAGGCGAGTCATATATTTTTTTAACTTGTGGCATAGGACACTAGATGCGTGTCATTTTTAAATCGATTGTAACTCCCTCAAATTAAGATTTAGAAGGGTCTGCCTAAAACAAAACTATCATGATTTTCCACCTAGATCAAGCCTGTTGTGTTAGTTTCTGGATATTGTGTGAATTCAAAAATTGCAGGGATTAACAACCTTTATAATTTGCATTGAAAAAATTACTTTCGAAATCATGGTAGTTCATCAATAACAATATTAAAAAAACAAAAATTACAGTGTAAATAAATTTATCAAGGTATTTCTGGAATTCTTGTACAGAAATCCCCTTCCCCTTTGAGTACCGGAAGGAGATATCAGAACTGTTTTTTTTTTCTTAAATTATTTATTTAATTCGAGCAACAAATTCTTATAAGTACTATACAACGCATAGGTAAATTTACTTATACTTATAGCTTATAATTATTATGTATTTGCAAATTCATCAAAGGGTTCATCTTAAATCTAGTTGCTAATGTTGCTATGTTGAACGTGAGACAAAAGTCGAAACGTCAATTTAAACTAGATTTTATGTTAATTTAAATTTTTAAAAGGACGAGGCAAACGTTTCGTTGGGGTGAAATGGGAGTCATAAAATAATGTATATAGAAAGTAGGTATACTGCCCTATGCGCAGTTTGGTAGATTTTTATATACATTTTTTCTCTACTGAACCTTAGAACATATATATATCCTAACTACTAGTATCTACTTACTGAAGCTGACTGCGCCAAGGCAGCAAAAGTATCGTGATACCTATTAACCTCACTGTCACTCGCTTGGGCTGCGTCCTATTTTGATCGGAACACTAAAATCACCAATAAATTACTTACTAAAAATACTGTAAGTTTTTGCGAAATATCAATACATGATTTACAAAGATGCTAATAAATGATTTTTCAAATTTATTCAGACGCTAATACTGACTAGGACCGGTGAATAGAGCAGCGTGAGCCGGATACCCAGCAGAATGGACAGCATTGAGCGTGAAGCGAGGGGCGCTCGGCGCTCAGTACAGCACTCAGCTCTCAGCACTCAGCACTCAGCACTCAGCACTCAGCACTCAGCACTCAGCACTCAGCACTCAGCACTCAGCACTCAGCACTCAGCACTCAGCACTCAGCACTCAGCACTCAGCACGGCTTCACGTCCGGCTCCGAGCTGGCGGAGGAGCTAGCGTGCGCGGCGCCGGCGCCGGCCCACAGGCTCGCGTAGTTCTGCTGCTCAGCGAGCAGCGCCTCCTCTGCTTGTGTCACCGCCTCGAACAGCGTCCTCTTTATCTTGATCTGCGTCTGGAATGCGAACCGCTTCGTCGACTGGCACATGCTGTTGAAGAATATGTCCAGGGGGTCGTGCAAGGGCGCGGGCGCGGGTGCGGGGGAGGGCGCGGCGCGGAGGCGCTGCCGGCGCAGGCCGTACTCGAGCGAGCGATCGAGGCGCCGCTTGGCCGGCTCCCGCGGCATGGACTCGGGCTCCGACTCGGACTCGGAGGAGGAGGATGCGGAGGCGGTGCCGGGCGCGGCGGGGAAGCCGTTGGCCGCGTGTCCGTTGCGCGGAGGAGGCGCAGGCGGGGGCGCCCCCTCGCCCGGCTTTTTGCGATTGCTCATGTACGGCTGCAGAAACTGCATGGCCCCCATGTACTTCCAGGGGTAGTTCTTCTTGCTCTGGTTGGCCGGCTCCTTGGCCAGCATTTCGCTCTGTCGTTTCAAGGCGTCGCGATAGCTATCCCTTAATTTCTTCCATTTCAATTTCACTTCTTTGACTGTGAAAGAAAAAGTATTTTTACATGAGGTGCTACGAGCCGAAACTCGATCCCTGCCGGAGTTGATATGTTTGAGATAATATCATAACTAGTATTAAATATTTCTCAGTTTTTAGCTAATTAGTTCGATGTGACAAGGGAATACCTACCTTTTGAAAATCCTAAAACTATACCTAATTAGAAATTTTTAGATATTTTTATAAGTTAGTCAGTTTTCAAGAGAATAGCTACCTATGTAAACCGTTTGTTTGTGTCTTATTAGGTACCAATATAAAAAATCTTTAAAAGTCATTGATTTAACTAATTGTTAGACATCGAACAGACTGAATATGTAGACACGGTTTGGTTTCGTTTCATTAATATCAACTGCCAAACTCACATTACGCGTAGTTGCGACAGTAATGTCTCGAAATCCGGTTTTTTGTCACAACTTTTCAGTTTTACATCTGGTAACCCTAGCCCCGACCGGCCGGCGGCGGCGCCCCCCACCCCCCACCCCCCGCACTGAAACCGAATGAATGAATATGTAGAAATAGGTAGCGCCTGCCGCCGGCCGCCGCGTCGCTTACCCGAGGAGAGGTCTGTTTCCTTCATGACTTCGGCCCAGGCGGCGTCCTTGAGCTCCTGGTCGCGGTACTCGATGGCGGTGGTGCTCCAGAGGCACGGGTACTTGTGCACCGTCTCTATGAAGTGCTCCATAGTGCTGGCTCGGTCGGTCCGTCGAGCGGAGCAGAGCGGCGTCGCGCGGCCCGGGCCCGCAGCGCACTGAGCGAGCTGTGCTGTGCCGGCGCCCCGCGCACCCACAACACAACACAACTGACTACACCGCACAGCTGTCTGTCTGTCTGTCTGTCCGTCTGTCGCAGCGCCACCCCCCTGCTGATGCCGTTCGGAACGCATCTATCTATCATTATTTAATTACTTACAGGCTACCTGCCGATGTTACTAACGCGACTTTATTATGCGTTTGCCGTAAAAAAAATCAAATGACTATTGAAATGCGGTTTACAGTGTATGGCTTCAATCAATAGATTGGTTTTGTTACACAATTCACTAGAGGGCGTTGCAAAAAAACCACGAAAAACACGTTTAGGGGTTTTAAACTTTAAAATAAAATGAACTTGTTAGCTCAAAGTTCATTGAATGTGACGGCTCTAATGTGGTTTATCACAGTGATAGACCCGCATGGCGCAATGCGAAATACTTCTAATAGGTAGGTACCTACCTACCTCGTAGCTGTATCTGAACTGTTGTGTATTCAAGCTGATGAGAAGGATGTCGAAGTAAATCGTCGTAAACTCCTCTAAGTTACCCAAAGATGTTGCATAATTAAGCATTTATTATTTTAGTACTGGTATACTTATAGCGCGGTGGTAGGTACCCGAAGGTTGAGGACGCACTTCAAGTCTTACTAGAGCAGTGTTCCCAGCCGGGTCCGGTCAAAAGTTTCCTTATGTAAATAAATAAAAAGTAACCTTCTAGTGTAAACTAAGTAACCTTTTATATTTTTCCAATAATATGCCACTAAAAGTTGATAAACGGATGTGAACTGTATTAACTTACAGAAAAATTGATAATTTAGTAGGTACCTAGTGTTTTGCATTCTAATTTTCATTTCACGATATCTGTCACCAAGTCGAGCAAAATGCACAACAGTACCATCGTTTTCTAGCTAAGTTATTAAGGACAATTTCGATCCCCCTGTAACTGTAACTTCGTTGCGGACAAATAAAACTAATAAATAATGCTGGTCGTTTTTCACACAGCATCATCTAGCCCCAAACTAAGCAATGCTTGTATTATGGGAACTACATGACTGATACTACATAAAGTATACTTTTTTTTTGTAAATACTTACATAATGTACATATTATACATAGAAAACGCCCAGACCCGAGACAAAAATTACATTTGTCCCGCAGCGGGAATCGAACCCGCAACCTTGAAACCAAAGGCGAAATCTTTTGCGTCACAGGCGGGCCTGTGACGCAAAAGGTTTCGCCCACTGCGCCACAGAGGTCGTCGTTCGGCCTACAAAAATCTAAAAAGATATAAAGCCTGATTTTCAGTGACCAGGAGGACATATTACATTTAGCTTTAATCTGTAGTTTAAGAAGTACTGCGAGTCACAAAATTAAGAAACTTTCTTAATATTGTCACTCACTCCACCGATCATCAAAATGCTAAGGTACTTCTAGCATAGAACACCATACAAGCTTCAAATTTTGTATAAAATCAGTGTTTAGCCTTTAGAGCAAGGAAAAATTAAAACATAGGTATCAATTTCAGTCCCGGTTTCCAGAAATTCAAACTGAAAATCTAACTCCGTAATCCTATACCTATATATTTCTACGATGACCTAGTCACATATGCAGTTTTCATCCTACTCATAATAAATGTGAAATTCTATGTGTATATATTGTCTGTTCGATCCAGACAACTAATTCTAGAACCGTCCTATCAAAACTAACGCGATCAGTATCAATCGCACAGTCATAAGTATCCTATATACATACTATAATAAATGCGAAAGTTTGTGACGATGGATGGATGGATGTTTGTTACACTTTCACGGAAAACTACGTAACGGATTCTGATGAAACTTAAACATCAGAATAATAGAAAGTCTATAATTTATAATGATATATGTGATTTGATCATAATATAACGATAAGTATCAATTAAGTCAGTAAAATTATATCGGATATATCTATACCTATATATTTCACGGCTAAAACGCTGAGCCGTTTGTGATGGATGATATTTGATATGGACATAGTTTGAAGCCTGGATACATTCATACGCTACTTTTATCAACATAGGACGAGCCCAACCGCGGGCATAAGCTAGTATTTCTTATTTTTTTGTCATTTGCGTGTAGAGAATGGAACTGCATTGAAACTGAATCTAATAACAATAACAATAAAGGAGGACTACCTACAAAAATTAATGAGGTTTCATCAAAAACATTACAAAAAGTTGTGAGATAAATTATAATAATGCTGGACAATTTTCACACAGCGTCATAATATAGACCAGCAGCTAAGCAGAGCTTGTATTATGGGAACTACATTACTGATATACTCATCATCATCATCAGCCCACATTAGTCCACTGCTGGACATAGGCCTCTCCCAATACGCGCCACTGAGCCCGATCTTCGGCTCTTATCTTCCACTTACTGCCCGCTGCCTTTCTTACGTCATCGCTCCACCTAGCCGGAGGGCGCCCCACACTACGTTTGCCCAGACGCGGTCTCCACTCAAGAACTCGTTTACCCCAACGGTTGTCGGTTCTTCGGCATATATGACCAGCCCATTGCCACTTCAGCTTACTAATCCTCTGAGCTATGTCGATGACTCTCGTTCTCTGTCGGATAATCTCGTTGCGGATTTTATCTTTCAGAGAAACCCCGAGCATAGCTCGTTCCATAGCTCGCTGTGCAACCTTGAACTGGTGGATTAGCCCTACTGTGAGTGTCCATGTCTCGGCACCGTAGGTCATCACGGGTAGGACGCACTGATTGAAGACTTTAGTCTTCAAGCATTGTGGTATGGGTGACGTGAAGATTCGACGTAGTTTTCCGAACGCTGCCCAGCCCAGCTGGATCCTTCTCTTGGCCTCCTTCTCGAAGTTGTGTCTACCTAATTGCAAAATTTGACCGAGGTAGACGTATTTTTGGACAACTTCAAGTGGGTGGCCTTGTACGACTATTGGCTCCGGGTTTATGTTCCCATTGAACATAATTTTTGTTTTATCCATGTTCATCCGGAGACCAATTCGTTGAGAAGAGTCGGCTAGGCCATCTAGCATTCCCTGCAGCTCCTGCAGCGACTCCGCCATCAGGACTATGTCATCTGCAAATCGTAAGTGTGAGATGTACTCGCCATTTATGTTGATGCCCATATTTTTCCAGTCCAGCGTCTTAAACAGATCCTCCAATGCGTTAGTGAACAGTTTTGGAGATATGACATCTCCCTGTCTCACTCCTCTGCGCAATTGGATGGGATTAGACTGCTGGTTCTGTACTTGAACACTCATTGTCGCGGTTTCGTACAGACATCTCAACACTTCGATATAACGATAGTCAACTTGGCATCGCTGCAAGGATTCCAAAACAGCCCAGGTTTCGATGGAGTCGAAGGCTTTTTCGTAGTCCACGAATGCTAAGCACAGGGGCCGATTATACTCCTCGGACTTCTGTATAATCTGCCGCACTGTATGGATGTGGTCCACGGTACTATAGCCGCTTCGAAACCCGGCTTGTTCCGGAGGCTGGAACTCATCGAATCTTCTTGCGAGACGATTCGTGATGACTCTAGAGAACAACTTGTAGACGTGGCTCAGGAGTGAGATGGGCCTATAATTCTTTAAAAGTGTTTTGTCTCCTTTCTTAAAGAAAAGGATAACAATACTCCTGTTCCACGCCTCCGGAGTTCTCCCACGGTAAATGACAGAGTTGAAGAGCTTCTGAAGTTCCCTTAGCACTGGGACTCCTCCTGCTTTCAGAAGCTCAGATGTGATTCCGTCATCACCGGGGGCTTTTCCGTTTTTAAGTTGCCTGAGAGCCATCTCGATTTCATCCACGCTAACATCCGGCAGCTCATCCGTAAAGTGGCGCGTAAGTGTGGCTCTGGAATCGTGAATATCGGGTTCAGGGCGGGGAGCATGTGAGTCGTACAGCCGGCCGTAGAAGTCCTCAATCTCAGCGAGAATCCGCGGCTTAGACAAGACAGTTAGGCCATTTGCTTTAAGCTTCGTCAAATGACTCCTCCCAAGCTGCTGGTTAAACACTTTAGACCCTCGGTTCTGCTCAATAGCCTTCTCAATACGGCGAGTGCTAGAGCACCGAAGGTCACGACGAACCAGCTTTGCAATTTGCTTGTTGAGGGCCGAACGCTCTGACGAAGTAGCCATTGTATCTTCCCGTCGTTTTGTCATTAACCGCAAGGTCTCATCTGAGAGTTCAGACTTCCTACCCATACGTTTCATGCTGCAGAATTTTACGCCCTCTTCCCTCAAGACTCCTAGCACGTTTTGGAGTTCCTCGTCAACGTCTTCTGTGGTTTCCACGGCAGCGAATCGATCTTCCAGTTTCTTTTGGAAGGCTTCGGATCCCGCACTGATTTGCAGTAGGTTAGGTCGGAGCGTGGACTTTATCATGCGCCGCCTCTCCAACTGAACGTCGATACTTAGGGTGCCTCGGACCATTCTGTGGTCGCTTCCGGTATTGAACCTATTGACCACCGAGACATCCCTAAATATTCGTCTTTTGTCGGTCATGATAAAGTCGATCTCATTTTTGGTGACAGAGTCGGGGCTTCGCCACGTCCACTTTCTGTGGGGCTTCTTTTTATAGAAAGAGTTCATTAAAAAGAGCCCCTCTTGCTCTAGAAAGTTGACGAGCATTTGCCCCCTGTCGTTCCTACTACCAATACCATGCGGCCCTAGTCTCGATTCACCGCGAGTCTGTACTCCTACTTTAGCGTTGAAGTCCCCCATGATGACGTTGAAGTGAGCTTTGGTAGTGTTATGAAGGGCTTTGGATATGTCTTCGTACATATCCTCTACCTCTTCAGTTGGGTGTGCTCCAGTCGGTGCGTAGACCTGTATCACTTTCAGGCTATATCGCTTAGATAGTCTGAGTATCAGGTACGCTACCCTGTTCGATACACTCGAGATCTCTTCAACGTTATCAGTAAGGATCTTATTAACGAGGAACCCCACGCCACCTTGGGAAAGTTGGTCTCCCTCACGGAAATACATAAGATGGCCTGACTCCAAGGTTAAGGTGTCCTCCCCCTTTCGTCGGACTTCGCTTAACCCGAGTATGTGCCAGTTTATGTTGTTCAGTTCCGTCTCTAGCTGTACCAAATGATCGTCGAGTCGCAATGTCTTTCCATTATACGTAGCTAAGGTCAGTTGTTTTTGTTTGTGGTAGCCTACCGTAACCCGGGGATTCTTAGCACCCCCTGCCCCGCCGTTACCATGGCCGCCACCTTGGCCAGGAATAGCGGGGCGGCCGGGAACTGGGGGCCGTTTAGTCAAGGTGCTTATCATTGGGAGGGTTTTGCCCATAATCGCCTCGCTGGGCAGGCGGGTTGGCGATCGCAGAGCACAGCTTGTCACTGATATACTACTTATATTCATTTACGTTTTTAAAAGTAAATACATACATAATTATACATAGAAAACAACCAGACGCGAGACAAACATTTGTCCCGCTGCAGGAATAGAACCTGCAACCTTCCTTCGTGTCAGGCAGGCCTTCGCCCACTGCGCCACAGAGGTCGTTTAGTTAAGATCTATAATAAAACCGAGTCGATTAATTAAGTAAGTTTTACATTTAGATCTCACAACTTTTTGCAACTTTATAAGAACTGCGAGACTTGTATTTTTCACTATGTTATGTTTTTTGATGGGATTATTTTATGTCTAAAATACTTTTTCTTTTAAATATTTGACATTGCAAAAACTATAAAAGACCGCTACTACACTCCGTCCGTTCGATGGTCCTTTGCTTTTTGTACTAAGTATATTATAATTATTTGAAAATTCATACGTATTTAGACATACCAATACATATATAAAGAGATAGACGTATAGGTACATACATAAAATATTACATACACTTATTAATATGTAACTACAAAAAAATTATAAAACAGGATTTCTCAGCTACCTACATACATAACTCTCACCTAGCTTTGTTTGAAGTTGGTTGACATAATTAAACATTAGACAGTGACATTAATAACCCTCCTTCAATTACACAAGTCATATTCAATTCAAGCCTGATTTGGTGTATGTACATTATTGTACAATAAATGCACAAACATGGAAAGCACACTTCTGGAAAGTACAGCCAGTATTTCAAACCATTGATTGGTTTCAAATATTGGCTGTGTAATACTGGGTATACATTCCGGGTGATGCATTCCCTACGCGTGTTGAAAACATCGTCCTGGAATACAAACCACTTACATGTCCTGTTTTCATGTGCGAGTGCTAATAAATTAATGTCGTTTTTTGCAAAGACCGGGTAACAAAATAGGGCAAATCTTGCAACTTTTCGCAGGTTAAATATAGCAGTTGGCAGCACTGACAGGGACTTGTATCAACGAGTCCCTGGATTACGTCCATGGAATGCCCAACCATGGAAAGCACGTCCCTGGAAAGTACAGCCAGTATTACAAACCATCGGTTTGAAATACTTGGTTTGTAATACTGGGCGTGCAATACCATCATTATTGTGTTAAATTTGTAAGGCCAGTTTTGTATAACAGAGATACTTAGTTTGTAACTAATCCTCCTTTTCTGGTTGGTAATAAAAAAAAAACCTAATAACGAGACGAATTTGCCTGGGAAGAATTTTTCAGGCCTACATTAACTTATTGTTTGCATTACTTATCAATGACAACTCCTGGTTGAACATATTAGAACTTTCTCAGTACAAACGAGGCTCGATCTCGTCATGCGACCACTTCGCATCGACCAATGAGGGCTCAAGGATATGACGAACTCTCAACCAATGAGTGTCGATAATAACTGGGTGTACATTCCAGGGGTGTACAATACCATAATTATTGTGTTTAGTTTGTACGGAGCGTATTGTACGACAATGGAAAGCACCACCAGGTAATTATAACTAATTGGTTTGTAATACTGGCTGTATTTTCCAGGGGTGTGCTTTCCATGGTTGTGCATTCCATGGACGTACAATACGGTCTCCCATATCAACAATCGATAGGTAAATAACAAGATACTTGTAGGTTTATCAGTTTGTCTAGATATCTATGTATTTCTTCTGCTTACATTCTATCTAGGAAATAGTATTCTGCAGTGTTGTTGGTACATTGTTGTAAACTCGTAATACTTTTGGTATATCTACGTATTCGAGCGAGTGTCCTACCATCCTCTGTCTGTACTGTCGGTCTGTCTGTTTGTCCATCGTGACGTGAGGTCCTCCGTAGCTAAAGATGATATCGGTTGAGTGAGCTCGAGCCGACATTGATGGATGGTTACTACCTGAAGCAGCAGCAAGCGAACAAATGCAAAACAAATGTTGATGTGCTATGTATGCACTAGTGTTCATACATACCCCGTGACGTGACAGTGAAGCGACGTGACCGGCGAGAGACGTCTGCCGGGTCCCTGCGACGTCCCGTCCCGTCTCCGGCGCGAGCTCGCCACCATGGACGGGAATGCTGACGGTGACAGAGACCGTGTGTAAGTCAATTATTGCATTCACTGGTTTCTCATGTCAATGTGTCCTGTGGGGAGGAACCGCTGCAGTGAAGGGTTTCATTGTCCCTGGCAGAGGCTCCTTTCATGCACATTATTATGCTCAACTTGGTTAAATATTCCTAGTCCCCGCAGCACCGGTTACCTCGAAGTTGTTAGCACCGGTGCCTTTGTAAGAACGATCACCAATCACAATGACTGAAAAGTAGACAAGAATAACAAAAGAGAGGGACAGACTCTTGCCTGATGAAAAGAAAAACAGAAGTTATTTTTGTCTTCTCTTCCGTTGACAAAACAGTTGTCTGGTGCTGATGCTGAGCATGCTACTGTTCACTCGAGTAGGTAATCTAAGTTCAAAAACCTTTAGGAACCTTATGAACAACTAATATGGGCTGTGATGATTTTCTAAACTTCACCAGAAAACAGAGTAAAATACTAGCTTTTCCGTGCTGTAAACACAAACTAGCGAAGGTAACTCAGAACTACTTAGTAACATGATAAAAAATATTAAATAATCTCATAGCTATACCCTTTTTATATGTAATCAACGACTCCTTTGATCACAAGTAAAAGAAAAAAACACATTCTCTTAATAGTTAGTTGTTGCAACTGAAATATTGTTATAGTAGGCTGACCAGCGCTGACTTCTTTACAGAGGGATTGAAAACAGTGTTGTAGAGGATGACCGCGAAAGAGGCAGATTTAGGTAAGATGTACAAAATTATGGCAACCATTGATAATGTATGAGCTTATTTATTTAATGCATGACATATAAATTATATACTAGTTAGTTTAATAATAAGTTTTGTGGGTCTTGTAATTGAGAAAGTTTCGTTTTCCTTAAAATTATGTCAAAACTTTCATAGTTTTTATGTCAATGTTTTGTAACAAGATGTCTTCCGTATACTGCTGTTCTTGGAAACTGGTGTAGGAACCATGAAACATAATGATACATCTTGAAACATAATAATAGTTAAACTGAATGGGTAGACTTATTTGTATCCACATCTTATATTTGTGAGCGGTGAGCTCAAGGAGGTGCTGCAATATTATGATGTAATACACATGTGGGGGGTGTTTTGAACGGAAGAAGTTGATGATGATATGTGGAGGTGCAGTATCGCGCGATGTCCATCCCAGTCCTCGCTCGACGAGTCCTCGCAGCGGCCGGCGAGCGGCGCGGGGGAGGCGGGGGGAGCCGCGCATCACGCCTGTCGACTGCTGGAGGCGCTGGCGCGGCTGCGGCGCGACGCGGCGCTCTGCGACGTACAGCTGCAGGTGAGGGTGCCGCGCGGGGCGGGGCGGGGCGGGGCGGACGGGGGAGGCAGGCAGGCTCGGTAACGCACCGTCGCTGGTTGCAGGCGCAGGCGGAGGGCTGCTCGCAGCCGGCGCCGGCGCTGGGCGCTCACCGCGCCGTGCTGGCTGCCAGCTCGCCGTACTTCCTCGCCATGTTCACGCAGTTCGACGAGCGCACGCGGCCCACCATCACCATACAGGTACCTTCGTCGCCGTCGCATGTTGCCCGGCTCCGATCGCTTCCTCGTTGTTAACATGCGGTACCGTCGTTCGCAGAATGTGGATCCTGCGGCGCTCGAGGCGATCGTGGAGTACGTGTATACGCCTGACTCGCTCCTCATCACCGAAGAGAACGTCCAGGTTATCTCCTTTCCCTTTCTTTTATTTGATTTCGAGTCAGCGAGGCGGGTTTGCGTGTTACCCCACAGACACGGGGCTGTGCTCGGCACGGACATGATACAAGATGAGACGGGGCTGGTTGTGCGCAGGCGGTGCTGTCTGCTGCGTCGCTGCTGCAGGTGCACGGGGTGCGGGACGCATGCTGCGTGTTCCTCCGGTCGGCGCTGGCTCCGGACAATGCGCTCGGCATCCGCGCGTTCGCGGAGCTGCACGCGTGCGCGGAGCTGGCGCGCGCCGCGCACGACTACATCGACACTCACTTCGTGGACGTGAGTATGCGGGATCACCGCGGACGCGATGGTGCCGCGTCTCCGCCGTCGGTGCTGTAGCCTGTTTCCGTCGGCAGGTGCTGGACACGGAGGAGTTCATCGCGCTGGAGGTGGACGCGCTCGCGCAGCTGCTCGACAGCGACCGGATCATGGTGAGTCGGTCGTGAGCTCCGATGTGCGAGTGTCTCCGCGGGAACGGTTCAGAAAACACTTTACATTTTGCGCGATCACTAGCGTCGTTCGTGATCAGTGCGTATGTCGGCAGGTTCCGAACGAGGAGGTGATTCTGGACGCCGTCATTAACTGGATGCAGCACGACACGGAGGTGAGTGCGGGGCGGAGAGGGGCGGGACGGGGCGGGCGAGAGGGACGATCTAACGGGAGGTGGGTCGGCAGGAGCGGCGTCGGCACCTGGGAGCGCTGCTGGAGCATGTGCGGCTGCCGCTGGTGGCGCAGGAGACGCTGGTGGCGCGGGCCGCCTGCGAGCCGCTCGCGTCCGCACCGGTGCGCGTGAAGGACCTCGTGATAGAGGCGCTCTCCTTCCACCTGATGCGGCCCGAGCGTCGCGCGCAGGCCGCCGCGGGCTGCGTGAGGGCGCGGGCGCGGGCCGGGGCGCGGGACGCGGGCTGGCTGCTGGTCGCGGGCGGACAGGCGCCCAAGGCGATCCGCGAGGCGGAGGCGCTGCGGCTGGACGCGGCGCGATGCTGGCGCCGCGTGGCGCCGCTGCCGTCGCGCCGCTGCCGCGCCGGGCTCGCGGTGCTGGAGGACCGCGCGTTCGCGATCGGCGGTTTCAACGGGACGCTGCGCGTGCGGAGCGTCGACGTGTACGACATCCCGCTGGACGCGTGGTCCGCGGGGCCCCCGCTGAGCGCGCGTCGCTCGACGCTGGGCGTGGCGACGCTGGGCGGCACCATCTACGCGGTGGGAGGGTTCGACGGCGCGACGGGTCTGAGCTCGTGCGAGGCGCTGGAGTCGGGCGCGAGCGCGTGGCGCGGCGTCGCGTCGATGTCGACGCGGCGGTCGTCGGTGGGCGTCGCGGCGCTGGGGGGTCGGCTGTACGCGGTGGGGGGGTACGACGGAGCGGCGCGGCAGTGCCTCGCGTCCGTGGAGAGGTACGATCCCGCGGCGGACGCGTGGACGGCGGTCGCGGACATGGCGGCGCGACGCTCCGGCTGCGGCGTCGGCGTCGCGGAGGGGGTGCTGTACGCGGTGGGGGGGCACGACGGACCCGCGGTGCGGCACTCGGTGGAGCGGTACCGCCCCGACGACGGACCGGGTGAGTGTAGTGCTGTAGCGGAGTAGCGGTGTAGCGGTGTAGCGGTGTATCGGTGTGGTGATGACGTGGGCGGTGTTGCAGCGGGCACGTGGAGCGCGGCAGCGGGCATGCATTCCGCGCGGCGCAACGCGGCGGTGGCGGCGCATCGCGGCAAGCTGTACGTGGTGGGAGGCGACGACGGCGCTGCCAACCTCAGCTCCGTCGAGGTGAATGCATCCTTTATGAATCCTCCAGTTTCACTTCGAACCTCCCTATCCCTCTTATTTTCGTCTCTAAAACGAAACGTTTCACGTTGACATCGACCGACTCTGCGACGGTTCCGATGAGAATTAAATCGTTAAGATTCCCTTGTAAAATCTTAAATTGAATGAGGCGTGAGCCAACCTACAATTTGTTTTTCAACTGGTCGTCATTATGAACCGATTGTTTTCAAAATGTTTAACTGATAATCTGCGTGAACCCTGCACGCGTTCAATAAAGGGAAGGCAGGATTATTGAGTTAGGTATGTTTTGTGTTATGATAATAATATGTATGGTACGGTGCGTTGCGGTGCGGTGCAGGTGTACGATCCGGCGACGGACTCGTGGACGCTGCTGTCAGCCACCATGTCCATCGGGCGCTCGTACGCGGGCGTCGCCGTCGTGGAGCGCGGCGGACCCCCCTCCCCGACGCCGACCCCCGCCCACACCGCCCCCTCCGCCCCCACCGGCCCCACCGCCCCCGCCTCGTGACGCGCAGCGCCGCCGCGTCTGTCTCTGCCGTGAGTTGCTTCCACACCTGGTATGCATCCATCCGAGACGCGACCAGGTACTGTGTACAGATAATAGATATATTCTTCCATTTAAACTGCTATCGAACGTTTTATTCGATTCGATTAACCTGTTTAGTTGTTTTTTGTAGTATTATCGTGTATATTAGATGAAAATAATTCAAACTTTGACAGTCATCCGTTCAAGTATGGTTGTGGGTTTTTACGAAAGAGGCGGAAAATGCAAAATGTCACGTACTTATTAAATAATACTTAAACACGGATTACTATGAGATCACTTAATTAAATGGTAAATTCCAATGGCGATGGTTTGGTATGGTAATGGTAATGGTTTGGTAATGGTAATGGTTTGAGGTCGCGATGTCTCGAACGAGGTTGAACGCGAACTGGTTGTAATTTATTTGGAACGAGCGAATGTGCGTCGATTGCTTGCAATGCCAAAGTCCACAATCGCTCGGAGTTCGGTTTACTTATTTCGAACACTCATGTCGGGGCGGCAGGTTCCCGAGCTCGCTGCTCCTGTACGGCGCGGGGCGGCACGCGGCGGCGAGCGGGGCGGCGGGCGGGGCGGGGAGCGGGACCGGCGGGCGGAGACCGCCCTCCTTCGACGCAGGCGAGGTACGCACATCTCTCTTATTAAATATAATGAACACTCACTCTTCAGAAGAAGGAACTAGTGTTTTCTCCTTCCCTGAAGCAGAGCCGTATGAGACTGGTGTAGCAGCGCTTGCCGTTGTCACAGGAGGAGCTGTACGAGCGCGTGGGGGAGCCGGGGGAAGCGGGGGGGAGGAGCGTGGGGGCGCAGACGCTGGAGTTCCACTCGCGGGGAGCGCGCCCCGCCCCTCAGCGCGACCACGTCTGCACCATGCCGCGCGCGCGAGGTAACGGGGCTGGGGGGCCGGGGGGCCGGGGTGGGGAGGTTCCACCCGCGTGATAAGTGATGAGATGAGTGTTGATGTTGTTGCAGAGGGTTCGGGCGTGCGGGTGTCGGTGCGGGGGGGGCGGCTTCCCAGGGGACGGCTGGGGGTCGCCGCGGGGGGCCGCGTTGATCTGCCGCCGTGCCTGCTGCTGCTGCGCACCGCCTGCTCCTGCCACCTGCTGCCCGAGAGCCACCGCCGGAACCAGGTGAGCGAACCTCCCTATCCCACCTGCCTTCCGCGCGGAGCTGCCTCTGATGATTCGTCGTTGTTGCAGGGACGCGCGTGTT
Source organism: Perizoma affinitatum (assembly GCA_961405105.1). NCBI lineage: Eukaryota > Metazoa > Arthropoda > Insecta > Lepidoptera > Geometridae > Perizoma > Perizoma affinitatum. Next base: position 12,017,830 of record OY560204.1, read on the forward strand.
GCGAGGCGAGCGGGGGCGAGGCTCCCCCGTCCCCCGCGCCCCCCACCGCGCGGGATCCGCCCTCGGACTCGGAGCCGGACGCGCCGGCGCCCCCCGGGGAGGGGCTCGGTTCTTGAATCTCAAATCGCTACATTCCTCGGCGCCGCTCCGTTTTGTTCGTAGAGGTGCCGCCACTCGCAGGGAACGAGCCCCTATTGCCCCCATTGATTAAAGTAAATTACCACCTATCGATCAATAAAAGCGATGATAGTTGCGATCAATAGTAGTTCCTGTGGACGTTTGTGCTGCGTCCCAGATTTAGCTGAGCGATCTGTATCCTCGAAGCGATGCAGTGGTTCCTTTATGCTGTGCATAACTTTACTGAGCAGTGTTTCTATCTAAAAAAAAAAAAAAGTGCTAAATGCTTTTTCTCAATGTAAAGAGTGTTGTTAAAGGCCCATTGATTCCGGATCGCGTCCTTGTCCTTTTCTGGTTTGATAGGTACCTGCAAAGCACTAATAAAGTACCTCCATATTTAATTAAAACTTTAATCTCTAAGACGTACCTACCTCTATTATGATGTAGTAGGTAGGTGCATTCCATGTGATGCAAGTGTTATTATGTACAGGGAAGTACATGGTGCGGTCAGTTCATTTTGAAACGCCTGACATATTAGCCTTCTCTTGAATTGTGCGCAGATGGCTCAGTAGTGAGGTAGAGATACCTCCTACGAATACCGAAGACGCGGATGCGCCGGACGGACGGACGGACGGACGGACGGACGGACGGACGGACGGACGTACCCAAATAAAGCGTTATTCTAATTCTCTGACTGCAACTGTACCTATCTATAAATGGATGAATATTGTAATTATTGAACAGATACTGTTTAGTTGTAGATACAATTATCGAAGCCGTTATATAACATCGGACATATTATTATGTAGTCTACTATACCTCCTCTGTACTGTACTCTGCCGGAATATGCAATAAACTTGTAGTTGTTTGGATGGCAATCTTATATTTTATTGTTCTATTCAGCCGTAGCCGTAGTGTCTACGCTACAGAGCGTACCTACAGCACGCTAGCTAGGTAGGTATGTAACAAGGTACCTATGTGCCTGTCGGCTCGACGTCATCGGTGACAAGCTATATATTTTACCATCCAAATGGTGTGGAAATAGGAAGGTTGAGAATACATTTAAATACAAGAACAATTATAAAATGTCAGAAATTATGCCCTAACGCTTGAATTAAAAATGGCAATAACTAAAGGGTCTTCAAATAGGGACTTCCAAACTTTGATAGTTGATAGCGGCCATATTGTTAAAGCTACATCTGTGAAATTGGCTGTCATTTATTCAGTCTGTATTGCCAAATCACCATGGACTGATTAGCGTTCAACAACACGTGAAAATGATAAAATTGTTTTATCAAAATTTTACGGTCGCCATAATCGTCCTACTGGGAGGAGTATTCGCCATGTGGTGGATGAATTTGAGTCCACTGGTTCAGTAAACAACAACCAACACCCGTACGTCGTCGACGAAACACAAGATCTGCCGAAAACATCGCCGCTGTGCGTGAGAGTGTGCAGAAGAATTCGAGGCGTCGATCACAAGAACTCTGCCTTTCGTAGACCACAACTTGGCGAATTTTGCGTCGTGACTTGGGCCTGCATCCGTACAAAATTCAACTGACCCAGGAGCTGAAGTTAAATGTAAATGACATTTATCAATATAAACGTTCGCTGAATGGGCTCTGGATCAGTTGGAAACTGACCCTAATTTTCATCGTAAAATCATCTTCAGCGATGTGGCCCACAAAGAAAAATATCGAATTTGGGATGATATCAATCCTTTTTATCCTTTGTTACTAAGGCCTTTCAAACGAATAAAAAATTACGATAATATCTCACCCACACAGTTTGTTTTATTTAAATTAAAAGATGCGCTTAATGGTAGGCCATATCTAAACAACTTTATCTAATAAATTCCAATCCAAGTTATTAATCATAATATCATTATTGCTTTTTGTGGTTCATAAATTCATTAATGCCATAGTAACACTGGTCCCCTAACCATTGTAATGTTCGTGTTTTTATACTTACGTGTTTGTCTATTATAATCTGAAATTGAAACATAAGTTCTCTCCAGATAACTGCATGGGCATTATCTGGAGGTTAAGCATTCCTAGGGCTCTATAATTTGTATTATTAAGGTTTTTCTGTGGATTTTAGTCCTCTTCAATGTTTGTTTACTTTCTGTAATGTTTATAACAGTTAATAACAAGCCTAGATTTTTATTTTTAATTCACCGCTGGAGCTAGGAGTTTAGGTTCTACGTAATTGATATTAGACCTTCATATAAATCACTTTATTTTTTATGTTCTAGAAATCTTGCTTCAAATAAATGTCAGGCCCTTGATCGGAAAAATGATGACAGGGAACCGGGTAGCACGGGGAGTGAACTTTTGGAGTTGTTATACCGTTCACCTTTTTCTCTTGAACCGTACTCTCCTCCAGATCTGAGGATAGGTAGGAGTTGAGTGTGACCTTACAAATTCCTCCTCCCAGGAATTTGTAACGTTACACCATTTCGTCAGCTTAGTTTTATACTATTTATGTTTAGAACTAACTTATTTGGGCTCATTTTGTTAAAAAGAATTCGGGTGGCAACGCTTCCCTTTTTAAAATCATTTCGGTCGGAAGACACGACATACTTGGCCTTGCCTCTTTTAAAATAATTATTGGCCTGGACAGTAATGTTCAATTGAAATAACTGCTTTAGTAGCTTAGCACTGTGTTGCCAATTCTCCGTCCGACGACATGGAAAACACAACTCTAAATTAGTGGCCCGGATTCACAGGCCGATTCGGATTTTCTGGTTGAACATAGACAGCCGTACAATAGTTGGATGTACAATAAGGAAAATGCTCTCAGTAAAATTTATCGTAGTTATCGGCAGTGTGTGGCAGATTTCTGCCATTATTTGGCTTTTGAAATTTTACTCTTTTAAGGTAAAAAATCTTGCTGATTCTCACATTATTTTACCGGTCATATTAATAATAACCTCACATACCCAAATGTATATGACACTATCATGAAAAGGACATTGGCAGAATTGTGACAAATTCCTAGTTACAAAAGCCATAATCAAGAAGTGAAGTGAATTTTTACTTTGGCATAATTATGTTGACGAATTACAAAAGTGGCAGAATTTGGCAGATTTTAAAACAAGTATAAGTACTCAACTCTTTAACTAGCTCTTTATTTTTTAGAATATAAATTGTGCAATTTACCACTAAAACAGACTAATAACGGTCATCAGACGATTCGTTTGATGGCGCATCAGCACTTGGCAGGGTTACGAATTCGACCGCGGTCCTTTCGGTGTTTGTCCGCCTTAGGCAGACTATTCGGTCTCTCCTTTTGCGGGGGAGAGAGATTCCCAGAATATATGGTACATTCCCCAGCAGTGGAGGCCCGTGTAATGCAGGGCTGGGGCTCCTCGCACCCGGACCCTGCTGGCCTCCATCGAGCGGGAGAAGGCGTTCGCCGCAGCTCAGTCGTTGGAGAGGAGAAAGAGGGTCTTGCTCTCGTATCCGCTCCTCTGTATCCTTCTTCAATACGTCTTCGCTGAAGGAGATCACGGCATATCAAGCATGGCCTCGACCACGCTCGGTAGCGAGAGATCCTGGCTCACGTTGGCCTCAAGTGCCTGACGCTGCGATATATTCCAAGCTCTATCCAGGGTGAACCCCAAATATTTCATTTGAGGTGCCTCCATGACCCTCTCGCCATCGATATAATATATATAGGCACCAGCTGGTGGAGCCACCTTACTGCTTGGCTTGTTTACACAAATAAACCAATTGTGAACCGATTTAAGGGTATATTTCAAGGGTGGTCTCATATATTATGAAAAAAAAGCGTAAAAAAATGTGGGAAAAAAAATCATATTAGACTATAAAAAAATGGATTTTATAAGTCTTATATGATTATTCGAATATAAAGTCGATTTTTACTTTAAAAACAAACTTTTTAATTTAATTTTGCTTTTGGCGTTGACGATTGTGGTTTTGTTGTCTCGATATATTAATATCTAATGAAAATAAAAAAAATATCAAATAATATTTATAAAAATATAATGCTTGTTATAAGTGTTTTTTCTGTTTCCCCACATCCCTAAAAACACTATCTATACTACACTATATATATGCCATATTTTGGACGTTTTTCTTAGTATTGGGCAAATTTTGGCAGATTTTAGCTAGCGTGCGGCAGATTTTGTTTTTTAAACGGTCACACTAGTTACCGGCCGGAAACTAATCACTCAGTCAGATAATACAGTAGTCCAGTCACATCCACAGAGTACATTCTGTCACACTCCACTATCAGTCGATTTGGCGCCGGTCGGGTCGTCGCACGCGCATCCTTGTGTACGTAGGGTTGTTTACTAAACAACTCCAGTTGTGTTTGCTCACACTTACCTATTTATTATTCACGTGTAGTCAACGGGACGTACGTAACTGAATAAAAATAAGATCGAACGAAATGATTTTGCTACGATGATACGGTGCGGTGCGGTCGGCCGGTGTTTACCATAATCATACTTTCCTATTTATATCTCGCGGTGTTTAAAAAAACAGTTCTAGTTCGGGTACCAAAGATTCGGTGTAAGTTGTAGGTAGTTTATTTGAATTAGTGATAGTACATATCTGTCACATTCGCTTAATGCGCTGTGCAGTGCAGCTGTGGTAAGGAACCGATCAATATGAAGACGTTCGTGTGGTTGTGGTTGTGGATGTGCGCGGAGGCGGGAGGCGAGAGGCGGCGGTGGGCGCCGAGCGGGCGCTACGCGGTGCAAAGCACGCTGCTGCTGAGCGCGCTGAGGGCGCCGGAGTCGGAGCCGGGGCCGGAGCGGGCGCGGAGCGAGGCCGGGAACGGCACGGGTCGCGCTCACGAGGTCGGCTACCGGCTGCAGGGCTCGCTGACGCTGGAGCCCGCCTGGATCGACCCCGATCCCGACTCCGCCCGCGATCTGCTCCGCTTCCGCGTGAGTACCGACCCCCGTCCCCCGTCCCCCGTCCCCCGACCCCCGCGAGATAACGCGACCTCTGCCCCCGAGACGTGGCGCTCTCCCGTTCATTGTCTTCATTATCTGGTATCTATCCACCACATGTTGAATGCATGATGCTCAATGTAACAGATCATTTGTAGTCTCATACCTACCTACCATTTTAAAAATATTTATTTCATATAATTTTACAATCTGTGGGTAGGTAGGTACTGAAATGTAATTATTTATTTATTCAGTATAACAACATTACTGGTTTTAAAGCGATGATATATGTAAGAAAATATATAATAACAGATAGAAGAAGAGAACTAATCTAAACAATTTACACAATTGTTTTTCAACAATTTGTTTTTCATCATCTAATGCATAGACATAACATGCATAGTCCAGATCCCACACTAGGATTTCCCATGTCATGGACACATGCATAGTCCGGATCCCACACTAGGATTCCCCATGCCATGGACACATGCATAGTCCGGATCCCACACTAGGATTTCCCATGTCATGGACACATGCATAGTCCAGATCCCACACTAGGATTCCCCATGCCATGGACACATGCATAGTCCGGATCTCACACTAGGATTCCCCATGTCATGGACACAGGCATAGTCCGGATCCCACACTAGGATTCCCCGTGTCATGGACACATGCATAGTCCAGATCCCACACTAGGATTCCCCGTGTCATGGACACATGCATAGTCCGGATCTCACACTAGGATTCCCCATGTCATGGACACAGGCATAGTCCGGATCCCACACTAGGATTCCCCGTGTCATGAGTAACATGAACTACAAGTACCATGGTACCACAACACTCAGACCTGAATCTATTCAAGGCATTTCATCTTATTGTATTTTGGTCTTTGGAGAAATTGAGAGATTTATGTGAACCGGAGTGATCACTCCGGTTTGCATACCAGTACTGAAACATGAACTCCAACCTATATGACTCAGATAGTGTACTTGACCTATTAACAAGATTTTGTTAAATGGTCAATCAGAGAGATGCTGGGAGTCTATGAGTCCTACTATGATGCAGCATCGCACAGACTCGCTTACAATGTAAGCAGATGTGAGTACATGATCTTAAAAGGCTGCTGGTAAGTATCCTGAAAACATACCTGAATTGACCTTCTTAAGTCCAGATTATGTATAGAAAACACATTATATAGATGAGAATCATATACACAGCTTGGGAGCTGTATGGAAAGTGAGGTTGTCGTAACATTATGCAACTAAGAAAAGATGTGTGTGAATGTTTGTTAAAAGATATATGCCATATTCAAGTTCGTAACAAAAATAAGCATTTATTCAAATACCCACACAATTATAGAAATTAACAATCAGCTGTCATTATCAAATACATAACATTTGTTACCACATATCTCCGTAGCTACTAAACCGGTTATGTATGTTACAGTTGTAGGTCTTAAATATATTCAAATTTCCAATTATATTCTACCTTAAAATTAGGCATGCAAATGTTTAAAATTATATTTGTTTGTTAATTGTACATAAAAATTAAATAGTCAGCTAAAAATTCATTAATGTTGTTATAACACTTACTTACTAATAATTGTTTTAATTTAGATTAAACATAATCTCATTATGATTTAAAAAGGACTTAGGTATCTTATTATAAATTTTAGGTGCCATACAGACTATGCTTTTTTGTAACAGAGGTTCTCGAATAACACATAGGCTAATCTAATTTTCGAAAATCAACCCCTAAGGGGTTAGGGTAGTAAAGTTTCTATGGAAATTTTTATTCCTTGGTTAGAGTTGCTCAAAACTCGGTACAAATAAATTTTAAAATAAATAAAACACTTATTTTTATTTAAAACTACTCCGAGATGTGCGATAAAAATGGTTATTGAGGATGGAATATAAGAGTTGACAGTATTTTTTTATGCTCAAGAGTTATAAAACTGCCTGGATCTTATTTGCAACTATGAAATACGTGGTTTATATTCTTTCTATGTATCCAAATAAATTTCACAAAAAATGTGGGCTGGTTCTGGATTGCAAAACTACGTCCAACTCAAGATTTAATCCGATCAGTATGGTGATTGACTTAAACAATCACCATACTGATCGGACAAAAGAACCTGAAAGAATATGAAGGCAATTTCACTTCGGTTAGATCTATCCAAGTTAAAAAAAAAATATGACAACTGTAAAAAACAGATGAAATGAAAACTTACTGTTTTTACAGTTGTCTAAGTCACGTGACCCTGTTGATTTCCCAACTCATATTTAGTAGTATAGTCAGGGCAATATGACCCAAGAGATGGGTCTCGAACAGCGAAGGCTCAGAGCGGCTCTCATGCGAGGTTTCATCTGGGTGTTCCAGCTGGAGGCGGTGCAGCTGCGACTGCGCGGGGCGCACGCGCGGGACGAGTGGGACACACGTGGGTCCGCGTGGGACGCGCAGCCTCGCTCCGAGTTCTACGCGCTGCGCGAGCGCGGGGCCGTCCGCGTCGTCTACCTCGACCCAGCCGACCCGCCCGATCTCATCAACTACAAACGCGCGCTCATCAGCCTCTTCCAGGTGCTCCCTCCGCTCTCCACCCTCCATCCTCCACCCGAGCCCGCTCTCCCCCCTCAGTCTCAACGTGTCGGTTTCAGTTCCAGCTCGAGGGCGGCGAGCGCCGGGAGAGCGACGTCTCCGGCGAGTGCGACATACTCTACGAGATCCTCTCGCCCGCTGTGTTTCGCAAGATAAAAGTGAGTACCGAGACACCGATCGTTCGCTGGCTCACTTGGGGTGTGCGGAAGCGCCGTGACCACGAAGCTGGGTTGTTTCGCAGCGTCGCTGCGCTTTCGAGGCGGCGGCGGAGGGTCTGGGCGCGCGGCGCGTGTCGCGCTACACGCTGACTGCGGAGCGCGACGCGCTGAGCGCGCTTCACGCCGAGGAGCTGGTGTGGTTGAGCGCGGACGCGGGCGAGGGCGGGGGCGGGGGCGCGGGGGGCCACCGGGTGGGCGTGAAGGCACGCTCGTGGCACGCGCTGCAGCTGCAGGAGAAGCGCGTCGCGCCCGCCGACGCCCGCGGCGAGCTGGAGGCCGCGCTGGCCGCGCTGCCCGCGCACCTCGTAGAGACACCGCTCCCGCTGCCGCTGACCGACGATGACGACAACGAGGACGACGATGAGCCGCAGGTGAGGCTCGCCATTACTCCTACGTTATCGGTCGCCACCTATCGGTCGAGTCGATTGCGTATACGAGTTCGATGTCCGCAGAGTTTGGAGTCTGCTCTGAAGCGGTGGGGCGCGGCGCTGTCGGGGTGGGAGGCCGGCGCGGGCGGGACGCTCGAGCAGGCGGAGGCGCTGCGGCCGCTGCTGCGCGCGCTGCGATCTGCGCCCGCGTCCGCGCTGCGGGACCTGCTGCACCGCGCCGACCTGCAGCAACACCAGCTGTGAGTACGGCCACCCCGTGTTGATTCGAGCGCTCTCTGCGCTTCTGGAATTGTTGATCTCTTTGACGAACCTCGTGTACTTTTATAAAGAAACAACCAATTTCACGTAAGTATTGCGTGAATCTATCTCGAGATCACTAGAAGCATCAACTCCAGCAAGACGTTATACATTTTATGTATACCGTTCGTCGGTGGGAGGTTATGTTAGAATGTGTTTGTTTAAATATGGGCACTCCGCAGGGCCGGACTGCTGCGGGCGCTGGGTCTGGGGGGCTCGCGCGCTGGCTGGGACGCGGCGCGTTCGTTGCTCGCACCCGCGGACCAGGACGCCCTGGAGACCCTCGCGCACCACTACCTCGCGGGACTCGCGCTCGCAGACGCACCGGAGGTGAGTCCGTGGTCGCGGTCGTCCCCGCGCCGACGCCGCGTCGGGTCGGTGAGTGAGCGCGTGTCTCCGTCGGTTGCAGGAGGAGACGGTCGCGGAGGTGCTGAAGCTCGGCGAGGAGGCGAAGCTGCCCTCCATAGCGGAGAGCGCGCTTCTGGCGGGCGCGTCGGCAGCGGCGCGGGGCGGGGGCGGGGCGGCGCGCGTGGCGCTGCTGGGCGCGCTCGGGCGGTGCCGCGACGAGGAATGCCGCGCGGGGCGGCTGCGGGCGCTCGGGAACCTGCGCCGCGCCGACGTCGCGCCGACGCTGCTCGCTGCGGCGGAGCGGGGCGGCGCGCGCGCGGCGCAGGCGGCGCTGGGGGCGCTGCGCTCCGCCCCGCGCGGCGCGGTCGGGGCGGCGCTGCTGGACCGCGCGGCGCTGATCGCCGGGAACGCGTCGCGCTCGCTGCCGGAGCGAGCTCTGGCGCTGGAGCTGGTGGTGGAGCGGACGTGCGACGCCGCTGGTGCGGCCGGGGCGGTGGTGCCGCTGCGCGTGATCCGGCTGGCGCGGACGCTGATGCGGGAGCGCGGCGCGGCGGCGCACGAGCTGAGACGCGCGCTGTGGCAGAGACTGGACACGCTGTCGGAGAGCGGCGCGGTGCGAGCGCTGCGGCGCGTGATGCCCGCCGACCTCGGCTCGTGGGACGCGCGAGCGCCGGCAGGTACGCGAGAGGGAGGAGGGGGGGACGGGGGCGGGGAGGGTGCACGGAGGACGGTGAGGTGACGCACGGAGGTCGGTGTTGCAGGCACGACGAGCGTGCTGAGGCGCGCGACGGGCTGGTCGGGCGGCGGATGGGAGACGCTGCTGGACTCCGCGCAGCTGGCATCGCGTGGGGTGCTGCGGCGCGGCGCGGTGTCGCTGCTCGCCACCGCTCCCGCCACCGCCCTGCCCGAGGCTGAGCTGCTCACCGTGAGTTATCCTCTCGATAGCCGTGTTCATTTTGTCTCGATATGCAATATGTTTCCTTAGTGGAAAGAATGATCTGTTAATGTAAACGTTGGGTTGCGTTATTTTTCTCTAGCGTTGAAGATTAATAAACACATTGTACCAATCATATTGTAAATGTGATGTTGAAGTTTAGTTCACATATAAGCACTAAGTACATGAAGTCGTGGGCAGGGAGCGGTCGACCATCATCGACGGCTGTACGGTGTCAGAGTTCACTTGTAACAGTAGCTATTTTAACAGTGAATCGTTCCCCAGGTGGAGGTGTGGACGCGCGGACTGGAGGCGATGGCAGGGACGGGGGCGGGGGCGAGTGAGGGGGAGGCGGTGGTGGAGGAGGAGGAGGGCATGGCGTGCGGGCTGCAGCTGAGCGTGGCGGGGCGGGCGCTGAGGGCGGTGCCGCTGTTCTCGAGCCAGGCGGAGCTGCTGTCGCACGTGTGGGCGGGCACTGGCTCCGCGCCGACGCCGGTGCTGCGAGCGCTGCTGCCGGCGCGAGGCGGCGGGGCGGGGCGCGGCGGGGCGGCGCTGCAGGCGGGCGCGGTGCTGCGGGCGGACGCGGGAGCGGGAGCGTCGGCGCTGGCGCTGGCGCTGGACGCTAGCGGGTCGGTGTCGCTGTGGCACCGCACAGCGCGCGCGCGGCTCTCGCTGCGTGGCGCCGCTCACGCGTCCGTCCGCGGTCGCGTGGTGACCGCGTGGAGTTCTCTGCGCGCGGAGGCGAGCGCCGGCACCGCGGTGGCGCTGCGCATCGCCGCCGACCTCGACTTCTACGACGGCGTCGCGCTCTGCGTGCGCGCGCACGTCGACCCGCACGACGTCAGGTGAGTGCGGGGGCTGGGGGCGGGGGTGAGGGGAGACGCGGGAAGTCAGCGCGGTGGTGACGGTGTGTGTGTATGTGTGTGCAGGATGTCGGAGCGGGTGTGGTCGCGGGGCAGTGCGCGGGGGCGGCGCGTGTCGCTGCGACGGGAGACGGTGTCGCGTCGCGCGGGACGGACGCTGGCGCTGGGACGCGACAACGACGCCGCGTGCAGACTGCTGCGCGCCGCAGACGAACACGACGACGACTGAACTCCGCGCTGCGTGTCGCGTGTCACGTGTCGGAGACAACACCCGTCACCTGCTTTCCTACAAACTTGGAACGACCGTCTGTAGCGTTCGATATCGCTCCGATGTCTCTCTGTCCTATGTTATGTTTATGGAAATCTCAACAACCATCGAATATTTTATATTTTTCATGTAAAAAAATAACTGAATATATTAAATTTCGTTTCATTATTCGAGTGCCCTCGCAGGCACCGCGAACCGATCAAAATCACCAAAGAATCAAAAAACGCGCTCGGAACAACCAGCCCCCAAAACTCTACTCCGTACTGGAGAAGCGGGTGTGTCGAGAGTTTTGTAAGTATTTATAACCATCTCTCTATTACGGGGGTAGCCGAGAGACGCCGTAGCGCGAAACGTGACCGTCCTATCTTTTTTCATAGCTTATCTATCTATCTATCTATATTGTAATGACAATGTAACAGGTCAAATTCTGTACATTGACAATATGTTGAAAAAAATTAGCAGGACATTAATTATATAATCGATTCTGAAGACAAAACTATATATTGTTTTCATTTGTCTTTCTGTTCGTATATTTGTCTTTCTGTCCGCGCATCACACCGAAACTACTAAATAAATTCAAATGAAACTTGGCATGATTTGAGTTCATACTACTATGAGATAGGACATAGGATACTTTTTATGCCGAAATTCAGCAGGGTTCCCTTGGGAGGCGAGATTAAAGTTAAAATGTGTACTTGCAATTCATTAATGCGTAGTCCGATTTCATTCATTATTTTTTTGTAATATAGGAGGTACTTGTAGTTCAGAAATTACAGCCATCACACCCCTCAGTATAAGGTCCAAATAACTTAAAACCCGGAATCTACAGGAACCTAGGAACCTTTGAAGGTACGGCTCATCTTAAGCTGGCGTTCGCATTTTATCGTATAGTGTCTAATTTATTTCTTTCATACCAGTTTTAGAGGTAAAATACAGGTGTGTATAAATTAAACTAGATGTCGCTGCTAAATTTGAATTGAACATTGGATAACTAACAGTAGGGTTGGTGTACGGGTCGCTCCCAATAAATGAAAAGGCACTTTAACTTTGCAACGATATATTACGTAAAGAAAAAGACACCAATCGAGCTCACATTAAAAAATCACGTTTCCCTCCTAACCAATTCACCGAAACACTTCGATACCGCGTTCTAGAATTGGGTCACTTTTAGCAGCGACATCTAGTTTTGTTTTAAGACACTAATATACAAAGCTGGTATGAAATTATGACATGATTAGACATACCGCCCACTATGAACATCTGTTTATGTTCTTAACTACAACGACGGCCCATTGTGAGAAGAGGGTGCACGCACACTAAATTAACAATTTACATTGCCAGATAACTATACTATAACTAGGCACTTCGATAACTTATAAAACTACTCACTCAAGAATGTGGACTGTATTAAACTATTACTTCAAAAACAAAATTTACAATCTTAACACAAAATAAACTTAAGACAATCTACTCTAAACGGATTAACAGACAATGGCAACTTATTATAACTTATCACTATTCTAAACAGTCACAGGCAAAACACATAACTTAGACACAGGACGCTTACATAACGAACCGTTACATTTTAAAGTTACAACTCGTGTGACATTGTCCAACCCAGAGTGCTTTTCTACTATTCTACCTAACAACCAACGAGCAGGAGGCAAATTATCCTCTTTTACTAAGACAACATCTCCAATATTTGGTTCAGCAACACATTTGTTCCATTTATGACGTTGCAACATATGAACCAAATATTCTTCAGACCATCGCCGCCAAAATTCCTGCAAAATACGCTGAGAAAGTTGCCAACGTTTCAGCGTACTCATGTTACTGTCTTCGTAATTTCGATCAGGCACCGTTATCAGAGGTTCACCTATAAGAAAATGGCCAGGTGTTAAAGGAGAAGGGTCGTTGGGATTGTCAGGCATCATAGACAACGGTCGTGAATTAAGACAGGCTTCCACTTGAATCAGCACAGTGGACATCTCTTCAAAGGTAAGTGTCGAGTTTCCTATAACCCGTTTCAAGTGGAATTTAGTGGACTTCACGCCCGCCTCCCAAAGTCCACCAAAATTCGGTGCATGAGGAGGGATGAAGTGCCACGACGAACCGTTGTTGCCTAACCACTCTCTAATATCAACAGCTACAGATGACTTTTCTGCAGCGACAAGATGACGAAGTTCTTTGGAGGCTCCAACAAAATTGGTGCCGTTATCACTCCAGACATCACTGACAACACCTCTGCGTCCCACGAATCGTTTAAAAGCCGCAATGAAACCTTGTGCCGACAAATCGCTTACAGCTTCCAAATGTATGGCCTTAGTGACCATACAAACAAAAAGGCAAATATATCCCTTATATGATTGATGGCCACGACCTTTTGACGTTCGGATGTTGACAGGACCCGCGAAGTCGACTCCACTATGTCGAAATGGTCTTGCTGGTGTCACTCTACTCGATGGCAACTGACCCATTAACTGAGTCTGAGCAGCTGCAGAATACCGTTTGCATGTGACACAGTTGCGTACAAAAGCCTTAACAAGCGTCTTGGCTGCAATTACCCAATACTTTGTACGCAAATGATTTAAGACCAAAGTAGGTCCTCCATGTAGAGTCTTCTTGTGGGCTTCGCTAATCACTAGATATGTGAAGTGATTATCATGTGGTAGAATGATGGGATGTTTCATGTTTTCATCCAATTTGGCGTTCTGAATACGACCACTAACGCGCAAAATTCCATCCCCATCTAACAGCGGGCAAAGAGATTTCAGCTTACTTCTTGCTTTAAGTATTCCTGTTTTGCCTATATCTTTAATCTCTTCACTGAAAGCTTGCCCTTGTACTTGTCTTATACACACTTTTGTTGCTTTTTCTATCTCTTCCTTTGTTAAAAACTCTTCATACTTTCTACTATCTCTTTCTCGTTTCCTCCATCTTAAAACCCTTCGGCAGTAAGCAATAACCCTCACTAATTTCTGCAATGTTGAATATTTTCTCCACATTGGATCTTCTTGTGTGTTCTCAGTTACAACATGAGCCTTGACTGACCTCTGTTCCATATTTGTGGATATGGCCTTCGGCCTTGTGTATTCAATGACTTCATCTCGCAACCACGAAGGCCCCTGAGTCCACAAAACATTGCAAGAAAGTTCTTGTGGTGTTAACCCTCTTGAAGCAATATCTGCTGGGTTTTGAGAGGACTGGACATGAGCCCAGTGTGAACTGTCAAATTGAGAGAGAATCGCAGAAACTCTGTTTGCAACAAAAGTAGTCCAGCGGCTTGGATGGCCGCTAAGCCACGCCAAAACCACGGATGAGTCGGTCCAAGCATGAACATGAGTTTGCGGGATTTTCATTACTTCTGATACTTCTGATATTAGCTCCGCCAACAGTGCAGCTCCCATCAACTCAAGCCTGGGTATTGATTGCTGTTTTACCGGAGCAACTTTCGTACGGGCAGTGATCAATCCTGTTGTGATGGATTTATCCGACCTAACAACTCTAACATAAACTACTGCAGCATACGCAGCAACTGAAGCATCAGAGAAGCCGTGCAGCTCAACACACCAGTTATCAACTGACGTGTCAACCCATCTCGGAATGCTAAACCTACGTGTCTCCTCGAGATTTTGTCGGTAAGTTTGCCATTCTATCAACAACTCTGGTGGCAACTCTTCGTCCCAACCTATTCCCGAAAGCCAAAGCTTTTGAATGAACATCTTTGATGTGACAACACAAGGTGCTGCCCATCCCAATGGATCAAATAGGCGGGAGATGTCAGAAATTACTTGTCGTTTCGTAATAGGAGTCTGCTGCAAAGAAAGTTTTACAGAGTATTTGAATATGTCTGAATCTCGATCCCATGATATTCCTAAAATCTTCATGACTTCATCAATTTTAAAATCCTTTTCCTGTATTCCTTGATCATTACTTCCACTCCGATCCTTTCCTTCATCTGAAATGAATTCATTTAATTTCTTGCAGCTACTAACCCACTTTTGCAACTGGAAGCCACCTCTGGTAAGTACTTCTGTCATTTTCTTTTTTAACATTAATCCTTCTTGAATTGTCTGACACCCTGTCATCAGATCATCTACGTAAAATTCATTTTTTATTTTTTCAGCTACTTCAAGACAATCTTCAGGACACTCGTCGACTGCCACTTGCTGCAATGTCTTCACTGCGAGGTAAGGTGCTGCCGACGTTCCAAAGGTAACTCTCAGCATGCGAAAATCTTCAATTTCATCTTTGGGATCATCACGCCATACTACTCTCTGGAAATCTACGTGTTCAGGTAAGACTTTCACTTGTCTATACATTTTAACAATATCTGCACAAATGCTTATAGGGTGCATTCTCCATTTCATAATGATGTGACGCAACGGCGGTTGTAGTGTGGGACCAACCATAAGGTCGTCGTTCAAAGAGACCCCATTCAACCCCTTCATGGAGGCGTCGAACACAATTCGAACCTTGGTTGTTGACTTGTCTTCACGTACAACAGCGTGATGTGGTAAGTAAACCGCTGTAGTTCTTCTAGAATCATCACCTTGTACGCGCTCCATATGACCAAGGTCAATGTATTCGTGGAACACCTCGGAGTATCGCCTTTTCACTTCTGGATGCTTCTTGAACTTCTTTTCAAGAAGAAGAAATCTCTTTACGGCAAGGTCTCTGGAACTGCCATACTGAGATCGTGGGTCATCACTACGAAATGGCAGGTGAACGACGTATCTACCACTTTCATCCTTTGATGTGGTTTGAGTGTAGATGTCTTCGCAACGCTGCTCATCTTCGGTAAGTATCTTCGACGATCCTGGAATAATAGATTCTATCTCCCAAAACTTCTTCAGGAGTTCATTGTCATCAACCTGATCTGTCATGCTTATAGTGGCATGATGACAATTAATATTTGATTTTGAAGTAGATGGAATTTGACCGGACAAAATCCATCCCAAGGCTGTATTTTGTGCTACTGGGAAGCCTGGGGGACCTCTGGTCAATCCCTCTCTCAGTACCTGGCCATACACTTCAGCGCCGAGCAAGATGTCTATCTTGTTTGGTGTGTAATATTCTGGGTCTGCTAAAGTGAGCTCTAGCTCAGGCCAGTTGAAATTCGCAAGTTTCTCAGAAGGTAATAGCGATGTGATGGTACCTAACACGTATGCTTCTACTTGGACACTAAATTTGGGATCGAAGCGCGAGTGAATAGTCACTGTGACTGTAAACCTAGAAGCAAAACTGCTCTTCTCGCCACCTACCCCTGAAATGACCGTTCTGGCCGACGTCTTTCTAAGTCCAAGCAGCTGAACTGCTGATTCCGTTATGAATGATGCCTGGGATCCCTGATCCAATAACACCCTCAACAGTTGTGTAGACCCATGTCTTGTCTGTGCTTCGACAAGAGCTGTGGCCAACAAAACTTGTGTAGGCACTGTCCTTTGAGAAAAGTGTGAAGCTATATTTGGCGAAGTTGATTCGCCCTCTGATAACGATGTCTGAACCGCAGACACCGCTGATTTGACTTCAGCCGTTACATTCGATTCTGTATTAGATACGGCTGAACTTGAGCTTGATTTGGGATGCAAAAGCGAATGATGTCTTCGCTTGCAAACGCGACAACAAGAACTTTGACGGCAATACTTGATGGAGTGGTTGGAACCTAAACAATTAAAACATAAACCTTTGGTTTGAACAAAGTCATGACGAGAATCATAACTCTCTTTTGCAAACTGCTTACAATTTGCGATCTTGTGGCTTTCTTTACAATATGGACATGAAATATTGGCATTGTTATCGGCGCTGACAATGTGATGAACCTTTGGCTTACTTACAAGTGGTTTAGCTCTTAAAGATTTTGAATCTAAAAATTCTAACGCCCGAGATCTGGTCTCTAAAAATTCTCTGAATTCTACGAGTGTGGGCAGTTTATCATGTGAGCTTATTTTCGTTTCCCATAGTTTTCGGGATTCGAAATCTAATTTGGAGCTCACAATGTATATGACTATGATATCCCACGACTGAACTTCAACCCCGAGATTTTTTAGACCGTTTAAACATTCCATTGTCGTGTCTAAAAGACCTTTGATAGCACTAGAGTTTTCTGCTACACTAGATTGGCTCATCAAACGTTTCAACAAACAATTAGATGTGAATCTTTTATTATCAAAACGACTACTAAGCATTGTCCAACATTCAGTATAATTGGCTGATGTTATTGGAATGTTTCGAACTAACTGTTCAGCTTCGCCTGACAACAAACCTTTCAAATAGTGCATTTTTTGTACATTGTCCAAACTTTCATTTTGATGAATTAATGATACAAACAGATCTTTGAAAGTTGGCCATAGAGCATAATTGCCCGTAAATGTGGGAATTGAAATCTTTGGCAATTTGATGCTATCATTTCTCAGTTTACTTTTTGCATTTTGATCAGAACTTGCTGAAGTTGAAACTACTTTATTAAACTCAACCAAAATTTCTTTTAACTCGCTTTTATAATCAATATACAATTCTTCGGTGATTTCATACAATTCATTTTTGAAATATTTGTCATCAACATTTAAATCTGTAGTTTTTTGAATTATTTCCTCATGTATCGTTACAAAACCGTTCCAAGTACGTTCTAAAGTCTCTAGTCTTGCTTCAACGTACGAACTAGTAATACGGGACTTAGGCGACTTTTTCATGTTACTACGCGCTTTTTCTATGCGAAACTTGGCGTCAATTTGCAACTTATAAAGAGGTTCCATTTTGTAAGAAAATACTCAGATTTTTACAAGTACAAATACTGTTAATATCACCGAAATTTTTACAAGTGTTTGAGTTAAATATATCAAAATTTAAAAATTGGGCATGGATTCCCCGTCTCAACAGAGATTGTCTTACAACTAACATGCACACGAAAAATACAAGTCCTAAATCAGATTAATTTTAATTTAAATAAATCAGTAAAAGTTTAAAGTCTAAAATTTGCCAGTCTTTCTTCTTGATTATTGATTCTCCACACTTAGTAAACAAAATGTACTCACAATTTTACTGCACTACACAAACCACAACTTGGCTCCATCTAGTGTTTGCCTCCAGAAACGATTTTCCAACTGCAGTGGCGCCCTCTAGCGTATCTCTGCAGTACTCCTCAGCTGCACGCGCAGGTATCTCGTGCTGGCCAGCCAGCACTCCAAGCGGCGGCGACGGGGTGTGCGAACACACACACACACACTCACACACACTAAGGTGTGTAGTAAGGCACGCCAGTGGCAATCCACCACTGATTTCAGTGCCCGTAAAGCAAAAATCGTTTCGCGCTCCTCCACGGATGCTAGTGAATCCGGGCTCGTAAGGACCATGTACGGGTCGCTCCCAATAAATGAAAAGGCACTTTAACTTTGCAACGATATATTACGTAAAGAAAAAGACACCAATCGAGCTCACATTAAAAAATCACGTTTCCCTCCTAACCAATTCACCGAAACACTTCGATACCGCGTTCTAGAATTGGGTCACTTTTAGCAGCGACATCTAGTTTTGTTTTAAGACACTAATATACAAAGCTGGTATGAAATTATGACATGATTAGACAGTTGGCAAGTAAATAAAACTTTGAGATTAATTCACAGGTTTGTATTACTCAAGAGAGAAGCAATTTATAAACTTATACTAATTGGGTTGACCATTTGCCTAAAACACATCGATACCGCGATGTAGAAACTGGTCACATTTACTAGCGCCATCTAGTTCTGTATTGGCTCACTAACCTAAGACCATTCGCATAAAATGCACCTTGTGGCTTCTGAAGGCTTTAAACATACTGCCCACCTAAGGACACTATTAACAAACTATTGTCCTTACAAATTAGTTACATAGATAGGAATAATTTGAAACTATGCCTGTTGAAATAACACAAAACATTTTACAAAAAAATTACTAACCTATGTGTACAAACTGCTCCAGAACTATTAACTATTGTACATAAAAATGAACTCCATGCTATTAAAGTTTAAGGTAACGTTCAGACAGACAACAAAAACTTATACAGTAAAAATATACACGTTTTAGCCTACCGATACAGAAACCTGATCATATGTTTACCCTTTACCTTATTTATTATAATTAGTTAACTTACATTCATAACCTAATACATTTATATCTTATAACCTAATAACTAACTCTATGGACTTGAGATTCAATCACATACTGGAAGCACAATTAGTTTTGAAGTCGGTCGTTTAATTAAGGAGTTTCTAGTTCGAAGAGTGACTACCCTAGTGACATTATGCGCGTCAGGATGTTTGGTCTCAATTTTTCCTAATAACCATCTGCTTGGGGGTAAATCATCCTCCTTAATTAAAACCACATCACCCTCTCTGGGTTCAGGATTCTGATCTCTCCACTTGTACCTTTGCTGCAGTCTGTGCACATAGTCACGGGACCAACAACGCCAAAAGTCTTGTAACATACGTTGCGTTAACTGCCATCGTCTTAAGGTCGACAAGTTGGAGCTTTCAAAATTGCGATCGGGTGCTGTGATGAGTGGTTCTCCTACCAGAAAGTGACCTGGTGTCAGAATTGATTCCACATCCACTTCTCCTTCAATTCTAGATAAAGGTCTTGAATTTAGACACGACTCTACCTGTGCCAGCACAGTAGACAATTCTTCGTATGTAAGAGTGGTACTTCCGATGACTCTCTTCAGGTGGAATTTCGTAGATTTTATGGCGGCCTCCCATAGACCACCAAAGTTTGGAGCACGGGGTGGGATAAAATGCCATGTGGTGCCATTAGTGGCAAGAGTCTCCGCTATATCTCTGCCCACCGTGGAGTTCTCTACGTCCAATAAGGTACGTAACTCACGTGCAGCCCCGACAAAATTGGTTCCATTGTCGCTATACAGATCGGTGCAATGGCCTCGTCTAGCGACAAATCTTTTGAAAGCCGCTAAAAATCCTTGCGAGGTAAGATCACTCACTGCTTCGATATGTACTGCACGAGTCACCATACATATAAAAAGGCATATGTAGCCTTTATACGAGTGATGCCCTCTCCCTTTAGTGGTCCTTATATCAATGGGCCCTGCATAATCTACGCCACTTTTTTTAAATGCCCGACTCGGCGTTACTCGAACAGCAGGTAGCTGGCCCATAAGTTGGGTTTTTGTCACTGCTGCGTTTTTTACACAATTTATGCATTTCCGAACGTGGTTTTTCACCAATTGTTTGGCTCCAATTATCCAGTATTTGGCGTACAAGAAACTAAGCATCAATTGAGGACCACCATGCAAGGTACTTTTATGAGCATTATCAATCAATAGCTTGGTAAAATTTCCATCTTTTGGTATTAATATTTGGTGTTTTTTGTTTTCAGAAAGTTTCGAGTTTTCCAGTCTTCCTCCTACCCTTAAGACCTGTCTGTCATCCAGGAACGGATTCAACGACAGCAACTTGCTGGACCGTTTTAAACTTTTCTGACTTGTAATTGCTTTAATTTCTTCAAAAAAGTAATTTCCTTGACATTGCTTTATACACACCTCCAATGAGTCCTCCATCTCTCCTCGACTTAGCATGACACCTTTATGACGTTCGGCTTTAGGTTTCTTCATACTGAGGAACCGTCTACAGTAAGCCAGAACTCTTATTAATTTTGTCAACGAGGAATATTTATCCCATAAACTACATTTATTTATTGAACCATGCATGCAGACTTGCCTTGTAGCTTCTTCTAAATTTGTTTTTAGTATTTTCGGTTTTCCTAATCATCAGAGATCATTGATCTCTTTGTTTTTCAGCATTTTAGGTCCTTGAAACCACAACGATGACTTCAACAACTCCGCTGGACTAAGTCCTCTTGACGCAACATCTGCCGGGTTTGACTTAGAAGAGACATGATTCCATTGATGCGGTTCTAAAGTTTCCATTATCGTTGTAACTCTGTTTGCAATGAATGTCTTCCACCTGCTCGGATGACTGTTTAACCACGCAAGTACGACAGTGGAGTCTGTCCAAGCGAACCAGTCATGCTTTGGAATTTCCATCACTGTTCCAACTTCGGCTAGCAGTTTAGCTAGCAGGACCGCACCACACAGTTCCAGCCGTGGCACAGAGACTTGCTTAACAGGTGCTACCTTAGTCTTAGCAGCGACTAAATTAACTTGGACTATCCCATTGGCACCCACGATGCGGACATAGACAACTGCAGCATACGCTACTTGAGAGGCGTCACTATATCCGTGCAACTCGATCTGCGTGTCATCCACTGTATATCCCAAGTAACGTGGTATTCTTACCTGTTCCAGAAATTTCAAACTTTCGCGGTAAGTAATCCATTCTGTCAGTATAATTTCCGGTGCCTCTTCATCCCATGCTATTCCTGCTAACCAGAGCTTTTGTATTATTATTTTCGCTACAATTATTGCTGGTGCAACCCAACCTAACGGGTCAAACAATCTTGCTATATCTGCAATAATGTTCCTTTTTGTTACAGGTCGCTGCAATGTGGTAAGAATCACTGCATAATGGTAAGAGTCATCACATCGGTTCCAGGTAAGTCCCAAAATTTTCATGATTGAATCCATTTTTATTTCCAGGTTCCTATTTATATCCTCCTCCTCCTTTCCTTGCTTTATTTTTACCAATAGTTCTTCGCTGTTACTTGACCATTTTTGCAGGTGAAAGCCTGCCTTTCCCAAAAGTTTTTTCATTTGTCTGTAAACCTCAATACCTTCACCTACTGTTTGGCAACCGGTAAGTAAGTCGTCCATGTAAAAGTCTACTACAACTCTCTCTGCAGCTTCTGGGAAGAGATGACCTTCATCAGCAGCTACTTGCATTAGACTTCGGACAGCTAGATGAGGTGCACACGCCGTTCCAAATAAGACGCGTACTAGTTTATAATCGGTAATTTCATTTTCAGGGCTGCTTCGCCAGAGAATACGTTGGAAATTTGTATCCTCATCATCTAATTTTATTTGGTGATACATCTTCTCGATATCAGCTACCAAAACCACAGGATGTCTACGCCATCGCATTATAATATGCCTTAAATCCATCTGCAAGGTTGGTCCAACCATCAGATCATCATTCAGCGAGACACCATTCGTCCCCTTAGAAGAAGCATTCATTACGATTCTAACTTTTGTTGTATCCTTATCTTCTCTGATGACCTCATGATACGGCAGGTAAACTGAATCTTTTTCCCTTTCATTTTCTTTTACAGGGACCATATATTTCAATCGTAAGTATCCTTCAAATGTTGTTTTATATTCTTCTTTTAATGCTTCATTTTTGGCTAATCGTTTCTCTAGGGCTTGCAATCTTCTCATAGCTATTAACTTGCTATTTCCATCTCGGCATGCAGGATTGTCGCTTCGAAATGGAAGTTTAACTATATATCTCCCTTCCGGATCTCTTGTGGTAGTTTTGGCATAATACTCTTCACACTGATTTTCCTCTTCTGTAAGCATTTTCTTTTCCTGATAAGCAGGTTCGGATTCCAATTCCCAAAACTTTTTTAGGATGTCATTTTCTTTTTCTGTAGTAACGTCAGCATGCATTACTACTATTTCTTCTTGATTAGCAGAATTTACCAATCCCGAGATGATCCATCCAAAAGTAGTCGCTTGAGCTAACATAAGTCCATTGGGATCCTTCATCACCCCTTCCTTTAAGATCTGACTGTATATTTCCGCTCCCAACAGAACATCTATTTTGTTTGGGGTATGATAGTGAGGATCAGCTAAACTTATTTCGGTGGAGTTAATCCAACCCAATTCCTCCACTTCTTTGCTTGGAAGGTAGGAAGTTATCGACTTCAAAACGTGAGCTTTTACTTGCACGTTTACATGAGGTTCTGTCCTGGATGTCAACTTGAGTAGTACCACCGATCTCGAGTTGACAGCTTTTGCTCCGCCTACCCCCGAGATAATTCCTCGTGTGGGTATTTTCTTCAGCCGTAACAGCTGTACGACCGATTCTGTCACAAAAGACGCCTGTGACCCTTGATCAAGCAAAGCCCTTATCGTACAATAAGTTCCGTTTCTGGTCTCAGCATCAACTAGTGCTGTCGCTAATAATACTGATTTATTTCTTACTGCGACAGTATTCGTTTGTATTTCCTCTACGGGTTCATCTGTCGGCTCTTCTGTCGATTCCTCTGCAAACTCCTCCGCTGATTCTTCTCCCGAATCTTCAGTTATCATAGCGGTCATTAGTTTTTCTTTACTTGCAGTCCTCGGATGCAACAAAGTATGATGATGACGTCTGCATAGTCTACACTTTATTGGGATTTTACAGGATTTGGCAGAATGATTTACTCCCAAACAGTTAAAACAAACCCCGTTTTTCAACACAAACTCCCGACGAGCATCACTGTCCTGAGCTTGAAATTTTTTACATAGATGCAATTTATGATTTTCAGAACAAGAAGGGCATTGGTAGGTTGGTTGTTCCGAACTAGCAGCATGCATTGATCGCGGTTTACTACCAACCATTTGTGATGGTTGAGCTTTGTTAAAATACTTTTGGCTAACAAACTCTAATGCTCTAAATCTATTGGTTATGAAGCTCCTGAATTGCTCGAAGGTAGGCAATGTATCAGCAGAAATGTTGCCAGTTACGTACAACTCCCACTGTTTTCGCGATTCGCCGTCCAACTTCAAAGTAAGTATGTGTATGATAATTATATCCCACTTAGACACATCAATCCCTAAATTACTTAACCCGTTCAAACAATCTGTAGACGTATCAATTAAATCCTTCAGCCCTTGTGCTGACTCAAATGTGTGACTTTTTTGACTTAATAATCGTTTCAATATACAATTTGATAAATATTGTTTATTGTTATAACGGTCTTCTAACAGCTTCCAACATTTATCATAGTTGTCAGCCGCTATGGGAATTTGTCTTAACAACTGTTCTGCCTCGCCCAACAAATATCCTTTAAGATAGTGCATTTTTTGTACACTGGCTAAGCTTGCGTTATTATGAATAAGAGAAATGAATAAATCCCTAAACGTGACCCACTCGGTATATTTCCCGGAAAACTTTGTAATAACAATTTTTGGTAGGTTTATGTGCGACACCCCTACAGCTAGTCCCACCTCTTTTGTGGCAGTAGCACTTTCGGTCTTTTTTATATAAGAATTTAAAATAGTTTTAAGTTCCGTTTTGTAATCGAGGTACAGCTCTTCAGTCTGATCATAAATATCTTGTTCGAAATACTCATGTTTACTAAGTTTCCCCCCATACGTTCCTAATAACTGCTTGTGGTTTGCCACAAATGAAGCCCATAATTGCTCCATATTTTCAAGCCGTACCTGAACATAAGTCTCAGTTATTCGTTCCTTTGGAGACTTCTTGAAATTTTTCCTAGCCTTTGTTAAATTGTGGTAACTGTCCATTTGCACTATAATTTTTTCTTCCATTTTTATTTGCGTTTATCTAAACAAATAATACCACAACTTTTCTTTAAAGTACATACAATCAGATTCACTAAACAAAGTGTTTTTAACAAAAATTCTGATACAAAAATTATTCTAAGTGTTTGAACTAATTTAAACTCTGTTCAAAATTGGGCATGGATTCCCCGTCTTGACCAAATTCGAGAAACTATTCTAAGTCCTAATTTATCACAAACATGCACTTTAAGTTAAAGTCTTTAATAAAGTTCACCTTCTTCAAAATTATAACTTCAAAGTACTCACGGTTTGTCCATGCACTCGAATACTCGATTCACCTCACGCAAACAACTTCACTTCACACCTAGCTTGGAACGCCAGGGACTTCCTCTTCAATCGCACCTTTCTCGCACGATTACCTGCGCAATAAATGCGCTCCTCCTCCGTACACTGCAACTTCAGGGCACCACGTCACTGGTCTCCCGGCTCCGTCTGCAGACCTCCGGTGGTCGTTACCGGTAGGACTCCGCGACTGACGTAACTGGTTCCCAGGCTCCGACGACTAGGCCTCCGGCGCACGTTACCGGCCAGACCTACTGGTATCCGTCCCGAGTAGCAATCCGCCACTCCTTCAGGCACGGGGAGAGCGATTCCACACACTTTGTTGGAAACACTCAAAAAATATTGCCACCCTTCTCTTTATCCGACTCGCTAGGACCAAATGAACATTGGATAACTAACAGTAGGGTTGGCAAGTAAATAAAACTTTGAGATTAATTCACAGGTTTGTATTACTCAAGAGAGAAGCAATTTATAAACTTATACTAATTGGGTTGACCATTTGCCTAAAACACATCGATACCGCGATGTAGAAACTGGTCACATTTACTAGCGCCATCTAGTTCTGTATTGGCTCACTAACCTAAGACCATTCGCATAAAATGCACCTTGTGGCTTCTGAAGGCTTTAAACAGAATGATTCCTAGAACGCGCTATCGATGTGTTTCGGTAAATCCTTAAGGAAGGATAGATTGTTGGTTAACGTGAGTTCGATTGGTGTTTTTCTACTTCAAGCCTTAAATAATCGTTGCTAAATTAAAGTGCCTTTTTGATATATTTATTGGCAGCGACCTATACATATATGCATATGTAGGTAGCCCTATTAAAGCCTAATTTTTAGAAACCGACTTTAAAAAAAATGAGGTTTTCAATTCGGTTGTAGTTTTATTTTGTTTTTTATTCGTAAGCACTTTATCGTATAGGCATAATGGATAAGGCATATTGTCGAAGTCAGACCACTCCAAAGGAGTCAGATATTGCCCAACTATAATTCTCGACCCCAGAGTCAAAAGGTTGGATGTGACCAAAGTCACATTTCTTCATAACGGCAATGAACATTTTGTTCTCTTTCTGGCAAACTGACAGCTGTATTTATATCTCATTTCATTGCTAAGATACATAGGAGCATTTTGTCGGATATGAAGACTTTCTGCAAATTCTGGGTAGCATCATTCTTTTTATTAAGTTGCTTCTGTATGAAATATTGATTTAAAAATAAAAAAAAATAAGTGTTGTTTTGTGGATTCGACCATTATGCTCCCAAATTAGTTAATATTTGATGCCACGCGCCACGCGCCACGCGCCACGCGTCACGCGCCACGCGCCACGCGTCACTGCACTTGCGCATATCTGCTCCTGAACTATACAAATGGTTTGGGTACGTAAAATCACAAACAATATTTTGGAAATTAATCATTTTGAGACTTTATACCTGTTACATTAATATCTTTACTGTATAATTCATGTAAGTTGATATGAAACTTTTTGTCTCCGATCAAATCACTGTTTATGTGATCGGTATTCCGATCTCGTCCTCGCCGAGTGAGCGGCTGTGGAGAGGCTGTGGAGAAACTGTGGAGAGGCTGTGGAGAGACTGTGGAGAGGCTGTGGAGAGACTGTGGAGATGCTGTGGAGAGACTGTGGAGAGGCTGTGGAGAGACTGTGGAGAGGCTGTGGAGAGACTGTGGAGATGCTGTGGAGAGACTGTGGAGAGGCTGTGGAGAGACTGTGGAGAGGCTGTGGAGAGACTGTGGGGAGACTGGAGAGGCTGTGGCGCCCGCGCCGTTTTTTATTTCAATTAGTTCCGTGCGGATTCCGCACATTAAAAAAACAACATTTCATGTGACGTAAAAAAAAGAGTAAAAGAAGCATTCTCGTTTGAGGCGAGTTTTACATCAACCGCTGGTGTAACAGACATTCAACCAACGATGCTCGTGAATATATAAAGGTGCAGTTGTGTATGTGAATGTGAATGATCATTTGTATTTGTTTTTCTTTATTTTACTTTAAATAAAACGGTACAAACGGTAAAACCAATTACAATAATGAAAACTAGCACAAACATAGGTCAACAGTTATTAAATAAAAATCAAGCAATTCAATAAAAATAATAGAATAAAAATAAATAGAAATTATATGAAATTAGTTAGGATGTCAAAATAATTACAGTTATAAATTCAGCTTATACAAATTCCACACACAGTATATACCTTACGCTCACGAAAACTCAAACAATCAACTAAAATGTTTGAATCAACCTCAGAACTAGACCCGGAGAGTGTTCAGCGCGGCGATCATTTGTGGAATAGGCGAAGATGCTTGAACCCAGTGCGAGTGGTACCGAAAATAATACACTCGTGAGCAAAAAAATCGACTCAGGACGCACGCTCGCAGTAAAAAATCTCTAGCAAAAAATTTGAAGCTTCCATTCTATTTCTGATTTTAACATTTTAAAGCTGTTAGTTTTGAGTGCGAGAAGTTAGCCCCGCACTTTTGCGTTTCCTGAATTCTGATACTTGTGCTGAATTGTTATAGGTTTGTTCTATATTGTTCCAAAATATTTTTTCTCTAGAGTGAAAATTACAGCTGAAAAACGAAAATAACGGTTTTGGAACCAGGCCCCGCACTTTGGAATTTTCCAAGTTTTGACAGTTGTGCTGGATTGTTCTACATTGTTCCAGAATATTATACTCCTAAAATGAAAATTGACGTCATAAATTAAAAAAAAACTTTTTGGAACCTAGCCCCGCACTTTTTGATTTTCAAAGTTTTGACAACGGTTCTGCATTGTTCAAGCTTTGTTCTATATTTTTCCAGAATATTACATGTCTAAAGTGAAAATTGACGTCAAAAATCTAAAAAAACTATTTGGAATCTAGATGAAAATAGCTGTGTTCGATTTCTACTGTTGAATTGAGGGTATTGGTAATTCACCGCCGAACCTCGCGACGAGGGTAGACGGACTCCGGGCACAACAACCGGGAGGAGAGTGAGTGAGCTTGCGTGACGCAGACGTTCTGCATCAAAATACTTTTCGACCGTATCGAACTTATTCGTGAACTTTGAGCTGATTTGGTGATTTGATATTGTGACCAAAAGTGTTGTCTGGAGCACATCTCTTCCCCTGGGACTTAGAGGTAGGTGGTGTTCAATTCCCTTCTTGGAAACAGTAGAATCGATCGGCGCTCTCACAACTACTAAACATTCACTTCTAAAAGCCTGCCAGCAAATTATATCTCAAAAGATTGCATTAAAATCGCACAATCTTAATGGTCCTTCGTCAGCCAGGATAGGTTTTTATGAACCCTAGAACTCGTAGTTCTATTCTAGCCGTGCTAGAAATGTTCCTACCTAACTCGTAGTTAGTGTAAAATCATACCTACAGACGTTCTGTGGTATACCTACTCTTTTTGACCCTTTCTGACCGTGTCAGATACCTATTCCTTAAATAACAAGCTCGTAGCTTATTATTTCCAAGTGAAGACGTTCTTTACTTCCCAACTTTTGTTAAAATTCCATTGTAAAATCATTGATAAAATTCCACGTCATAGACATTTCATTTTCCCTCGTGCCTAACTAATCTTTATCTTTGGCTGGCAGCTTTATATTCACACATTTCATACATATATTTGTCGTACATACTATATTTAGTGTATTGGTGGTTAATTTAAATAAAATAATCACTACATTTCGTTATTTTTAAACATTTCTTTGTCCACGCTTACTGCGTAGTTAGTGGAACAAAATGGCGCCGCCAAAAGAGTTAGAAATGGAAGCACATAGTCATGAGTTAACCGTGTTAATTCAACGTAAACAACGAATGTTTGCAAAAATACAAAATGCCTATGATTTGTCAAAGGAAATCTCGGATCTTGAAGCAAAAGAGTTATTTTTGATGCACGTGTATGAAATTGATGAGTTACGCAATCAGTTTGAAAAAATAATCTTTGAAATTTTAGAAAAAGAACTTGTAGAAAATCCGAAGTCATCACTTCGTAGTCATGAGTTAAAAAGTTTTGATGACTTGTATTTTCGAGTCAAATTATGTGCATCGAAATGTGAGCCTAAAGTCAGTAATTCTAAGGTCGAAACTACTTCGCGCTCTGTGGAATCTCGACCACGACTTCCAAAGCTAAAACTTTTTACCTTTGACGGAAACATTGAAAATTTTAATACATTCTTTGAAACGTTCTGTTCTTTAGTTCATAATCAGACGAGTATTCCGAAGATAGATAAATTCCACTATCTTTTATCGTGCACAAAAGGCGCTGCACTAAACATTGTGAAAAGCGTACCTATATCTGCGAATAACTACGAACTCGTTTGGAAAAGTCTACTTGATAAATACCAAGATAATAGAATGTTAGTCGGTAGGTATTTGGATAAAATGCTAAGTTTTTCGCCTCTTCAAAAGGAATCATCAGACAATTTGAACTCGTTCATAGAAAACTTTGACCATACATACAAAGCTATAGAAGCACTTAACATTGAAAATCTAAGTAGCTACGTAATGTGTCACATTGCTCTCAAAGCTTTAGACCCCTACACTCGTAAATGCTTTGAGCAACAATTAAATCAAAAATCGATTCCTACTTTTGAAAATCTGATAACGTTCGTTCAGAATCACATCAAAGTTCTAGATCATTCTTCATCATATTCGACTAGTTCAAGTGCACAGCAGATCAATCAACGAAAACCATACGTACCTAAGCAGAATAAAAATAATTTTTCGCATGCAACTTCTTCTCACACAAAATTATCGTGTTTGCATTGCGGAGAAAATCATATGATTTTCCGTTGTACTCAGTTTCGTAATCTGACCAACATACAACGCATTAATCGTGCTAGTGAATTGAATCTATGCCACAATTGCCTAAAAACTAATCACACGTCAAAGGAATGCAAAAGTGAATTTAAATGTTACGTCTGTAAACAGTCCCATCATATTTTATTGCACCAGGAAGCGAGTGACAGAGTACCAAAACCGGTTTCTTTTTCTGTACCGGCTGCAATAGAAACATTGCCGTGCGAATCTGATGCGTCTGTTATCAGTAGTGGTACAAATAACTATCTATCGTCTACACATAACTATGCAGTCATATTGGGAACAGCTGTTGTACACATTTTAGATGCATTCAATAATTACCAAGCTTGTCGAATACTTATTGATTCTGGTGCAATGTCCAATTTCATTACCTATGATTGCTTTCAACGATTAGGATTACCTGCTCGAAAGTGCCCGTATAATATTTATGGTCTAGGTGGCGAACATGTAAAAAACAATGGGATGGTTTCATTCACGTTAAAACCGCGTCACTGCGCGACTCCCAGTTTTAATTTAAATGCAGTAATTTTATCTCACCTGACTTCCGACTTACCTACCGTGCAGATACCTAACAATGTGATTGATGATTTCAAGAATTTACAGTTAGCTGATCCGTGTTTTTATAAAAGGTCCCCGATTGATATTATATTAGCCGGAGACATGTTTCCGTATATTTACGATGGGAAAAAAATGATAATTAATCCCGATATACCTGTCGCATTAAGTAGCGTGTTTGGGTATGTAGTGACGGGAAGACTGGAGATGCAATCCTCCAGCAATTGCCATGTTGTAGCGTTTACAACGTCGCTGGTGTCGTACACCATTGAAGAAAATTCTTTGAATGAAACTCTCAAACGTTTTTGGGAGGTGGAAGCTTCGCCGTGTGAAGTTCCTATTGATCCGTTAGATGAATTAGCGGAAAGAATTTAAATGCAAAAACATTACCGCGATGAAATCGGCCGGTACGTGGCCCCGATTTTATTGAACCCTGAGCATAAAACACTTGGTGATTCGTATGATACTGCCCTCAAACGACTCACTCAGGTCGAGCGCCGTCTAGCTCGGTCTCCAGACCTTCGTAAAGCCTACGTTGACTTCATGACAGAATACGAGTCACTGGGTCACATGGAACCGTACCACGGTACGGAACCCTCGGGTTATTTTATTCCACACCACTGTGTGTTACGACCGTCGAGTACTACGACGCCTTTGCGTGTAGTATACGATGGCTCCGCCAAAACTAGTACTGGTGTGTCACTAAATGATACACTTTTGACCGGCAGAAAACTACATCAGGACATACTTAAAATAATAATGAATTTTCGACTTTACGATGTTTGCTTTACTGCTGACGTTTCCAAAATGTATAGGGCTGTGGTCATTGACCCTGCCGACCGGAAGTACCAACATATACTTTGGCGTAACCATCCTACGGAACCAGTTCGTATCTTCGAACTGACACGAAATACCTACGGTCTTCGTAGTGCACCATTTGTCGCGGTACGTACTTTACACCAATTGGCGTCGGATGAGCTAGCTCGCATTGAGCAACCAAAAAGTACCGTGCATCACCTGGCCTCTGATAAGCTGGTTAACCCTGAACAGCCACGAATCAAGGCAGCACAAGTACTCATGCAAGGGTTCTATGTAGATGACGTTTTATGGTCTTGTCAGACACAGGAGGAAGCTTGCACGTTGCAAGATGATTTGATTTCATTACTTAAAAGTGGTGGTTTTGACTTAAGAAAGTGGGCCAGTAACTGTCCAGAGTTGCTAACAAGAATGCAATCAGACCAGGTTTCTGCGATCAACTTTCAAGACGATACGTTATCGTCATCTCTTAAAGTGTTAGGTTTGACATGGTTACCGTCGTGTGACTCATTCTCATTCAATTATAACTTGACCGACGCAAAACAAACAAAACGTTCCGTTTTAAAGCTGCTCGCGAGTATATTCGATCCGGTAGGTTTTATCTCGCCTTGTACTTTTGTCGCAAAGTGCATAATGCAAGATCTTTGGAAACTAGGCCTAGGCTGGGATGATCAGTTGCCATCTGAGCTTATATCACAATGGAACAGATTTATTATCGAGTTACCAGAGTTAGGTAATTTGCGAATCGAGCGTCATGTTTTGAGTTCTAACTTCATTGAAGTGCAGCTGATAGCATTCTGCGATGCGTCATCGCGTGGCTATGCAGCGTGTGTCTACCTACGTAGTATGGATGGGGTTGGTCACGTGAAGGTACGGTTGTTGACAAGTAAATCAAAGGTCGCTCCACTAAATCCAATTTTGTCAATACCTAGACTTGAACTTGAGGCAGCCGTGCTCCTCTCTAAACTCGTTAGTTTTGTCGTAAACAATTTAAAAGACTTTGAAGTTTCAATCATTGCATTAGGTGATTCGAACAATGTTTTAGCGTGGCTTCAAACGCCACCTTATAAATTAAAAACTTTTGTGGCTAACCGTGTTAGTCAGGTGACCGCCGTGGTCCCGCCAAATCGTTGGTATCACGTGAATAGCGAAAATAATGCTGCCGATATTTGTTCGCGCGGTGCGATGCCGGCTCGCTTTGTGGAAGGCGCCGCAGAGTGGGTTCATGGTCCACAGTGGCTGTATGATGATCAACAAAAATGGCCAATTAAAGCATTTTATGTAAAAGAAGATTTTCAAATTCCTGACATAAAATCGAAGTGTGATACTTTTGTTTTAAGTTCGTGTGACAACAAAAATAATATTTTAAAAAATGACTTGGAAGAGACATTTAATAAATTTTCTTCTTTCAATAAATTGCAACGTGTTATGGCATGGTGCCACAGATTTATAAATAACGTAAAGTGTAAAGCGTCTGCAAGGTCAAATGGACCTCTTAAGTCTTTAGAGCTAAACTCAGCTCACAATACCATCATTCGAGTGGTACAATTAAATCACTTTTATGATGAGATTGCGTCATAGCGAAAACATAAATACGTAGCTTCACTACGTAAACTTTCACCCTTTGTGGATTCCAAAGAATTTCTCAGGGTGGGGGGTAGGCTTGTGCTATCCGACCTACCATATAACACTAAGCATCCTGTGCTCCTTCCTAAATGTCACACGATCAATTTAATTATTGAATATTTCCACAGGTTGTATTTACATGTAGGGCCTCGTACGTTACAAGGAATATTGTGTAAAAATTATTAAAGTTTAAGGCGTAACGCGAAGGTCTACAAGTCGTACTTGTGCCTGTTCGTTTGTTTCTCCACAAAAGCTGTGCACTTAGAACTTCTAACTGATTTAAGTTGTGATTGTTTTTTAGCTGCATTCGATCGTTTTGTTGCTCGCCGCGGACTTTGTAATTGCTTGTATTCAGATTGCGGTACCAATTTTATTGCAGCAGCTAAACATTTGAAAGAAGTGGCAAACTTCTTGAATAATAAAGATAATCAAGAAAAAATTACTAACCGACTGACGTCACGTCATGTGGAATGGTGTCACAATCCGCCGAATGCCGCTTCTATGGGCGGAATTTGGGAAGCAGGTATCAAATCGGCAAAGTACCACCTTTACCGTGTAGTAGGTGATCGAGCTCTCACTTTCGAAGAGCTAAGCACTGTTTTCTGTAGAGTTGAGGCCGTTTTAAATTCACGCCCTCTGTGTTCGTTATCAGACAATCCAAACGAGTTTGATGTGTTAACCGCGGGTCACTTCCTGATAGGTCAAAGTTTATTAGCTGTTCCGGAATATGACTTTGAGGACGTTCCTCAGAACAGATTGTCACGTTGGCAATCTATTCAAAAGGTTTCACAGTCGTTTTGGCGGCGCTGGTCAGATGACTATCTTCACACTCTACAGCAGAGAGCGAAGTGGTTTACTTCTCCTCCCAACTTAAAAGTTGGAGATTTAGTTTTGCTCAAGTTTAATCTGACTAAACCTCTAAATTGGAATTTAGCCCGAGTAGAAAACGTACACAGTGGTGCTGACAAAGTTGTTCGCGTTTTGACTCTCCGAACTAAAAATGGATTAATCCAGAGGCCTACAAACAAGGTCTGTCCATTGCCTTATGCTAATTAATCACCGATACCTACTTATAGAATATTTACTTAGTTTAGTTATATTATATAATCCCATGCACACTCTACATTTTGTAACACTATTCACTTAATTCATAACTCTATTTATATTTATAAAACATATTATATACCCTACACTTTCATTCATTTAGGGAAATCAATCATATTGATTTCGGTGGGGGGTATGTTCGATTTCTACTGTTGAATTGAGGGTATTGGTAATTCACCGCCGAACCTCGCGACGAGGGTAGACGGACTCCGGGCACAACAACCGGGAGGAGAGTGAGTGAGCTTGCGTGACGCAGACGTTCTGCATCAAAATACTTTTCGACCGTATCGAACTTATTCGTGAACTTTGAGCTGATTTGGTGATTTGATATTGTGACCAAAAGTGTTGTCTGGAGCACATCTCTTCCCCTGGGACTTAGAGGTAGGTGGTGTTCAATTCCCTTCTTGGAAACAGTAGAATCGATCGGCGCTCTCACAACTACTAAACATTCACTTCTAAAAGCCTGCCAGCAAATTATATCTCAAAAGATTGCATTAAAATCGCACAATCTTAATGGTCCTTCGTCAGCCAGGATAGGTTTTTATGAACCCTAGAACTCGTAGTTCTATTCTAGCCGTGCTAGAAATGTTCCTACCTAACTCGTAGTTAGTGTAAAATCATACCTACAGACGTTCTGTGGTATACCTACTCTTTTTGACCCTTTCTGACCGTGTCAGATACCTATTCCTTAAATAACAAGCTCGTAGCTTATTATTTCCAAGTGAAGACGTTCTTTACTTCCCAACTTTTGTTAAAATTCCATTGTAAAATCATTGATAAAATTCCACGTCATAGACATTTCATTTTCCCTCGTGCCTAACTAATCTTTATCTTTGGCTGGCAGCTTTATATTCACACATTTCATACATATATTTGTCGTACATACTATATTTAGTGTATTGGTGGTTAATTTAAATAAAATAATCACTACATTTCGTTATTTTTAAACATTTCTTTGTCCACGCTTACTGCGTAGTTAGTGGAACAAAATGGCGCCGCCAAAAGAGTTAGAAATGGAAGCACATAGTCATGAGTTAACCGTGTTAATTCAACGTAAACAACGAATGTTTGCAAAAATACAAAATGCCTATGATTTGTCAAAGGAAATCTCGGATCTTGAAGCAAAAGAGTTATTTTTGATGCACGTGTATGAAATTGATGAGTTACGCAATCAGTTTGAAAAAATAATCTTTGAAATTTTAGAAAAAGAACTTGTAGAAAATCCGAAGTCATCACTTCGTAGTCATGAGTTAAAAAGTTTTGATGACTTGTATTTTCGAGTCAAATTATGTGCATCGAAATGTGAGCCTAAAGTCAGTAATTCTAAGGTCGAAACTACTTCGCGCTCTGTGGAATCTCGACCACGACTTCCAAAGCTAAAACTTTTTACCTTTGACGGAAACATTGAAAATTTTAATACATTCTTTGAAACGTTCTGTTCTTTAGTTCATAATCAGACGAGTATTCCGAAGATAGATAAATTCCACTATCTTTTATCGTGCACAAAAGGCGCTGCACTAAACATTGTGAAAAGCGTACCTATATCTGCGAATAACTACGAACTCGTTTGGAAAAGTCTACTTGATAAATACCAAGATAATAGAATGTTAGTCGGTAGGTATTTGGATAAAATGCTAAGTTTTTCGCCTCTTCAAAAGGAATCATCAGACAATTTGAACTCGTTCATAGAAAACTTTGACCATACATACAAAGCTATAGAAGCACTTAACATTGAAAATCTAAGTAGCTACGTAATGTGTCACATTGCTCTCAAAGCTTTAGACCCCTACACTCGTAAATGCTTTGAGCAACAATTAAATCAAAAATCGATTCCTACTTTTGAAAATCTGATAACGTTCGTTCAGAATCACATCAAAGTTCTAGATCATTCTTCATCATATTCGACTAGTTCAAGTGCACAGCAGATCAATCAACGAAAACCATACGTACCTAAGCAGAATAAAAATAATTTTTCGCATGCAACTTCTTCTCACACAAAATTATCGTGTTTGCATTGCGGAGAAAATCATATGATTTTCCGTTGTACTCAGTTTCGTAATCTGACCAACATACAACGCATTAATCGTGCTAGTGAATTGAATCTATGCCACAATTGCCTAAAAACTAATCACACGTCAAAGGAATGCAAAAGTGAATTTAAATGTTACGTCTGTAAACAGTCCCATCATATTTTATTGCACCAGGAAGCGAGTGACAGAGTACCAAAACCGGTTTCTTTTTCTGTACCGGCTGCAATAGAAACATTGCCGTGCGAATCTGATGCGTCTGTTATCAGTAGTGGTACAAATAACTATCTATCGTCTACACATAACTATGCAGTCATATTGGGAACAGCTGTTGTACACATTTTAGATGCATTCAATAATTACCAAGCTTGTCGAATACTTATTGATTCTGGTGCAATGTCCAATTTCATTACCTATGATTGCTTTCAACGATTAGGATTACCTGCTCGAAAGTGCCCGTATAATATTTATGGTCTAGGTGGCGAACATGTAAAAAACAATGGGATGGTTTCATTCACGTTAAAACCGCGTCACTGCGCGACTCCCAGTTTTAATTTAAATGCAGTAATTTTATCTCACCTGACTTCCGACTTACCTACCGTGCAGATACCTAACAATGTGATTGATGATTTCAAGAATTTACAGTTAGCTGATCCGTGTTTTTATAAAAGGTCCCCGATTGATATTATATTAGCCGGAGACATGTTTCCGTATATTTACGATGGGAAAAAAATGATAATTAATCCCGATATACCTGTCGCATTAAGTAGCGTGTTTGGGTATGTAGTGACGGGAAGACTGGAGATGCAATCCTCCAGCAATTGCCATGTTGTAGCGTTTACAACGTCGCTGGTGTCGTACACCATTGAAGAAAATTCTTTGAATGAAACTCTCAAACGTTTTTGGGAGGTGGAAGCTTCGCCGTGTGAAGTTCCTATTGATCCGTTAGATGAATTAGCGGAAAGAATTTAAATGCAAAAACATTACCGCGATGAAATCGGCCGGTACGTGGCCCCGATTTTATTGAACCCTGAGCATAAAACACTTGGTGATTCGTATGATACTGCCCTCAAACGACTCACTCAGGTCGAGCGCCGTCTAGCTCGGTCTCCAGACCTTCGTAAAGCCTACGTTGACTTCATGACAGAATACGAGTCACTGGGTCACATGGAACCGTACCACGGTACGGAACCCTCGGGTTATTTTATTCCACACCACTGTGTGTTACGACCGTCGAGTACTACGACGCCTTTGCGTGTAGTATACGATGGCTCCGCCAAAACTAGTACTGGTGTGTCACTAAATGATACACTTTTGACCGGCAGAAAACTACATCAGGACATACTTAAAATAATAATGAATTTTCGACTTTACGATGTTTGCTTTACTGCTGACGTTTCCAAAATGTATAGGGCTGTGGTCATTGACCCTGCCGACCGGAAGTACCAACATATACTTTGGCGTAACCATCCTACGGAACCAGTTCGTATCTTCGAACTGACACGAAATACCTACGGTCTTCGTAGTGCACCATTTGTCGCGGTACGTACTTTACACCAATTGGCGTCGGATGAGCTAGCTCGCATTGAGCAACCAAAAAGTACCGTGCATCACCTGGCCTCTGATAAGCTGGTTAACCCTGAACAGCCACGAATCAAGGCAGCACAAGTACTCATGCAAGGGTTCTATGTAGATGACGTTTTATGGTCTTGTCAGACACAGGAGGAAGCTTGCACGTTGCAAGATGATTTGATTTCATTACTTAAAAGTGGTGGTTTTGACTTAAGAAAGTGGGCCAGTAACTGTCCAGAGTTGCTAACAAGAATGCAATCAGACCAGGTTTCTGCGATCAACTTTCAAGACGATACGTTATCGTCATCTCTTAAAGTGTTAGGTTTGACATGGTTACCGTCGTGTGACTCATTCTCATTCAATTATAACTTGACCGACGCAAAACAAACAAAACGTTCCGTTTTAAAGCTGCTCGCGAGTATATTCGATCCGGTAGGTTTTATCTCGCCTTGTACTTTTGTCGCAAAGTGCATAATGCAAGATCTTTGGAAACTAGGCCTAGGCTGGGATGATCAGTTGCCATCTGAGCTTATATCACAATGGAACAGATTTATTATCGAGTTACCAGAGTTAGGTAATTTGCGAATCGAGCGTCATGTTTTGAGTTCTAACTTCATTGAAGTGCAGCTGATAGCATTCTGCGATGCGTCATCGCGTGGCTATGCAGCGTGTGTCTACCTACGTAGTATGGATGGGGTTGGTCACGTGAAGGTACGGTTGTTGACAAGTAAATCAAAGGTCGCTCCACTAAATCCAATTTTGTCAATACCTAGACTTGAACTTGAGGCAGCCGTGCTCCTCTCTAAACTCGTTAGTTTTGTCGTAAACAATTTAAAAGACTTTGAAGTTTCAATCATTGCATTAGGTGATTCGAACAATGTTTTAGCGTGGCTTCAAACGCCACCTTATAAATTAAAAACTTTTGTGGCTAACCGTGTTAGTCAGGTGACCGCCGTGGTCCCGCCAAATCGTTGGTATCACGTGAATAGCGAAAATAATGCTGCCGATATTTGTTCGCGCGGTGCGATGCCGGCTCGCTTTGTGGAAGGCGCCGCAGAGTGGGTTCATGGTCCACAGTGGCTGTATGATGATCAACAAAAATGGCCAATTAAAGCATTTTATGTAAAAGAAGATTTTCAAATTCCTGACATAAAATCGAAGTGTGATACTTTTGTTTTAAGTTCGTGTGACAACAAAAATAATATTTTAAAAAATGACTTGGAAGAGACATTTAATAAATTTTCTTCTTTCAATAAATTGCAACGTGTTATGGCATGGTGCCACAGATTTATAAATAACGTAAAGTGTAAAGCGTCTGCAAGGTCAAATGGACCTCTTAAGTCTTTAGAGCTAAACTCAGCTCACAATACCATCATTCGAGTGGTACAATTAAATCACTTTTATGATGAGATTGCGTCATAGCGAAAACATAAATACGTAGCTTCACTACGTAAACTTTCACCCTTTGTGGATTCCAAAGAATTTCTCAGGGTGGGGGGTAGGCTTGTGCTATCCGACCTACCATATAACACTAAGCATCCTGTGCTCCTTCCTAAATGTCACACGATCAATTTAATTATTGAATATTTCCACAGGTTGTATTTACATGTAGGGCCTCGTACGTTACAAGGAATATTGTGTAAAAATTATTAAAGTTTAAGGCGTAACGCGAAGGTCTACAAGTCGTACTTGTGCCTGTTCGTTTGTTTCTCCACAAAAGCTGTGCACTTAGAACTTCTAACTGATTTAAGTTGTGATTGTTTTTTAGCTGCATTCGATCGTTTTGTTGCTCGCCGCGGACTTTGTAATTGCTTGTATTCAGATTGCGGTACCAATTTTATTGCAGCAGCTAAACATTTGAAAGAAGTGGCAAACTTCTTGAATAATAAAGATAATCAAGAAAAAATTACTAACCGACTGACGTCACGTCATGTGGAATGGTGTCACAATCCGCCGAATGCCGCTTCTATGGGCGGAATTTGGGAAGCAGGTATCAAATCGGCAAAGTACCACCTTTACCGTGTAGTAGGTGATCGAGCTCTCACTTTCGAAGAGCTAAGCACTGTTTTCTGTAGAGTTGAGGCCGTTTTAAATTCACGCCCTCTGTGTTCGTTATCAGACAATCCAAACGAGTTTGATGTGTTAACCGCGGGTCACTTCCTGATAGGTCAAAGTTTATTAGCTGTTCCGGAATATGACTTTGAGGACGTTCCTCAGAACAGATTGTCACGTTGGCAATCTATTCAAAAGGTTTCACAGTCGTTTTGGCGGCGCTGGTCAGATGACTATCTTCACACTCTACAGCAGAGAGCGAAGTGGTTTACTTCTCCTCCCAACTTAAAAGTTGGAGATTTAGTTTTGCTCAAGTTTAATCTGACTAAACCTCTAAATTGGAATTTAGCCCGAGTAGAAAACGTACACAGTGGTGCTGACAAAGTTGTTCGCGTTTTGACTCTCCGAACTAAAAATGGATTAATCCAGAGGCCTACAAACAAGGTCTGTCCATTGCCTTATGCTAATTAATCACCGATACCTACTTATAGAATATTTACTTAGTTTAGTTATATTATATAATCCCATGCACACTCTACATTTTGTAACACTATTCACTTAATTCATAACTCTATTTATATTTATAAAACATATTATATACCCTACACTTTCATTCATTTAGGGAAATCAATCATATTGATTTCGGTGGGGGGTATGTTCGATTTCTACTGTTGAATTGAGGGTATTGGTAATTCACCGCCGAACCTCGCGACGAGGGTAGACGGACTCCGGGCACAACAACCGGGAGGAGAGTGAGTGAGCTTGCGTGACGCAGACGTTCTGCATCAAAATACTTTTCGACCGTATCGAACTTATTCGTGAACTTTGAGCTGATTTGGTGATTTGATATTGTGACCAAAAGTGTTGTCTGGAGCACATCTCTTCCCCTGGGACTTAGAGGTAGGTGGTGTTCAATTCCCTTCTTGGAAACAGTAGAATCGATCGGCGCTCTCACAACTACTAAACATTCACTTCTAAAAGCCTGCCAGCAAATTATATCTCAAAAGATTGCATTAAAATCGCACAATCTTAATGGTCCTTCGTCAGCCAGGATAGGTTTTTATGAACCCTAGAACTCGTAGTTCTATTCTAGCCGTGCTAGAAATGTTCCTACCTAACTCGTAGTTAGTGTAAAATCATACCTACAGACGTTCTGTGGTATACCTACTCTTTTTGACCCTTTCTGACCGTGTCAGATACCTATTCCTTAAATAACAAGCTCGTAGCTTATTATTTCCAAGTGAAGACGTTCTTTACTTCCCAACTTTTGTTAAAATTCCATTGTAAAATCATTGATAAAATTCCACGTCATAGACATTTCATTTTCCCTCGTGCCTAACTAATCTTTATCTTTGGCTGGCAGCTTTATATTCACACATTTACACATTTCATACATATATTTGTCGTACATACTATATTTAGTGTATTGGTGGTTAATTTAAATAAAATAATCACTACATTTCGTTATTTTTAAACATTTCTTTGTCCACGCTTACTGCGTAGTTAGTGGAACAAAATGGCGCCGCCAAAAGAGTTAGAAATGGAAGCACATAGTCATGAGTTAACCGTGTTAATTCAACGTAAACAACGAATGTTTGCAAAAATACAAAATGCCTATGATTTGTCAAAGGAAATCTCGGATCTTGAAGCAAAAGAGTTATTTTTGATGCACGTGTATGAAATTGATGAGTTACGCAATCAGTTTGAAAAAATAATCTTTGAAATTTTAGAAAAAGAACTTGTAGAAAATCCGAAGTCATCACTTCGTAGTCATGAGTTAAAAAGTTTTGATGACTTGTATTTTCGAGTCAAATTATGTGCATCGAAATGTGAGCCTAAAGTCAGTAATTCTAAGGTCGAAACTACTTCGCGCTCTGTGGAATCTCGACCACGACTTCCAAAGCTAAAACTTTTTACCTTTGACGGAAACATTGAAAATTTTAATACATTCTTTGAAACGTTCTGTTCTTTAGTTCATAATCAGACGAGTATTCCGAAGATAGATAAATTCCACTATCTTTTATCGTGCACAAAAGGCGCTGCACTAAACATTGTGAAAAGCGTACCTATATCTGCGAATAACTACGAACTCGTTTGGAAAAGTCTACTTGATAAATACCAAGATAATAGAATGTTAGTCGGTAGGTATTTGGATAAAATGCTAAGTTTTTCGCCTCTTCAAAAGGAATCATCAGACAATTTGAACTCGTTCATAGAAAACTTTGACCATACATACAAAGCTATAGAAGCACTTAACATTGAAAATCTAAGTAGCTACGTAATGTGTCACATTGCTCTCAAAGCTTTAGACCCCTACACTCGTAAATGCTTTGAGCAACAATTAAATCAAAAATCGATTCCTACTTTTGAAAATCTGATAACGTTCGTTCAGAATCACATCAAAGTTCTAGATCATTCTTCATCATATTCGACTAGTTCAAGTGCACAGCAGATCAATCAACGAAAACCATACGTACCTAAGCAGAATAAAAATAATTTTTCGCATGCAACTTCTTCTCACACAAAATTATCGTGTTTGCATTGCGGAGAAAATCATATGATTTTCCGTTGTACTCAGTTTCGTAATCTGACCAACATACAACGCATTAATCGTGCTAGTGAATTGAATCTATGCCACAATTGCCTAAAAACTAATCACACGTCAAAGGAATGCAAAAGTGAATTTAAATGTTACGTCTGTAAACAGTCCCATCATATTTTATTGCACCAGGAAGCGAGTGACAGAGTACCAAAACCGGTTTCTTTTTCTGTACCGGCTGCAATAGAAACATTGCCGTGCGAATCTGATGCGTCTGTTATCAGTAGTGGTACAAATAACTATCTATCGTCTACACATAACTATGCAGTCATATTGGGAACAGCTGTTGTACACATTTTAGATGCATTCAATAATTACCAAGCTTGTCGAATACTTATTGATTCTGGTGCAATGTCCAATTTCATTACCTATGATTGCTTTCAACGATTAGGATTACCTGCTCGAAAGTGCCCGTATAATATTTATGGTCTAGGTGGCGAACATGTAAAAAACAATGGGATGGTTTCATTCACGTTAAAACCGCGTCACTGCGCGACTCCCAGTTTTAATTTAAATGCAGTAATTTTATCTCACCTGACTTCCGACTTACCTACCGTGCAGATACCTAACAATGTGATTGATGATTTCAAGAATTTACAGTTAGCTGATCCGTGTTTTTATAAAAGGTCCCCGATTGATATTATATTAGCCGGAGACATGTTTCCGTATATTTACGATGGGAAAAAAATGATAATTAATCCCGATATACCTGTCGCATTAAGTAGCGTGTTTGGGTATGTAGTGACGGGAAGACTGGAGATGCAATCCTCCAGCAATTGCCATGTTGTAGCGTTTACAACGTCGCTGGTGTCGTACACCATTGAAGAAAATTCTTTGAATGAAACTCTCAAACGTTTTTGGGAGGTGGAAGCTTCGCCGTGTGAAGTTCCTATTGATCCGTTAGATGAATTAGCGGAAAGAATTTAAATGCAAAAACATTACCGCGATGAAATCGGCCGGTACGTGGCCCCGATTTTATTGAACCCTGAGCATAAAACACTTGGTGATTCGTATGATACTGCCCTCAAACGACTCACTCAGGTCGAGCGCCGTCTAGCTCGGTCTCCAGACCTTCGTAAAGCCTACGTTGACTTCATGACAGAATACGAGTCACTGGGTCACATGGAACCGTACCACGGTACGGAACCCTCGGGTTATTTTATTCCACACCACTGTGTGTTACGACCGTCGAGTACTACGACGCCTTTGCGTGTAGTATACGATGGCTCCGCCAAAACTAGTACTGGTGTGTCACTAAATGATACACTTTTGACCGGCAGAAAACTACATCAGGACATACTTAAAATAATAATGAATTTTCGACTTTACGATGTTTGCTTTACTGCTGACGTTTCCAAAATGTATAGGGCTGTGGTCATTGACCCTGCCGACCGGAAGTACCAACATATACTTTGGCGTAACCATCCTACGGAACCAGTTCGTATCTTCGAACTGACACGAAATACCTACGGTCTTCGTAGTGCACCATTTGTCGCGGTACGTACTTTACACCAATTGGCGTCGGATGAGCTAGCTCGCATTGAGCAACCAAAAAGTACCGTGCATCACCTGGCCTCTGATAAGCTGGTTAACCCTGAACAGCCACGAATCAAGGCAGCACAAGTACTCATGCAAGGGTTCTATGTAGATGACGTTTTATGGTCTTGTCAGACACAGGAGGAAGCTTGCACGTTGCAAGATGATTTGATTTCATTACTTAAAAGTGGTGGTTTTGACTTAAGAAAGTGGGCCAGTAACTGTCCAGAGTTGCTAACAAGAATGCAATCAGACCAGGTTTCTGCGATCAACTTTCAAGACGATACGTTATCGTCATCTCTTAAAGTGTTAGGTTTGACATGGTTACCGTCGTGTGACTCATTCTCATTCAATTATAACTTGACCGACGCAAAACAAACAAAACGTTCCGTTTTAAAGCTGCTCGCGAGTATATTCGATCCGGTAGGTTTTATCTCGCCTTGTACTTTTGTCGCAAAGTGCATAATGCAAGATCTTTGGAAACTAGGCCTAGGCTGGGATGATCAGTTGCCATCTGAGCTTATATCACAATGGAACAGATTTATTATCGAGTTACCAGAGTTAGGTAAT
The DNA here is from genome assembly GCA_961405105.1 of Perizoma affinitatum. Lineage (NCBI taxonomy): Eukaryota > Metazoa > Arthropoda > Insecta > Lepidoptera > Geometridae > Perizoma > Perizoma affinitatum. Next base: position 12,061,797 of record OY560204.1, read on the forward strand.
TTGCGAATCGAGCGTCATGTTTTGAGTTCTAACTTCATTGAAGTGCAGCTGATAGCATTCTGCGATGCGTCATCGCGTGGCTATGCAGCGTGTGTCTACCTACGTAGTATGGATGGGGTTGGTCACGTGAAGGTACGGTTGTTGACAAGTAAATCAAAGGTCGCTCCACTAAATCCAATTTTGTCAATACCTAGACTTGAACTTGAGGCAGCCGTGCTCCTCTCTAAACTCGTTAGTTTTGTCGTAAACAATTTAAAAGACTTTGAAGTTTCAATCATTGCATTAGGTGATTCGAACAATGTTTTAGCGTGGCTTCAAACGCCACCTTATAAATTAAAAACTTTTGTGGCTAACCGTGTTAGTCAGGTGACCGCCGTGGTCCCGCCAAATCGTTGGTATCACGTGAATAGCGAAAATAATGCTGCCGATATTTGTTCGCGCGGTGCGATGCCGGCTCGCTTTGTGGAAGGCGCCGCAGAGTGGGTTCATGGTCCACAGTGGCTGTATGATGATCAACAAAAATGGCCAATTAAAGCATTTTATGTAAAAGAAGATTTTCAAATTCCTGACATAAAATCGAAGTGTGATACTTTTGTTTTAAGTTCGTGTGACAACAAAAATAATATTTTAAAAAATGACTTGGAAGAGACATTTAATAAATTTTCTTCTTTCAATAAATTGCAACGTGTTATGGCATGGTGCCACAGATTTATAAATAACGTAAAGTGTAAAGCGTCTGCAAGGTCAAATGGACCTCTTAAGTCTTTAGAGCTAAACTCAGCTCACAATACCATCATTCGAGTGGTACAATTAAATCACTTTTATGATGAGATTGCGTCATAGCGAAAACATAAATACGTAGCTTCACTACGTAAACTTTCACCCTTTGTGGATTCCAAAGAATTTCTCAGGGTGGGGGGTAGGCTTGTGCTATCCGACCTACCATATAACACTAAGCATCCTGTGCTCCTTCCTAAATGTCACACGATCAATTTAATTATTGAATATTTCCACAGGTTGTATTTACATGTAGGGCCTCGTACGTTACAAGGAATATTGTGTAAAAATTATTAAAGTTTAAGGCGTAACGCGAAGGTCTACAAGTCGTACTTGTGCCTGTTCGTTTGTTTCTCCACAAAAGCTGTGCACTTAGAACTTCTAACTGATTTAAGTTGTGATTGTTTTTTAGCTGCATTCGATCGTTTTGTTGCTCGCCGCGGACTTTGTAATTGCTTGTATTCAGATTGCGGTACCAATTTTATTGCAGCAGCTAAACATTTGAAAGAAGTGGCAAACTTCTTGAATAATAAAGATAATCAAGAAAAAATTACTAACCGACTGACGTCACGTCATGTGGAATGGTGTCACAATCCGCCGAATGCCGCTTCTATGGGCGGAATTTGGGAAGCAGGTATCAAATCGGCAAAGTACCACCTTTACCGTGTAGTAGGTGATCGAGCTCTCACTTTCGAAGAGCTAAGCACTGTTTTCTGTAGAGTTGAGGCCGTTTTAAATTCACGCCCTCTGTGTTCGTTATCAGACAATCCAAACGAGTTTGATGTGTTAACCGCGGGTCACTTCCTGATAGGTCAAAGTTTATTAGCTGTTCCGGAATATGACTTTGAGGACGTTCCTCAGAACAGATTGTCACGTTGGCAATCTATTCAAAAGGTTTCACAGTCGTTTTGGCGGCGCTGGTCAGATGACTATCTTCACACTCTACAGCAGAGAGCGAAGTGGTTTACTTCTCCTCCCAACTTAAAAGTTGGAGATTTAGTTTTGCTCAAGTTTAATCTGACTAAACCTCTAAATTGGAATTTAGCCCGAGTAGAAAACGTACACAGTGGTGCTGACAAAGTTGTTCGCGTTTTGACTCTCCGAACTAAAAATGGATTAATCCAGAGGCCTACAAACAAGGTCTGTCCATTGCCTTATGCTAATTAATCACCGATACCTACTTATAGAATATTTACTTAGTTTAGTTATATTATATAATCCCATGCACACTCTACATTTTGTAACACTATTCACTTAATTCATAACTCTATTTATATTTATAAAACATATTATATACCCTACACTTTCATTCATTTAGGGAAATCAATCATATTGATTTCGGTGGGGGGTATGTTCGATTTCTACTGTTGAATTGAGGGTATTGGTAATTCACCGCCGAACCTCGCGACGAGGGTAGACGGACTCCGGGCACAACAACCGGGAGGAGAGTGAGTGAGCTTGCGTGACGCAGACGTTCTGCATCAAAATACTTTTCGACCGTATCGAACTTATTCGTGAACTTTGAGCTGATTTGGTGATTTGATATTGTGACCAAAAGTGTTGTCTGGAGCACATCTCTTCCCCTGGGACTTAGAGGTAGGTGGTGTTCAATTCCCTTCTTGGAAACAGTAGAATCGATCGGCGCTCTCACAACTACTAAACATTCACTTCTAAAAGCCTGCCAGCAAATTATATCTCAAAAGATTGCATTAAAATCGCACAAGCTGGTTTCCATCCGCTACCTACATTTCTACTTATGATAATAGGTGTTTTTTTAATTGTTCTTGGTTGTTCTGGTGTTGTGCTGCATTGTTCTAGTTCTAGACTGTTCTACAATAATACCTATCATAAAGTGCTAATTTAGCACGAAAAACTGAAAAAACTACCAAAATAGCGGGTTTACAAACTTGGCCACGCACTTTTGGAATTTCCAAGTTTTGACAGTTGTGCTGTATTGTTCTAGGTTTGTTCTGCATTGTTCCAAAGTAAAACCGTTCTAAGTTTAAAATTGACGAAGAAAATCGAAAATAACTGGTTTCCATCCGCCACCTACAACATTTCGACTTATGATTGATTATTGGTGTTTTTTTCATTGTTCTGGAGTTGTGCCATATTGTTCTAGCTTAGTTCTAGACTGTTCTACTATAATACATATCATTAAGTGCTAATTTAGCTCGAAAAACTGAAAAAACTACCAAAATAGCGGCTTTACAACATGGCCCCGCACTTTTAAATTTTCCAAGTTTTGACGGTTGTGCTGTATTGTTCTAGGTTTGTTTTGCATTGTTCCAAAGTAAAACCGTTCTAAGTTGAAAATTGACGAAGAAAATCGAAAATAACTGGTTTCCATCCGCCACCTACAACATTTCGACTTATGATTGTTTTTTTCATTGTTCTGGGTTGTTCTGGTGTTGTGCTGTATTGTTCTAGCTTAGTTCTAGACTGTTCTACTATATTACATATCATTAAGTGCTAATTTAGCTCGAAAAACTGAAAAAACTACCAAAATAGCGGCTTTACAACTTGGCCCCGCACTTTTGGAATTTTCAAGTTTTGACAGTTTTGCTGTATTGTTCTAGGTTTGTTTTGCATTGTTCCAAAGTAAAACCGTTCTAAGTTTAAAATTGACGAAGAAAATCGAAAATAACTGGTTTCCATCCGCCACCTACAACATTTCGACTTATGATTGATTATTGGTGTTTTTTTCATTGTTCTGGAGTTGTGCCATATTGTTCTAGCTTAGTTCTAGACTGTTCTACTATAATACATATCATTAAGTGCTAATTTACATATCATTAAGTGCTAATTTAGCTCGAAAAACTGAAAAAACTTTCAAAATAGCGGCTTTACAACTTGGCCCCGCACTTTTGGAATTTTCAAGTTTTGACAGTTTTGCTGTATTGTTCTAGGTTTGTTCTGCATTGTTCCAAAGTAAAACCGTTCTAAGTTGAAAATGACGAAGAAAATCTAAAATAACTGGTTGAAGGGATGTTATTGAAACGTCTTAATTTTTTATTTATTTATTTATTTATTTTTTTTATTTAACTCGGTGGAAGACCTTTTATTACTCTCCCCTTAAACAATAGATCGGTCGCTTATATGCTAGCTTATGTGTATACTTATATCTACCTATACTACACCTCACCTCGGGGGTAAAAGAAAAAAAAAAATATAACTATACATTTTTTTTAGGTATATGTTTATATAATATTAAGTTATGAATAATTTTGTTCTATTTTTATGAATAACATATTGATTATTATTTTTTAATATTTTAACATTA